>OY744482.1:333766502-334263502 GCA_963556165.1 Tipula helvola
TAAATCGAAAGATTATAACAAAATATTACGATAATCGGTATATGAAGGCCAACGTATAAAGTAAGCTTGGTTGGAAAACAAGTAAGTGTTTGAACTATAGTTATATTACCATTTGCTTCGGTTTGACAATCTTCATCTAGGTTTACATACGATTCCGAAGCCAAAAAGAAACATAACGCCACAAGGAGTAACGGTGTTAACCATCCAAATAAATATATTTGTAACTTTAAATATTTTGGCACTGAATTTCCGAAAATCACTATATAACGGTGATATTGACAATTGGTTACAATCACACTGACAAAAAATCCTACTAGTACCGCATATTGCGCCAGACTACCTAAAATCGGACAATATTCTATATACTGCGGTTTGCTAAATATCTCTGAGACGTAATACATCACAATTAGGAACAATGATGCTGTACTGATATTCAATATTAATGGGGTCGCTTCATTTTTTTGCCAAGCTGGATTAAATATTGCGGTCACAAAAATGAGTATCAATCCAAGTATTGACAAAGTGCATCCTATGAATGTGGTAACGTTTAATGCGGCTTCAACAAACTGTGACATAGGTGTATCCTCTGGATCACGTGCACGTACTCCGACTAATTTGGCGAATCCAATATTACCCGGACGTCGGACTTCACATTTAACGATATTCGTGGTTTCCAATGTTCCATTCCACAATTTAGTATCCCAACCCTTCTTAGAAGATGATTTCACCGAATTTTGTGAACAACCGCACGTTTCAGTGTCTTTAGTTGTCTCCGTAATTGTTTTAAACATGGTTATAACACCTTTTGGATATTCACGCATCAGAAAATTTGGTATTGAAATGCCAATCACTTTACTGTCTGGAGTGACGTGTACACTATCGTTAATTTCTTCTTCAAATAATGATGGTTTATAGTAGAACTTAAATATTAACCGATCAGGTGGGACCAAAACATTATCCTTTGAGATTTTAATTTTATCAAAGGCGTCAGATGTTATATATGCCATTGCTTCCAGCGTACCGCTCTCTGTGGTTGTAAATTCTGTACGATGATTTTTATGTAATGTTTTTATTTTGAAATCAGTAAAATTTTCTTCTTTCGGTTTATTACGATGCAATTCGATCCCCGTAATATTATTAATTAACGGATTGATAAACACTACAATTAAATTATTTGTTCGTATTATTCGGACACCTTTGTCGTCCAGCACTCCTTTTGTTTCCATGGCATTACTTTCGGCGAATTGTGTTGTTAGCTTATCGATTGTATCTAACATGGTATTCCCGCCCCTGATAAGTGACTCACTTTCCAATTCTAGTATTTTGTCAATCATATTTGTGATTGGTTCGATAATTGCGCCGGGTGCTTTGCCTTCCTTAACTTTGCCATCAAAAATATTTGTTTGTTTAATTTCTGCAATACTACGAAGGGTTTCCGAAACTAATCGCGTATCCTCTATATTCTCGGCCTTCGATAAAGTTGTGTTCATTAGTTCGATTACATTCACAACAAGTTCAGTAATTTTGTCTGCTGCCTTGTCATGAATCTTTAAGGATTCTAATTTCTTAGTAATATTGAAAAGATTAACTGTATCAGCATTATTATAAGAGGTACTGCATCCATCAAAAATTGTTGTGTCCAAGATTTCTTTCCAATGGGCACCCTCGATTAAGTTTCCGACACATTCTTGGGATGGCAGAAATCCATCCGAATTATAGCACAGTATATTGGCTAGAACCTTTTCGCCCAGTTTGGCTGACGGGAGAAAATCGTTAGGGCTTTCACAAACGTTACTTAATTGAAGTTCAATCAGTTTTAAATTTCTAAACAAATCGGCGGCAACACTTTTAAATCGGTCTATTTTATTTGAAGTTTCTGCGTCATCGTTACCTATCACAAAATTTAGTAACATGTTAATGTTGTTTTGATCTATCGACAAAATTTGTTTCACATGTACCTCATTCACGATAAAACTGGCCATTTGAGGCCCCTTTATGATATCCGTCAGATTCTGATTTAATTTAGTCATTTCGGCAGCTAGTCGGCAAGGGCCGTCACAATTCCATTTTAGTTTAGCACAAAAAACGAAATTCCCTGCATCTAAATTACGTTCTACCATCAAAATATTTGACTTGATTTGTTTGAATGTTTTCAGCATTTGTCCTTCGCACCATATCGTGGCGATTCCTCTTCGATTGCCTGATAAATTTACACCAAATCCTCTACTGGTTTTTGAACCATAAATTACTCTGTATTGTGATTCAATGTCGGAATCGATGAAAATGTCAAACTCATTGTTACACCAAAATGGTATTTTCGGCTTTCCAGGATTCCACAATGCTTCGTGGTTTGTAACAATAACTGTTAATTCATTACTTGTTGCATTAAATTCGATATGAATTGACGGACTTTTAGTGATAACGTGTTGGGTGTGAATAACTTGTTTTGTCACACTATGTTTGTCGACAATTTGGATTCTACCCCCTTTAAATGCGGATGAATCGGGTGACGATGACAATGGATCGTAAACCAATATCGTTTCATTTTGCATATTGAGCTGACGGATTAATTGGTCAACCAATACAAACGTATCATTTGAATCAATTTCTGTGGTATTTCCATTGATATCGAATCCGGCCTCAATTGTGAAACATGAATCATGAAATTTGGATAAACGTCCGATAAATCTACTGTCACATATCTCGGAGGCCACTATATACGGTTCGCTGGTGTCAATTAGACACATAAGCCGATAAGCACGATTGCAGTCTTCAGAACGAATTTTTCGTGAAATTGTATCGTACACAATACAGTCACCATTAGAATATTCTGTTAGGCTGAATAGGAAATAAAATTTTATTAAATTATGCCGCATTGACCCGGGTAAATCAAAAACGGGAAAATTGTTGGCACCTCTTTTAATCGGCAACCAAACTTCTTCAATTTTGTTCACAACCAGATAATTTCGTATCACTTTACCGTAATTTCTGAATTTATAATAAATAACGTTAAACTCTTGACTTGTGCTAGTTAAGTCGTCCCCTAACAGACTGTAGATGCTCTCAAGCAATACTACGTAAATATAGGTACTTGAATATCCAGATTTAAGACACTTATTATCGTAAGATGATGGATTTGTTGTGACTAAAATACAAATTGGACTCCCGGCTAATCGGTTGTAACCATTTGGGCAATATTCATCATAATTTACCTGTGTGGATTACAAAATTATAATTGACAGCACATTTTGACCAACTAAATAAACAAAAAAACACTTACTATTGTTGTCGAACTGCAAATTTTAATTGAAGCCACTACTATTACAAACAAATCACTTAAAATTAGTCTCATTTTAGATACTAAACTTCATTAAACACTTTCATCGAGGCGAGAATTGAAATTAAGCTTTCAAATCAAAATTTTGGGTTTGGCCGTTTTTTATCAGTGTGCCAATTATCGCGATACCATAAGCCAGAAATACACATGTTGTATTATCCGAATTTATTTTTATACACTCAAAAAAATATGCGGTGTTAATTTGTTTTTTCTCCAACTGAATATAGTTTTATAAAATTAAACAGGCATCAACGGATAAATATTTGTATCTATCCGAAAAGATACATTTTTAGAAAAACTCCTTTTGGATTTAATAAAATGCACCTCTTGGTGTTTTCTTAATGATGAATGTTCCTGTTTGGTTTTGATGCGGTGTAAAAAATTGTATCCAAATTATAAATATCCGATCGGTGGGACACTATGTAACACCGTTTCGGTGTTGTAGTAACCATTTATTTTTTTGTGTGCAGCTGGATAGTTTTAGTGACTTTACTGTTATTGATCTGCGTTACACGTGTTTTGTTTGAAACTTGTAAAGATCCATTCCGATGTTATCGAAGCGAAATTCTCGTAACACATCTACAACAAATTAAGATTTTTGTATTTTAATCAATTAGTACACGGCTAATAAATTCAACCTAAAAATAAATTATAATAAAGTTATGTGTGCGTCAAGCCAGACATTTATGTATATTAGCGTATTTTAGGAAATAGGAACGTATATCTCGCGTGTTTATCACATCAGAAATCCCGCATATTCCATTTAATGAATGAAACATGTTTTTCGGTTTATTATGATTGTGCCACGATTTGCATAAATAAACTGTTCCGCCTGATAATCTCCACTACTTATTAAAATCGTGCTTTTACTATTCAAACTAACACACAGTATAACTTTTTTTTTTTGTATAGTTTAGCTTACATATTTGGTTCGTTTGGTTGGTCGCTCACATCACCAATATTTTCATTTTTTTTCTCTTTCCGTTTGTTGAGGTCATGCATATTCCACCAAAATGACCCTATGGGTATCCTCCTTCGTCTAATGCTTACAGAGACTTTTCAGGGAAAATGCTAAACCAACGATCTATCGAAGTGTATTATTATTTCAAGTACATTATTGTGTAAAAGAGTTACTGAATATAAATTATTATTTTGGTAATTTATTTTTGATTTTATAAAATTCAATGTGTTGATATAAATGTTTTATACAATTTAATGATAAGAAAATAAAAGAAAGATAAGACCCTCAATTGAATAATCCAAAATAAAATATTTCATAACAATGATATTTTTAAATATGTGTAAGTACTAAACTTATCTTGGTGTCAATTGAAAATATTAATTGTACTAGCTGGTAAACCCGGTGTTACCCAGGAAAATATTTAAATATTTGTGGGAATATTAAAATATAAACTACAGCGCGTGGAAGTTTATGAATGAAAAAGATATTTGAGCCATTTTCTGAAAATTTATTTACTCATTTAAATCAGAGGTTTCTCGTTAATCGCCAAGGTGATCAAAAACAAGAGTGCCCACTCTCGCCCAGAATTTTTAATTTCATCTTCGTTCTTAAGGAAATAATTAAAGCACTGGGGTGTCTGGCATAGAGATCAACCGCTACAAATGTACCACTCACATTAGAGATCCACATTGAAATTCTGACCCATCCTCTAGTGTAATTCTAAACTTGAGATACTTGCGATACTTGGGCACTCAGCTGACCTAAGATATAACTCGGCCTTATACAATCCGAACTCGGTGTCGGCAGATGCGACTTTTTATTAAAAAACAGAAAGTGCTTTTCAAGATAATCATTACCATGTACAACACAACAATTCTACCCATGATTACTTATGGTCGGAAAACGGCCGTAGTCACTCATGCAAACCGTCGCCGATTGATGCAGTATGAGCTGTTTTTTCTAAAAATGCTAGCCTAATTCAGAACAAATAAACCCAGCATCCAACGCATGTTACGTGCGGTAAAACCATTACCAAAAGGACCAAAGTACACAGAATAAATTACTGGGGTCACATTCACCTTCGTGGCCTAAACTATATTCTGAGCACCGCGTTGAGATATACCGCTGGGCCAAAGAAACCAGCACACACGCCTTTTACCTGGAATGTCTCGCTTAATCAGGATTTACAATATTATAATAGGGCCGGCAATCAATGGTAAAATCTTCTGTCTCGTCGAAGTAAACTGAAGAAGGCAGCTGAAGAATTTTATACTATTTTATAATAGCATAATTTGGATAAAATAAACTCAGCGACCTTTACTTCATTTGCATTCCCTAGTCATGATATTAAGATACAAAGAAATAAAGTACATACTATGTACTTGCATCCTTTTTCATTTTCATTTTATTTTCTCGGAGACAGTATTTCACAAGTTCATCAATCAAATTATCAATTTTTGGACTAGAAAGTTTAATATAATCCCAAAAACAATTTGATCTCAACTGAAATTGCCTCAATTCACCCACTAAGTGATTCATTGAGCCATATCACCACAGCATCACACCCCGCAACTACCAAAATAACTGGTGTTACTTTCTTTGAAAGATCAACATACATTTTTCTACTCGTTTTGGAATTTCAATTGCTCTTATCGTATGTAGTGTTTCTTTGGAGTTATATAACTTTTAAATTCTTGGAAGGCCCTACTCCGTCAACATTTTCCTCCACTAAACGTAATTTCATCAAATCGGAATTCTGGGACTCCATCCTATAATGCCACGATTGGGGCTTATACCCCTGGAAACTCATTACAAAGCCATACCTAAAATTAGAAAAAAATAAAAATAAAAGGATAAAAAGGAAAAAAGAAAGCGAAGAGAAAGGAAAACGTGGGAGGTGGAAGTTAAAATTGAAAAGTTTGAATGTATGCAAGGTAGGATGTAACAGCGTAGGAGGCGACAGTCGACACCGTGTAAGTGGTTGTAGGGGATTAATGTGGATTGTATTGTGGTTGAAAATGGGGTTGTATACAGCGGGGGAGGATGGCTGGCGGACTACATATGTATCCATGTTGCTGCGGTTGTAGGTGTGTGTGTGTGAGGGTGTGTTTAGTTAGTTATGATACTCTTTAAGACTAATAAGTGTTTCGTATCCTTCGGTTTTGATGTGCGCACTGTGCCTTTTAACGCGAGATTATTTGGTCTCAAATATTTAATACATTCTTAGGTTACCTTACATGAATTTTATCTGCAGTAAATATCTAATTATTATTGTATATTGTATTATATTTAATTTATTTGTGTAGATTAAGTCTTGATAAGTAGTTAAGAGTGGAAGGCAGCAGCGGTAACAGTTGTCTGGATTACCAAAGTCCGGAAGCGGCCGGGAAATTGTAGTGGTTAAGAAGTGCGAAATTACCAACAATTAAATCTAAATGATGTAGAGGTATTAATTTGAATTGGTTACAGGGATATAAATTTATATTTGATTATATTACTTTATAAAATATACGTTAAGGTTAATCAAGCAGCTTATAGGTTGAGGCTACGGATATGATCAAGTTGTGAATCAGTCAGGCTAGTATGTCTCTTTAAATTTCATATTATATTTTAATGCTTTTATTAAATTTGCCCCTAAAGTAACAATAACTATTGATAGCTGAATCAACTCTTAATTTCCAGAAATAAATCCAGAAAGATGAAGTAGTAAATGAAAAAGGAATTGTAGATACAAACTCAATTTGTTGTATTAAGATGTAAATTTATATTTTGTTTCAGAAAAGCTCTTCTTCCACGATATGAAAGCCTTAAAACACAAACGCTAACCAAATTGGTAACAACAACATCGTACAATACTACCACATCATCTACTTAGTCTCGTCAAATAACCATAGATTGGTACGATGCTACTATTGTTCTGCATATGGACATGGGACTAAAGACTGCAACAAAGCAAAATGCAAACCAAGAGCTTGTTTCAAGTGTGGGTTAAACGGGCTCATTATTAAGGATTGCCCAACCAAGATAAATAGAGTTGCTATTGCTGAATTTGATGCTGACAACAATGATCCAGAACAACATGAGATGAATGCTGCCACACAGTGGCGGAGGAAGTACAGAATTTAATAAGATGTATTTATTACTCGGGTAGAATCAATTTTACTCAAACTATCGTGGATTAGGTAACACCAAATTGTTTATTCACGGAAAAATCCCGATTATTATCAAACTTTATCGAATCGTGAAAACGATGTCTCTTTTGGTAATTTCAGATGATGTATTGCCTTGCCGGTGCCTACATTATACTTTATCGGAATTTAATGGATGCATTTGGTATTTGTTTGTCATTAAAACCGGACAATGTATCATCAAATATTAAATTAAACCAAAATTTGAATAAAACCGTTATTTTGAATAGAACTTATTTCTGTGCTTATGATGTTACTGTTGTGAATGAGTCTTATTCCACTGGAAGTTTCTCGTCACATTCTTGGACTGAATTTCCGATCGCTTCCCGCTCGTTTGACGGAGTTGACAGTTGAGCCTGAGGCAGATGTTGACTATCTTGCATTACCGTATCTTTTTAATATTAGTGTTGAATCGGATTTTTCCGCTATTGAAATTAATACTATATTGATTGTGAGTTGTTTACACCATGACAGTTTACTTAGGACAATTGATGAAAATTATATGAAAATTGAACATATACCGCCTATCTGTCACGACTACAAAATGAAAATTAGATTGAACTCTGATGTGCCAATTCACTGCTCACCAAGGCGACTGTCATTTCGCGAGAAAAATGAAGTTAACCAAATCATTAATGATCTATTGAGTGCGCACTCAGAGAAAACATATGATTGAGATAATCTTAAAAGTAACTATCATATTTATGATTAGATGCCATGATTAAGAAAATTATATCTTGATGAATGCAATTATTTATAATGATTGTATCTACAAATAAATAATGCGCGTTATTATATCGTTATTATATTGGAAAGCATCAATACATTAATTGAATTTATTACATGGACCTGATAAAGACAATCAGATGTTGTGATAGAAGTTATCATATGAATTAATGGAGTACATTGCGAAGTGTGATAGTAGGTTTCATACCATTTGTATATTAGAGCGGATTAAATTGTATGGAGAAAAAATGTTTAGTCTGGAGACTCCACTTTTCTGTAAATTCATTGTATTTGAAGCAAAAATATCCACTACTCCATATGGCTACGATGAATTTTGAGCCTGCATAATTTCATTTGAAGATTTTTTTTTATATAGAGTGAGTTTTTTAAAATGCCAGGCTTTTATCTCGAGAACGGTGCTGGATAGGAGAAAATTACTTTTAATGAAATTTGTTAAAGGTCAAGGGGGACATCGGATGGTGACCTTCAATTCAACCTTGACTACGACCTTCAAGGTTAGTTGAAGGTTAAATTGAATTTGTTAAATATAAATCCCTATTTTTAATAAAATTTAATTAATAATTTAATTAAAATAAATCCTCGTTTAACGAACTCTCGAATAACGAATCTTCGAATTAACGAACAACCAAAATTGTTGAAAAACCTAGTATTACGAACTTCAAACCTCGTATTACGAACTTCAAACCTCGAATTAACGAATTTTTAAATTTGCCTTTTTTGTAGTAAATACAGAAAACAACAAAATTACAAAATTTGTTTTGTTGTCAAAAATCAAAATTAAATCAAAAGAAATCTCAACTAACGCACGGGCACAATACGTTCGTTAAACGAGGTTTACCTGTACAGTGAAACCACATTTCAACAGATACTCACTTTAACGAAGACCTCACTACAACGGACTCACTTTAAAGTCACATGCAAAACTGAAGCTTTTCCTGCTAAACCTCCCTTAGTTAAGCATACACTTTTATTACAGCGGACGCAGACAGACACTTCTGCGATGATGGGAGTACTAGTTTAGTTTGTTCTGGAATATACCCAGTTAAGAAGGAACTTGGCCATTTCTTCTCCGATGTTGATGTAGTCAGCATGTACGATATAAATGGGATTCTAAAATAATTTTTAGATATAGTTCTGGAAGGAACTTGGCCATTTCTAATCCGGTTTTTGGACATGGGATTTTAAAATGATGTTTAGATGAAGTTCTGAAATATGGCCAAATAGGAGGGAATTTGGATACTTCTTCGGATTTTGGAGAAAATTGACATGTGCGTTGGAAATGGGATTTAAAAATAATTTGTAAATGAAGTTCTGGAATTTGGCCAAGAAGAAGGGAATCTTACTATTTTTAAAAGGGTCGTAGTGAAATTTGACATCTGCATTGGATATGGGATATTAAAATTATTTTTAGATACAATTCTGGAATATGACCAATAAGAAAGGCACTTGTCTATGTGTCTTGAACAAAAAAACAATGGTTAATAATGTTTGTAAGTTTGTTGTTTATTATCAGAATATTCTTAAGGATATGACTGCCCAAACCGTGAATTTAAACAGTTTTGAGAACTTGTATGATCTCCTCTGTAAGTCTATAAGAAATAGTACGATATTATCTTCTACAGTTATAATAGCTTCAAATTATAAAAAATCTTGGTTCAATAAGAATCTGGATTATCAATACATATGTAGTTCGTAATAAATTCTACAAACTCGCAAAAAAATATCCACATAACGCATACATCTGAGAGAATTCCAAAAGGTTAGATTCTGAATTTAGGAAACGAGTTGATCAAGTTATACACAAAGGATTAACAAAGATTTGTCTAGTTCTAAGCGTATGTGGAGTCTTGTTAGAGAAATTCTAACCAATAAATGCACAAATAGTTCTGACCTAACCTTACCATAAATTCCATCCATGTAGATGATCAACAACAGATCGTTAATGAGTTAAATAAATATTTTGCGAATGTTGGAACCGTTTTACCTCCACTAAAAAAACCTTCTCATAATTATCAGATCGTCGAATTACACGTAACTGTCAAATCACGGCTTAATACTTTTGTCGATACTACTGAAGAGGAAATAAATAGACTCATAACCGATTTAGACTCTAATTATTGTGCTTCGGGTTATGATGGAATCCCAGTTAAGTTAGTTAAAAAATTAAGTCAGATTATTGTACCATTTTTAACAGGAGCCATTAACATTTGGATGAGGGAATCGACATTTCCATCATATTTTAAAATACCCCGTGTAACTCCGATTTTTAAATCAGGCAACCAAGCAGAATTAGGCAATATTTAGTAAAATATTCCAACAAATTATTTCACAAAGACTGATAGTTCATCTTTACGACAGTGAAATAATTCATCCGTACCAATATGGCTTTACGAGAAGAAGTAGTACTGCTGCGGCTACATTGTCGTTAATGGAAATTATTTATGATGCATTAGAGAGTAAAAACATTACGGCTTGCCTTTTTCTTGACATCAGGAAAGCATTTGATTATGAATCATTCAACCCTAATTCAAAATCTTCGTAGCTATGGTGTTGGTGGATATGCAGTTCAGTCTATCTAATGAATAGACAACAATTCGTGAACATTGATAACTTTAATTGAGACAAATTAAACATTTCTTGTGGTGTTCCACAAGGTTCAAATCTCGAACCTACATTATTGCTTATTCACATAAATGACACAATTATTCGCTGATGATACCGATTTTATTTATAGATCGAAATCTTTTTGTTTACTAGAAAGTGATTTCGAGCAAGACCTTATAAAAATAAAGGATTGGCTTACCAGCAATTGTTTACAATTAAATTTTTCTAAAACTAATTTCCAAATTTATTATCTGAAACAGAAACCAATAAATATGTTGAATGAAATTTATTTTGATGATTAAACAATTAAACGAGTCGAATCGGCAAAATATTTGGGATTAGTAATTAATTATCAATTGTCATGGATTGGCCATATTAATAGCATAAAACGAAAAATAGCACCATTCGTTAGAGTAATGAGGCGGGCTGGACGATTTATTACACCAGACTTACGATATGAGTTATACTTTAGCTATGTACATTCTCATTTGATATATTTGATTCAAATCTGGGGTGCCGCCTGCCCTTCATACATAATTGATCTACAGATGCTACAAAAATAAAGCTTTAAAAACCCTTAAAGGTCTGCCATTGCTAACTCCTACCAAGTTACTTTATAATGAACGTATACTTCCTATTATTCAACTAGTCGATTATGAATATATTATTACGATATTAAAGTATAGGTTAGGGTTAATGAAGTGCAATTTGGCGATCCACACGAATTGGCGATTTTTAGATTAAAAATTTGCCAAAATAGTTTATTGTACAAAGGGCTTGTGCTTTTTAATAAGGTATCTCAATAATTTGCTTTATTTAAATTTTATTAAAAATTATGATACAAATAGCCATCATTAATTTTTCGTATATACAGCGATTCCATACGAAAACGATCACGAGTTTTCCTGACCCCTTTAGATGTTTATGAAACTTTCCAAAAATGATCTACATATATGTATATCAAATAACTCGACACGTATTTTTGTATTTCCTTCTGCGGCACTGTTCTTTAAAACAGGGGCGTACGGCGTTTTTCGTTTTTTCTGATTTTTCTGCAAAATTCTAATTTTTGGAGGCCTCTGTCGCGAGAACCATTTAACCGATGTGAACAATTTATATCATAAATGAAAGGGAATGAATGAATATTATAAATAGCGGTACAATTTTAATTTTAAAACAATTCGATCTTAAAGAAAAAACGTGGTTTTTTGGAAAATGTGATTTACCGTTATGTTGGACTTAAACGAGTTATCTTTTTTTTTTTGTTCTTAAGTTCATTTTCAAAAGAAAAAACCGACGAGCTTGTATCCGAGACACGACCTATTTTTTAAATTGAGAAAACTTTAATTGTACAGTTTAAGTGAAACCAAAATTTAGAAACTACAAATTAAAAATTACCGTTAATTCGTACCGTTAGTGCTACCATCTTTATTCATTAGGCTGTATCAGCCTAAACGTTTATTAATTAACTTATTGCTTATACATTACTAAATTATATATTTCTCAATTCGTTATGCCACAAAGAAAGCCATTTTAAAATAAAAAAAATAAAAATTGGGGCTATCCGCCTCGGACAATATTTTCCCACAAAACGTCACATAAAGTTAAAAATCACCAAACCAACCATTTATATTTTACAAACATTTTTTGTTATTTTGGGCATTTTCCTAAATTTGGAGATCTCTTCCCAAATATCACAATTCACGACAATATAAATGTTCTACTCTCTTGACGCCAAATCACAGGCTCACAAATAATTGTACAAAAGAACCTTTTGTACTGCCAAACTCAAAAAATTATAAAAACAAAAACTATATTCAAACATTCTGGTGTATGCCAGATTGGTAAATATTTTATGAAGAGGAGATATATAGTAATAAATTAGAGTAATAAGTTTAGCAGTCGCTATAGTCTGATGACTGAAAGATGATTTATTTTTCACAATGCTCGCAGATCGAAACTGAATTGCAAAACTATTAACAATTTCTCCTCTTCATAAAAACTATAACTGAAGTTGTGTTAATCTGTGAGACAATAACGAAACCTTTTCTTTTATCAGCAACTAAGCCCTTTCTAGGCGTTACAACCATCCCTTAATTTGCGAAAAAAGTAAATTTCATCCTCTAATAAAATATAGATGTAACCATTATAATCTAATTTACTAGGGATTAGTTGCACTTTGTATGAGGAATAATTACCAATTTATTTTATCAAAACAAGTGTAGTAGAAGTCGAGATATAACGGAAAAAAGCGTTTTTTCAGGTTAAATTAAGGAGTGGTTTTAACACCTAAAAAGGGCTTAGTTGCCGATAAAAATAGTTTCGTTAATGTCTCACAACTTAGAATAGTTTTTATAATTTTTTGAATTTGGCAGTTCAAAAGATTCCCTGTTAGAAATTAAAAAAATTTTGAACTTTTTATTTTAATTTTATAGCTTTAAATCAATATGGCGTGCGGCATGTTTGATCAAGTCCATCACTATTTAATTAAAATTGAAATTAAAATACATTTTAATAATTTGTTGTTTTAATTTTTTTTCAATCCAAAAATTTTTATTTAACTTGGTTTGATTTTTACAGTTTTTAAAACATTACATTTATATTTATCAAGAGACATTGCTTGAATCAAATAAATTTCGTAAATACGTCAATTCCGTGACGCGCGTCATCACATTGAAATTTTGGTTTACTCCATGATAAACCAATTTAACTAGGTATGATCAAGCGCATGTATTGCTATCTCTTTCACTAAAAAATTCTGTCATTTGGTGCTTTTTTCTTGATATACTTTTTTTTATAAACACTAGTTCATATAGCAAACAAAAACAAATCGAATTGGTTTGCGGTGATAGTTTTTGTGAAAATTTTGTGAAAACAACGAAGCCTTGTGATTTTATCGCACCGAATGACGATATGCGCACGAAAAGACGAATTTGAAACAGCTGTCAATCATACCTTATTCAATTGGTTTATCATGGGTTTACCCCCATATATGTATAATGAAAACAAAGACGTAGTCCTACGTCAAAAAATATCTTTACTTTACTACACTGTCACATAGCGGCGGAGACTTAGTATCTCGTCACTATTTGTAGTCATAGGCCTGTATATTCAAGACGGCATTGCTCCATCAAATACTAAATTAGTATGTACCAAGCGACAAATGGCTACCTAACAGCAAACTACCTTTGCAAAGCAAAGTTGACTGAAATCTTATATGTGGAACAAATCGTAAGATTTAACATATTTCTTTTATATTATTTGTTGTCTTATCTTTTATTTGATTTCTAGATTATTCAACTTTACAAATATCGGACATTAGGCGTCATTATTACGCAAATGTATCAAGCAAACATTCGAACATTTGCAAAACGTAATACACAACATAAATAATGAAATATCTAATGTTAACTTACATAAAAAATATTATTGCTTATCTACAGGGATTAACAAATAAATTTTTATGAACTTAACAAACATAATTTATTTGGCTAAGAACACGGTAAATTACAACAAAACCCCGCAATATCATTTTATTATTATCATTTTTATCAAAATGATAAATAAAAGACAGTTTTATTCAAAATGTCATTAAATTTAGCTGACGGGAACATAATACATAATTGGTAACACTAATGGCATTAAGAAATTTATTTTACTAATAAGTGGTAAAATGTTCCAAATAAGGTTCAATTTATGAATTCTAATGGTATGCTTTATCATCTGACTATAATGAATAGAAGACAAAACTTAGGAACAAAATTCGTTTTTAAAAACCAATTTTCATTGAAAATTTTGTAGAACAAGATATGTAAAGGCATAAGTTGCAAATACACTAATGCAACCGGAAAAGTACGCGCTATGCCATTGTATTCCATGAAATTACTATTTTTTCAGGTCATCGAGGCTATATTTTATTAAAAATTACAAAGCAGCAAATATTGGTTATCTTAAAGTACCAAATTCCGTGTTTTAACCGATGGGGAAAAATGGGAAACAGTCTCAACCCATTGTGTGCAAACATCGTTCCACGGTAACAGCTTGGTTTATTCGGCTCCAAAATTAAAAGTGTTTGTCGGATAAGTTCCCATATTGAAATTAAATAAGGTTTAATAGTTTATATAATTTATTACATAGAAAAAGTTAAAACAGAAAATTTAAGTTTCGGCACAGTAATAGTGTTGTTTCTTATTCAATTTTCGATCCCAAAATGTCCTTGTTTGCTGATTAACGAGTATACAAAATATAGCCAAAATACAGCCTTGCATTGTTCCCGTAACATTAAATAATAATGCAAATATATGAAACCCAGTGTAGTGATGCAATAAAGCAAATATCCATGTGATTGACATGATAAAAAATAAATACAAAAATAACCGAATCTGAAAGTAAACCGTCGATTTTTTAGGAGTTTTCCGCAAATTTGGTGTTTCCTGTCGCACTCGCTTTATAATCCACACATAAATCGAAAGATTATAACAAAATATTACGATAATTGGTAGATGAAGGCCAACGTATAAAGTAAGCTTGGTTGGAAAACAAGTAAGTGTTTGAACTATAGTTATATTACCATTTGCTTCGGTTTGACAATCTTCATCTAGGTTTACATACGATTCCGAAGCCAAAAAGAAACATAACGCCACAAGGAGTAACGGTGTTAACCATCCAAATAAATATATTTGTAACTTTAAATATTTTGGCACTGAATTTCCGAAAATCACTATATAACGGTGATATTGACAATTGGTTACAATCACACTGACAAAAAATCCTACTAGTACCGCATATTGTGCTAGACTTCCTAAAATCGGACAATATTCTATATACTGTGGTTTGCTAAATATCTCTGAGACGTAATACATCACAATTAGGAACAATGATGCTGTACTGATATTCAATATTAATGGGGTCGCTTCATTTTTTTGCCAAGCTGGATTAAATATTGCGGTCACAAAAATGAGTATCAATCCAAGTATTGACAAAGTGCATCCTATGAATGTGGTAACGTTTAATGCGGCTTCAACAAACTGTGACATAGGTGTATCCTCTGGATCACGTGCACGTACTCCGACTAATTTGGCGAATCCAATATTACCCGGACGTCTGACTTCACATTGAACGATATTCTTGGTTTCTGATTTTGTATTCCACAATTTAATATCCCAACCCTTCTTAGATGACGATTTCACCGAATTTTGTGAACAACCGCGCGTTTCAGTTTCTATTGTTGTCTCCGTAATTGTTTTAAACATGGTTATAACTCCTTTTGGATATTCACGCATCGAAAAATTTGGTATTGAAATGCCAATCACTTTACTGTCTGGAGTGACGTGTACACTATCGTTAATTTCTTCGTCAAATAATGATGGTTTATAGTAGAACGTAAATATTAATCGATCAGGCGGGACCAAAACATTATCCTTTGTGATTTTAATTTTATCAAAAGCATCAGATGTTATATGTGCCATTGCTTCCAGCGTGTCGCTCTCTGTGGTTGTACATTCGATACGACGATTTTTATGTAATGTTTTTATTTTGAAATCAGTAAAATTTTCTACTTTCGGTTTATTACGATGCAATTCGATTCCCGTAATATTATTAATTAACGGATTGATAAACACAACAATTAAATTATTTGTTTGTATTATTCGGACACCTTCGTCGTCCAGCACTTGCTTTGTTTCGGAGGTACTACTGTTGGCAAACTGTGTCGTTAGTTGGTCGATTGTATCCAACATGGTATTCCCGTCACTGATAAGTGACTTAGTTTCGAATTCTAGTATTTTATCGATGATTTTTGTTATTAAATTGATAATTTCACCGGGTGGTTCGCCTTCCTTAACTTTGCCATCAAAAATATTTGTTTGTTTAATTTCTGCAATATTATGAAGGGTTTCCGAAACTAATCGCGTATCCTTTATATTCTCGGCCTTCGATAAAGTTGTGTTCATTAGTTCGATTGCATTCACAATTAGTTCGGAAATTTCTTCTGCTGCCTTCTTATGAATCTTTAAGTCTTCTAATTGCTTAGTAACATTGAAAAGTTTAACTGTATCAGCATTATTATAAGAGGTACTGCATCTATCAAAAATTGTTTTATTCAAGATTTCTTTCCAATGGGCACCCTCGATTAAGTTTCCGACACATTCTTGGGATAGCAGAAATTCATCCGAATTATAGCACAGTGTTTTGGCTAAAACCTTTTCGCCCAGTTTAGCTGACGGGAAAAAATCGTTAGGGCTTTCACAAACGTTACTTAATCGAAGTTCGGTAATTTTTATATCTCCAAGCAAATGGGCGGCAACACTTTTAAATTTGTCTATTTTATCTGAAACTTCTGCGTCATCGTAACCTATCACAAAATGTACTAAAATGTTAATGTTATTTTGATCTATTGACAAAATTTGTTTCACATGTACCTCAATCACGTTAAAACCGGCCAATTGAGGCGCCTCTATAATATCCGTCACATTCTTATTTAATTTAGTCATTTCAGCAGCTATTCGGCAAGGGGCATCACAATTCCATTTTAGTTTAGCACAAAAAACGAAATTCTCTGCATCTAAATTACGTTCGATCATCAAAATATTTGACTTGATTTGTTTGAATGTTTTCAGTATTTTTCCTTCACACCACATCGTGGTGATTCCTCTTCGAGTGCCTAATAAATTTGTACCAAACCATCTACTGGTTTTTGAACTATAAATTACTCTGTATTGTGATTCAATTTCGGAATCGATGAAAATGTCAAACTCATCGTTACACCAAAATGGTATTTTCAGATTTCCAGGATTCCACAACAATTCGTAGTTTGTAACAATAACAGTTAATTGATAACTTGTTGCATTAAATTCGATATCAATTGACGGACTAAGAGTGATATCGTGTTGTGTGTGAATAACTTGTTTTGTCACACTATGTTTGTCGATAATTTGGATGCTACCCCCTTTAAATACCGATGAATCGGGTGACGATGACAATGGATCGTAAACCAATATCGTTTCATTTTGCATATTGAGCTGTCGGATTAATTTGTCAACCACTACAAACGTATCATTTGAATCAATTTTTGTGGTATTTCCAACGAGTACTCCAACGAATTTGGCGAATCCAATATTACCCGGACGTCGGACTTCACATTTAACGATATTCGTGGTTTCCAATGTTCCATTCCACAATTTAGTATCCCAACCCTTCTTAGAAGATGATTTCACCGAATTTTGTGAACAACCGCACGTTTCAGTGTCTTTAGTTGTCTCCGTAATTGTTTTAAACATGGTTATAACTCCTTTTGGATATTCACGCATTGGAAAATTTGGTATTGAAATGCTAATCACTTTACTGTTCGGAGTGACGTGTACACTATCGTTAATTTCTTCTTCAAATAATAATGGTTTATAGTAGAACTTAAATATTAACCGATCAGGTGGGACCAACACATTATACTTTGTGATTTTAATTTTATCAAAGGCATCAGATGTTATATGTGCCATCACTTCCAGCGTGTCACTCTCGATGTTTGTATCATCGATACGGAGACTTACCTTTAACGTCTTTATGATGAAGTCATTAAAATTATTTACTTTCGGTTTATTACGATGCAATTCGATTCCCGTAATATTATTAATTAACGGATTGATAAACACTACAATTAAATTATTTGTTCTTATTATTCGGACACCTTCGTCGTCCAGCACTTGTTTTGTTTCGGAGGCACTACTGTTGGCAAATTGTGTCGTTAATTGGTCGATTGTATCCAACATGGTATTCCCGTCACTGATAAGTGACTCAGTTTCGAATTCTAGTATTTTATCGATGAATTTTGTGATTGGATTAATAATTTCACCGGGTGTTGTGTCATCAAAAATATTTGTTTGTTTAATTTCTGCAATATTATGAAGGGTTTCCGCAACTAATCGCGTATCCTCTATATTCTCGGCCTTCGATAAAGTTGTGTTCATTAGTTCGATTGCGTTCACAATTAGTTCAGTAATTTTGTCTGCTGCCTTATCATGAATCTGTAAGTCTTCTAATTGCTTAGTAACATTGAAAAGTTTAACTATATCAGCATTACTATAAGAGGTACTGCATCCATCAAAAATTGTTGTATTCAAGATTTCTTTCCAATGGGCACCCTCGATTAAGTTTCCGACACATTCTTGGGATGGCAGAAATCCATCCGAATTATAGCACAGTGTGTTGGCTAAAACCTTTTCGCCCAGTTTGACTGACGGAAAAAAATCGTTAGGGCTTTCACAAACGTTACTTAATCGAAGTTCAGTCAGTTTTAAATTTCTAAACAAATCGGCGGCAACACTTTCAAATCGGTCTATTTTATTTGAAGGTTCTGCGCCATCGTAACCTATCACAAAATGTACTAACATGTTAATGCTGTTTTGATCTATCGACAAAATTTGTTTCACATGTACCTCATCCACGTTAAAACCGGCCATTTGAGGCCCCTTTATGATATCCGCCACATGCATGCTAAATTTTTCCAATTCAATATTTATGCGGCAAGATGTGTCACAATTATGTTTTAGTTTAGCACAAATAACGAAATGTTTAGCGTCTATATTACGTTCCACGACCAAAATATTTGACTTGATTTGTTTGAATGTTTTCAGCATTTGTCCTTCACACCATATCGTGGCGATTCCACTTTTATTGCCTGATAAATTTGTACCAAATCCTCTACTGGTTTTTGAAGTATAAATCAATCTGTAGTGTAATGTAATTTCGAAATCGATGAAAATGGTTAACTCAGTCCTACACCAAAATGATGTTGTCCAATTATAAGGATTCCACATTAATTCGAAGTTTGTAACAATAACAGTTAATTGATAACTCGTTGCATTAAATTCGATATCAATTGACGGACTATGAATGATAGCGTGTTGGGTGTGAATAACTTGTTTTGTCACACTACGTTTGTCGACAATTTGGATACTACCATCTTTAAATGCCGATGAATCAGGTGAAGATGACAATGGATCGTAAACTAATATCGTTTCATTTTGCATAT
The DNA here is from genome assembly GCA_963556165.1 of Tipula helvola. Lineage (NCBI taxonomy): Eukaryota > Metazoa > Arthropoda > Insecta > Diptera > Tipulidae > Tipula > Tipula helvola. The sequence goes on from OY744482.1 coordinate 333,786,365, forward strand.
TGAGCTCTCGGATTAATTGGTCAACCACTACAAACGTATCATTTGAATCAATTTCTGTTGTATTTCCATTGATGTCGAATCCGGCCTCAATTGTGAAACATGAATCATGAAATTTGGATAAACGTCCGATAACGCCACTGCCACACATCTCGGAGGCCACTATATATTGTTGACTGGTGGAAATTAGACACATATGCCGATAAGCACGATTGCAGTCTTCAAAACGAATTTTTTGTAAATTTGTATCGTACACAATACAGTCACCATTAGAATATTTGGTTAGGCTGATTTCCAAAGGGTAACTGTATGTCTCTCCATTATACCACATTGTCCTGGCGGAAAAATCCCAAACGGGAAAATTGTTGGCACCTCTTTTAATCGGCAACCAAACCTCTTCAATTTTGTTCGAAATCAGATAATTTCGTACAACTTCACTTACAGGATCCTCAAACAAATCAAAGTAAGCATAGGAATGTATATATCCAGATTTAAGACATTCATTATCATAAGATGATGGGTTTGTTGTGACTTAAATACAAAGTGGTTCCCCAGCTATTCGATTATACCCATCTGGACAATATTCATCATAATTTACCTGTTCGGATTACAAAATTATAATTGAAAGCACATTTTGACCAACCAAATAAACTACAAAACACTTACTATTGTTGTCGAACTGCAAATTTTAATTGAAGCCACTACTATTACAAACAAACCACTTAAAATTAGTCTCATTTTAGATACTAAACTTCATTAAACACTTTCATCGAGGCGAGAATTGAAATTAAGCTTTAAAATCAAAATTTTGGGTTTGGTCGTTTTTTATCAGTGTTCCAATTTTCGCAATGCGATAAGCCAGTAATCCACATGTTGGTTTATCCGAATTTATTTTTATACACTCAAAAAAATATGCGGTGTTAATTTGTTTTTTCTCCAACTGAATATAGTTTTATAAAATTAAACAGGCATCAACGGATAAATATTTGTATCTATCCGAAAAGATACATTTTTAGAAAAACTCCTTTTGGATTTAATAAAATGCACCTCTTGGTGTTTTCTTAATGATTAATGTTCCTGTTTGGTTTTTATGCGGTGTAAAAAATTGTATCCAAATGTATTATATGTCATTTTTATTATAATATCCGATTGGATTCAAATTATAAATATCCAATCGGTGGGATACTATGTAACACCGATTCGGTGTTGTAGTAACCATTTATTTTTTGTGTGTAGCTGGATAGTTTTAGTGACTTTTATTGGTATTTATCTAATCGTGCGAGGTACACGTGTTTTTTGTTTAAACTTTTAAATATCTCATCCCGATGTCATCGAAGCCAGATTCTCGCAACACATCTACAACAAATTAGGATTTTTGTATTTCAATCAATTAGTACATGGCTTAATAAATTCAAACTATAAATAAATTATAATAAAGTTATGTGTGCGTTAAGCCAGACTTTTATGTATAGTATATTAGCGTATTTTAGGAAACAGTAACGTATATCTCACGTGTTTATCACATCAGAATTCCCGCCTATTCCGTTTAATGAATGAAACATGTTTTTCGGTTTATTATGATTGTGCCACAATTTGCATAAATAAACTCTTCCCCTTATAATCTCCACTACTTATTAAAATCGCGCTTTTACTATTCAAACTAACACACAGTATAACTTTTTTTTTTTATAGTTTAGCTTACATATTTGAGTTGGTTTGTTTGTTCGCTCACGTCACCAATATTTTCATTTTTTTTTTCTCTTTCCGTTTGTTGAGGTCATGCATATTCCACCAAAATGGCCCTATGGATATCCTCCTTCGCCTAATGCTTACAAAGACTTTTCAGGGAAAGTGCTGAAGTAACGAACTGTCGAAGTGTATTATTATTTCAAGTACATTATTGTGTAAAAGAGTAACTGAACATAAATTATTATTTTAGGAATTTATTTTTGATTTTATAAAATTCAATGTGTTGATATTTATAAATTTTTATACACTTTAATGATAAGAAAATAAAAGAAAGATAAGACCCTCAATTGAGTAATCCAAAATAAATATTTCATAACAATAATATTTTTAAATATGTGTAAGTACTAAACTTATCTTGGTCTCAATTGAAAATATTAATTGTACTAGCTGGTAAACCCGGTGTTACCCAGGAAAATATTATTAAATGTGTGTGGGAATACCAAAATATAAACTGCAGCGCGTGGAAGTTTATGAATGAAAAAAGATATTTGAGCCATTTTCTGAAAATTTATTTACTCATTTAAGTTAGAGGTTTTTCATTAATCGCCAAGGTGATTAAAAACAAGAGTGCCCACTCTCGTCCAGAATTTTTAACTTCATCCTTCTTTCCTGAACTAATACTGGCAAAGCGCGACAATCTGCAGCTGCCGCTCATCCTTTCTTATGCCGATGCCATCTTTCTCATAACCCGCAATCTCTCCACTATTGAGCCCGTTCTTAAGGAAATAATTAAACCCCTGGGATGTCAGGATTAGAGATCAATGGCTACAAATGTACCCCACACATCAAAGATCCACATTTGAATTCCGTTCCATCCTCGAGTGTAATCCTATACTTGGGATACTTGCGATACTTGGGCACTCATATGACCTTAGGTGTAACTCGGCTTTATACAATCCGAACTCGGTGTCGGCAGATGCGACTTTTTATAAAAAAACAGAAAGTGCCTTTCAAAATAATCATTACAATGTACAACACAACAATTGTACCCATGATTATACTTATGGTCGGTGTAATTAATTAACGATTTTCCTGTAATTTAAGGGGTCCCGTAAAATCGTTTTTTTACGATTTTTTTCTGAAAAGGGTTTTATTTGACAAATACAAGAAGTTTCAATAAATGCAGCGGTAACTTTTAACTTTATTTCGGTATTTTTTATTTTTGAAAATATTAATTTACACTGCTCCTGTAGACGGTCTCCTGGAGGTCCTCCAAAAAAGTTGAGGAGTTTTTCTGGAGCAGGTGGGAGTAAAGTTTGAATCGGTTCCAGAGTATTATCTATCAATTTCCAACCCCAGTCTTCTGGGTTCAGTTGATTGCCTAGCCATGTTTGAACTTGATAGTATACTCGATACAAGTGTTGAATAGCAGATGCCGATGTTAGAGGAAGACATGATAGTTGTACTTATTTCTTGCTTCGCGTATTTTTTACAAAAGTTAAGTATCGGTATTTATCAATGCAAGTAATTATTTTTGGAGCTCCATAAACCGCAAGAAGAAAGCAAATTCCTTCCGTAATTATTGTTTGAGGTGTGGAATCAATTTCTGTAAATACTTTAGCGCAGTCAGTCAAATCTTTTTTTTCGAATAATTTAAATACTGACGTTTTGCCCCTTCTGTACATTGCTGACGAAGTGTCCAGCCGGTTATCGCATGTAAAAATAAAATATAGTTTTGGAATTTGAGATAAGCAGATAAACTTTTTGAAGAATATATTTCTGTTCGCTGTTGAGCCCTTCCAGGTTTCAGAAAATAAATAATTTTATCCATTGGAGTCCTTGCAGTAAGTAGTACTAACAAATCAACATCTTCCACCAACTACAATTGTTGTGTTTGTTGCATTAAATTTTTCTATTGCTGTTTCAATTATGAGGACATCTGCGTCATTTTGAGCTTGTTTCACTGCAATATTCGCAGTTGTTAATTTGTCACTTAACATGGAAATGAAACGAGATTTATTATTAATGTTAGCGAAAAATTTTTGTTGATTCGCTGGAACTGTCATAAATTCATCAAAGATAATCTCAGAACCCGATGATGTTTTTGTAGTTCGACGACGTTGTTCTGCAGCTTTAATATTCTTTGTCGAGTCACTGTAGCCGTCAAATACTACCGTCACTGTAAGCCCATAATGTCTGCGTAGATACTAAACATATTTATTAAAAATACCGCTAAAGGTTTCTTCTCGATCCCACACAACGTGATGTAGTAGGTATCCTCCATCAATAATGTAAGTAGCGCTTGTACGATCAACCTCAGTATTGACTGATTGAAAGCAATCGTAAATTGCTGACTTTGTTGTTTTACGCATTCCAGCTGCATCGAAGAGTGATAAGGGGTAAGGGGCTAATTCATATTCAAAAAAATGTTCAATCTCATCGTCAAAAGCTTTAGTGATACTCATGCGTTGAAATAATAATACAGGGTCTATAGCTACTTCTTCTTCGTGAACTTTCACGGTGCTACTCGCAGCTAAAAGAGGGAGTACTTTTTCAGAGCGTTTTAATTTTATATTATTAAATTTTTCACCTGCCATTCTAGACATGGAAGCAATCCCAACTTCACGAGCTTTATGGCAATTAATCTTATCGTCACCAACAACTCCAGAAGCAATAGATACGATTTTGTTAATTTTAGGAAAAGGATCATGTGATGAAAACCAGTCAAGATCTAAATGGTAGACGCTTGTAATAAGTACGTATATTCACTTGAACTGAACCTTTAGCACTAAAAGAAACAGGTATATGAACGAGACCTACGTACAATAGAATAGCCAGATGTTTTCCAAGGCCACGTGATAAATGTTTTCAGATTCATAATATATAATAAAAGAGACACAAATAGGTATTTATACTTGTCTTAAGTATGTAATGGTAAACCCCAGCTCTCCACCAATATTTGGCTCTCCGGGAATTTTTGTTATTTTAAATGTCGATATTGACCGGACTATATACTTCGTTAAATTTTCAATTTACATATGCGAGTATCTCCAAGAATATTTGCCGGATGGATTTGAAATTTTCAGAGAATATACTCTTCCGAAAATGCAATAAAAAATCATCGATTTTTTGACATTTCTAGCTACATATAACCTCTTAACTTACCTCCATTATATTGAATTGATAAATACTATATTTAATTTGTTGTATCTAGAACACAAAATCAAAATTAATTATTAATTTAGTAATAGTAAATAATAGTAAATTGACTGATCTTAAATTCTTCAACTTTGTAAACAAAACCTTGAATTTCAATACTTGTAAACAAAATGTCAAATGTAGATGAATTCTTATGTTTAATTTTAGTTCAATTTATTTTATTTATTTACAAAATCTATTCTACAGTTAAAAAAACAACTTAATGAATAGTAACTACATAGTATAATATAATAATTAAAATTTGTACAACACGGAATATATGCCAAAAAAAATTATAAAATCAAAAATTGCAACTACGGATTTCGTACCGAAAGCAATTTCTCGATTTTTCAAAATGAAACAAATGATAATAATCATTGAAAATTCTGGCCATTGAAGCCGTCGGTTCGTTATAGCCATAATTAGTTTTATGAAATTCGATAAATAGAAATTCCCTTTGCCGTAAACTTCTACCCGGTACATAAATGTTCCAAGCAGAAATAAGATTAGGGCATCTTATACGACCGTTCAAAGAATCACCGACAAACATTGCTGACGCAATTTTTCGACGCTTCGCTAAAGTATCAATTCGAAGCTTAGACACCGACTTTCATACCCTGGAAGGTTACGCACTTGCTGCCACATAGGCTGATTACGATCTGAAAGGTAACCAAGCTTTTTATAAATGTAAATGGTAAAACGTTTCTGAATTGATTCCAATCTTTTAATCTGTACCTCATGGTGAGGATACCAAACCACCGCCGCATATTCCAGGTGAGATCTAACTAGAGAAGTATATAAACTAACACATGAAAAAATATCAACAAACTCTTTTGTCATTCTAAAAATAAAACCCAACATAGAATTGGCTTTCAGTATTATTTTGTCTATATGTAAAGCAAAAGTTAATTTCTGATCAAAGAATACACCTAAGTCAAGAATTGAAGTTACTCTGCACAGTTCCTTACCTTCCAACTGATAATTGAAAACAATCGGATTGGATGTTCTATAGAACGACATGATGTTGCATTTATTAATATTAATCAACAATTTATTTGTAAAGCACCAACGAGATAATGAATTAATTTCTGATTGAAATACTTCTGCGTCATTTAAAGATTGAATATGTTTGAAATAAAAGAAAAATTCATTAACAGTTTCACTCACAAATAAAAGAAAAATGATTGGGCCCAAATGTGATCCCTGCGGAACCCCAGAATGGCAATATATATAATCAGATTTGACTTAATTCAATAAAACATATTGTCTTCTTCCCACCAGATAAGAACCAATCCATTTTAAAAAATTAGGGGCGACACCAATTTCTGAGAGCTTTTTTATAATGATTCTATGGTCAATTGAATCAAAGGCTTTAGCAAAATCAAAATAAATCGCATCAACCTGGGCGGCTTGTGACTCAAGTGATTCAATAGCGAATTTAGAAAATTGTAAGAGATTGGTAGTCGTAGATTTTCCACTGGTGAAACCGTGCTAAAAATCCGAGATAATTTCTTTTGTATGAAATGACAGATGTTTTGTCACAATTACCTCGAAAAGTTTTGGGATCGATGACAGAATCGAAATTCCACGATAATTAGATACATCAGAGCGGTCCCCCTTTTTGTAAATTGGAACGATATGTGACACTTTCCAAGCGGTTGGAAAATAACCATTAACTAACGATTGGTTAAAAATAAAACATAACGGAGTTGCAATATATGAAGCAAAACATTTAAGTATTGACGAGGGAATACCATCAGGCCCACATCCGTCATTAAAATCCAAAAGGGAACTACATATATCATCTTCAGTTATAGATAAACAAGGAATATTAAATTGACAATTACTGACAATAGGGTCATCAACAACAAGACTATTATTATCTTTATCTTTGTCTTTATAAACCGATTGAAAGAAGCTTGCAAAACCTGTACATATTTCTGATACAGTGCAGAGCTGAACTCCATCATAATTCATAATCGACGGAAAACCCGTTGTTTTGCGCTTGTCATTAACAAACTTCCAAAATGATTTGGGGTTTTGTTTGATATTAGCTTCAATCATTTTTATGTATTGTAGATATTTGGTATGAAATTCGGATTTAAATTGATCCCGAAGATTGACAAAAATAGATCTGTTAGAGTCACAATCATTGGTTCGAAGTCTGTAAAAGGCTTTATTCTTACGGTTACGGAGATTAATCAAATCCGAATCAAACCATGGAGGGTAACTGTAGTTACGTTTCCTTTTCAAAGGTACGAAACGGTCAAACGCTAGAAACAGCAAATCATTAAAAGTTTTTACATTTACATCAATATCATTGTTAAGAAATAACTCATTCCAGCATATATGCATCGGAGGAACTCAGATATACCGTGGGAATCGCATGCTTTAAAATTATAAGACGAATCATCCACAGAAAATTCACGACATTTAGCATTAACGTTATTAACATGAAATTCAATTTCGAGAGAATTATGATATTTATCATTGTTCTTAAATGAAGTCAAAAATTCATAAACTGACAAATATTCCGTATTATTAACAAAAATTAAATCCAGAAACGAATTACTATCATTAGGATATAAATTAATTTGTTTAAGATTAAAACTAAATAATGCGTCTATTACCGCCGAGTCATTGATAAACAGAGCATTAGACGGTAATATATCTAATGATTCAGAATCAACCGACCAATTAATATTGGTTAAATTAAAATCGCCCAACACTACTATAGTATCATTACAATGAGACATATTAACTATTTCACTTATACAATCTATGTGATTTAAATAAATATCGATAGAGGATCTAGGCGGTATATATAGAACTATAAAATAAAATGTTTTTTTACAAATAAAAACTTTAACACATAAAAATTCAATTGTTACACAGCCCGGTACAATGATACGCTCACAATTAAGTGATGAATGAACAGCCAAGAGGACACCACCTCTCGTTTGCTTCGAGCTATTCATAGGTGATCTATCGCATCTAAAAACAGCAAAATCATTTGGAAATAATTCAGCGTTATGAACTCCACAATGAAATCCAGTTTCCACAATAGCATATAATTGGAAATGTGTCGAATAAAATAAATTACGGAATTCCATAGACTTCGATGACATTCCCCCAACATTGCGATAGAATAATTTATAGAGTATGCAATCCGATTTTTACAACTAACATCCACAACACCAAACTTGTCTTTTAGATATGATAAAACATCCAATTCCGAAACGTCTTTATGGAGTCTGGACACAAAAATAGTTTTCCGGGGGGCAACCACTTGGAGAGATGAAATCAAATCACCAGTGCCGATTATAATTTGTCGCTGATTCGAAATCGTCGAATTTAGTTTAGATGAAATTACCCGTTCTTGTTGAGAACTCATTGAGTTACTAGATAGAGTCAGACAACCATCATTAGTCATCATCGTCGATAATAAATTTGTATCCAGTTCAGTCTGAACCGGAGTTACGGTATCATCATTATCATCATTTTTATTATTAATGTTTTTATGATTCACATTCGTATTATCATTAATTTTAATATTTTTATTATTACACATTTTATTTACAGACTTTGAAGTAACAGCATTATGACAATTTTTGGTATTGTATAATTTCGAACTCATAGATATTAAATCACTCTGAAGGTTATGAAAGTTTGTATTAATAACATTAACAGATTCTGTTATTTTTGAAAATAACTTCATTTGGGATTTTAACAGGTCATCACAGTCGTCACAAACATATCGTAGATTTCTTAGCTGGCAAATCAAATCAAAAGTCGTTTTGCTTTTAATTCCAAAACACTTAAAGTCAATTATTTTATCACAAAGAACACAACAAAAATACTGTTCTTTTGAAATAAGACCACATGCAAAACACTTCTTTTCCATTGTCACTAGAGGAATTATTTCACTGAAGCTAATTAGTACGGCACAAATTAACAACAACAGTCAAGAAATAAAACAATAAAAAAATTAAAATATTTAACTTTTTTATTTTTTGTTTTTTTGATTTTAATAATAATTAACTAAAAAAATACGTCCGATCGGTATGAGTGCCACAAGAAGAATGGACGAGATGATCGATAACGAAGATTATGATCAACATGCCACCTGTGTTCATTTTTAAAAACGATAATATTTTCGAACATACTCTTCGAACTCGAAAATTTAGTCGTCACCCTTTATTACGCATATTTTTTTATTTTTTTATTATTCATTCCGTGACAATTTAAAAGAATTATTGTATTCAAAATTATTATTAAGAGCAATAAATATTTATTATAACTTGGGAATTATATTCGTAATTTGTAATTGCTCAACAGAAAGTTTTATTTTTTTGCAATTGACAATTGCCCTATAACACCAGTGGTCGTTCGAGCCAGGTGTGAATATGTCTGGTTACAACTTTACATTAAGCTCGCCTTATTGAGCATTCAACAAAGTGCTCGTCATAATTTTGAAACCCGTACACGAGGAAAACCCACCATTATTGTGGATCATCAAATATAATTTACTATTTTGCATCAAGCTTGCGATTTTTTGAGAAACCTGTTTCACTGCTTTCAACAAGGGACATCGTATCAAATTTATAAGGACGCTGCAGCACGTGTTTCAGTTAAGTAGCCATTTTTATTTAATAAAAATCATCTAATACGAAATAAAATTTCAAAAATTACTCATATCTAATTAATCGAGTTTTAAATTAATTAATTTTGCTTACGATTAATTGCGTTTAATTTTCGCGTTGTGTGAACAAACATTTATTTTTATTTCGAGTTTCAATACCTTAATGTGGAGTTAGTGAGTTGTTATAAAACCATTTACATGTGAATTATTTTCAACTTTACGAACCTGAATTTGAACTATTTTCTGATTGGTATCAAACCGTGTGTGTCTAAAAAAAACAGCGATCCGCTAATAACGGTAGACTCACCAACATATTAAACTTTATCAAAAGTGAGACCGAGAAAAGTGAGTTATCCATAGAAGATTTTAGAACGCATTTGACTCGTATCGAAACATTAATGTCCGAATTTATCATAATCGAGGGCAACATTTTCTCGATTGATCCCGAGGTAGAATCAGATTATGTGTATGAAGAAAACTATTACAACGCTGTTACGAGGTTAAACATATTGATTCAATCCAAAACTATGACCGCTGACAATTTGTCAGCCGAAACGTCGTTCAACGCAACTTACGCAGGTTCCAGTCATGAAATAAACTGCCAAAGATCAATATAGCACCATTTTCGGGAGAATATACGGAATGGCAGTCATTCTATGACTTATTCTCAAGCACGATTCATGAGTCAACTTCAATGAGCCCAGTACAAAAATTTCAGTACCTAAAGGGAAGCAGCCGTTTTATTAAGGCATATAAGTGTTACAGAAGGCAATTATATAGGCGCATTGAATAAATTGAAAGAGAGGTATGATCGTAAAAGGGATATCATCAATTCATTCATACGTACTTGCGTAGAACAGCCATCCATTTCAAGTGCGTATTCCTACAATATAAAGCGCCTCACGCTGCCTCATGTGAACTGAAGGCTTTAGGTGAAAATGCCGAAACCCGTAAACATTGGCTAATCTTCTTTTTAGTGCAAAATCTGGATGATAAATCTGGGCAGAGACAGTGACTGATTTGGAAAATCCGCAGTTATCTATTTTTTTGAATTTTCTGTCACGGCGAGTTGATACGTTAGAATCCTCTAACCTTTCCCTTAAAAAACCAACTCCTAAAAGTAATGTAAAAAGCCACATCGTAACTGGAGAATCGGGCTTCGCATGCACCATGTGTCAAGAGAAAGATCACTCCTTGTTTTCATGCAAACAATTCAATGAAATGAATATGGATCAACGAAGAAATTGGGCAAAAACTAATCATCGATGCTTCAATTGCAGTTTTCAAATGCACTTCCAATCGTCGCTGCTTACATTGTAGAAAAAAGCATCATAGTTTATTGCATTTGGCAGAAAATAACGAGACAACAGTAATTCAGAGTAATTCACCAAATACGACCTAACCAGTGATTTCCAAACGTGGCCGTGCACTTTAGACTACCTACTGCATTAATCGATGTATTGGATTACTCCGGGAATTTAGTTTCATGTCATGCTTTATTGGATTCTGGTTTCCAGGCCAGCTTTATTACAAAATCATTTGTACAGCGGCTCGGCTTAAAGAAGAGAAATGGTAGATTGTTCGTTGTTGGCTTAGGAGATTCTAGTGGCGGATCGACAAAATGTTTGGTTACAGTCTCCATTCGACCGAAACTGCATTCCAAATTTGCGATTGATGCACTAATTTTATCTAAAATAACGTCAGATTTGCCTCATCAAACAATCAAAGATATTAAAATTAACTATGTTGGCCCGAACTGCACTTAGCTGACCCATATTTTTAAAAATCTGCTCACATAGATATTCTAATTGGCGCAGATTACTTTTTCATGTTGTTGGAAGAAGGCCAAATTAGAATAGCTGAAGATGGTTCAATTTTACATAAAACCATATTAGGTTGGGTGGTTTCTGGATAGAGCAAACCGTTTTATAATGACAATTTAGTATCCATGGTTGCAACCAACAATCACGTTGATATTGACTTGGACCGCTCATAACGTAAATTTTGGGAATTGGAATCCATTCCTATCTTGGAACCAAAGATGTCACCAGAAGAAGTATTTTGTGAGAAGGAATTCTGCGAAAACGTCAAACAAACACAAGAAAGTCTGGAGGAACAAACACAGGAATATCAGAGACTCAATCATATGGAAGAAGTACCTCAATCCGCAGTGCACACAGGATACTACTTGAGGCATCATGGCGTGCCAGCTCAACCACCAAATTGAGGGTGGTGTTTGACGGCTCGGCAAAAACGTTATCGGGAGTCTCCTTGAACGACTGTTTAGCTATTGGTCCAACTGTACAAGCAGCTTTACATGCAATAATTTTAAGGTTTCGCGAGCATAAATTTGTCGTGATGGCTGATGTCGAAAAAATGTATCGCCAGATCAAAATTGATGGCAAAGATTTAAATTTTCAAAAAATAGTCCGGCGCAATCACTCATCTGAGCCAATACGTCATTTTCGGCTGACTACGGATTAACTCCCTCTTCATTTCTAGCTACGAGAGTCCTGAAAAAGATAGCTGATGTCAACCAAGAAGCTTTTCCAATCGCCGCTAATGCCATTAGGCAAGATATGTGGATGACTTCTGAATTATACGCTAAAATCTCTTTTACTAAATGAATATTTCGATGTACTAGGATGGGTAGCGCCAGTCACTATAAAAATCAAAATTTGTGTCCAAAAATTATGGGCATTCATCATATTGGTTAAAAATAGCTAAGGTATATCCTAATTGCCGAAGAATGCAGTTTCCAACCCATTTGCCGAATTTCCTCATAATCGGTTAAGAAATAGGGAAGTTCCATCATACTTGGCCATATTCCAGAATTGTGTTAAAAATCATTTTAAAACCCCATTTTCAAGGCATATATTAAAATTCATAATGATCGGTTAAGTAATAGCCAAGTTCCATCATACGTGGCCATATTCCAGAACTTTATCCGAAAATTATTTAAGAATCCCATTTTCATCGCGGATATCATATTTTACTAAAACCGGTTAAGAAGTAGCCAAATTTCACCTCTATTAGCTGTATTCTAGAGATTCTTCCAAAATTCATTTTAGAATCCCATTTTCAACGCATATGTCAAATTTCATAACAATCGTAATCCCATTTCCATTGGAAATACTAAATTTTATCAAAATCGGATAAAATATAGAATCGTAATAAAATTTGTATAATAAAAATCACAAATCCTCAGTTTAACTGCTCACTAAACCCTAATTCAACCCGCAAGCGGAACTCAACACAACCATCAACTCAACCGCAAACTTTACGCCAAACTCGATCACAAACCAGCATATATAAAAAATTGGTTAACTGTCGTATCTGTCTTGCGGGATGTTATTCGTAAATATATCACTCTGTATTTCTGGTCATCTAGGGTTTCAGGTGGCAGTACTAAAGAGGTCCGGTCTGCTGTAACTTCGAACGTACGTTATTACATCCTGAGTACGTTCGTGCATGTAGCGGAGGCCGCCAGTAAATGATGATGGCAGTGTATCGTCAGTTGACCTACCTTGCCAACATTTTCGTTGTCATTTAGGGCATCTTGCAGGTGTATATAGTGTTTGACTCGCAATTTTTGTTGATGATATCGGATGTAATTGAGTCTTTCGGTTTCTATTTTTGCACGTTGATCGACCCAATATTGATTCAGCAGCATTCCGTAAAGTAAGAATATTGAATTGCTCTGGTCGTACCATTATTCTGTAGGCGTAGAAGTCCATGCATAAAACGGTTTTTACGGTGCGACCTGTAAAAGAATCGATGTTAGGCTCACCCGTTGCAGGAAGGGTTTGAGGAATGGATATGGAATAGCCGTTCTCACCGCGACACATCAGCAATGGATATTGTAGAGCGTACGCTCTATGCGCCTCGAATACTTTTTTTGACAGGTTATTGCTCCCGTGCAAAATGATGTCTCTTCCTACGAATTCCTGGCCTACTATCAACAAAGCTACTTCGCTCGTGGTCAGAGCAGTGTATCGCCGCGCGTGCTAGTCGGCGGGCTTTTTATCTGCGTGAATAATTAAGGTTAAGTACAATGTATTTGGCGGAACGTTTTCGAGTGCGGACGTTATAAACGATAGGACGTAGCTGTTGTGAAGATGCAGTATATTTTGCAATAAACTGACCAGAGAAAGATTAAGAGCTTACCGATACTCAAAGGTGTTCTAAACACGCTTAGCTGCCTGAAAAACAATCGATATGCTAAGTTACTTTAAATGTTGTTTTCGTTTATTATTATGCTGGAAACAGATGTGCGGAATTTTTGCCTGTAGTAACGCGCTTTTGCGTAAAACACATGTGCCACTTAAAACTGCATATTTTTTGACGTTTATTTTACACGTATTTTGTCACAAACGAATTAATTTGTATCTTTCATTTTGGCAATTGTCAGCAAACGTTTGTTTCCAGTCAACAAATACAAAAAATTGCCCTGAAAAAATGAAAATGTAGAAAAATTGTACTAGATTTGGTAGTGAAGCCTACCAATTCGCAGCTCAATTAGAAATAAAGACAACTTGCGGAAAAATGCCTAGGGGGAAGTGGGGCTAAAGTAAGCACTTTTCACAATTTTCTTAATAAAAGCTTAAAAACTGAAATATTCGGAATTTTTTGATAAGTCGATTATTTTATGAAGTTTGGCCTATACAGTGGATCGGTTGAAAGCAAAAAGAATCCTTTTGATTTATTAAAAAAACAGCTTACAAAAAAGTAAGTCTTCCGCTTACGTTTACCCCTACATTGGGGTAAATGTAAGCAAGTGAAATTTTACTGTGGGGTAAAAGTAAACTAAACAAACTCTAATAGATATACTTGATTAACATAACTTTATTAAAATAAAATAATATCACAAAATACAATTAAACAGTTTCACTGTAAAATAGTAAAAATAATAATGCAGTCATCAACTAAAAATAATTAAACAGACTTAAGAATATTTATCGCATATTGTAATCGCTTAAATCGACGATAAACCTAAAGTATAACCTTTAGTCCTTATGGTTCCTGGGATTTGGCTTGGATCAGGCAATTTCGCAACAATGTCACTTCTACTGACCTGCGATATGGCATCGATAATTGGGAAAACATAATAATTATTGTGTTTTCTTAAAAATTTTGTATGGAAATCTTTTTCAATTAAATATAAGTCAGTTTAGTGGCCAAATTCCTGGTTTTTGAAATGACGATATAATATTTTTTGAGGTAAAAGCACTTTCATAAGCACGCTTTGCAAGCTGAGGTATGTCGTAGATAGTAATTAATCTACCAAGTCAAGTTAGTATACAATCATTGAAAGCTATCTTCAACGCGTTTTTGAGTGGACCAAAAACTCCGACGTCTAGTGGCTGAAGCTTGTGTGAACAGTGTGGTGGAAATGAGAGGAGAACGATTCCCCACGTTTTTGCAAAATCTATTGCAGCTAATGAGCAAGCAGTGACTGTTATGGTTGTCCACCAGCAAAAGAATACGATTATCCTTGGTGCACTGGGTATGGCTTTGGATATGTTTCAACACTTCTGGGAAGAGCTCAGTAGTCATCCACTCAGTTTTTGATGCAAGACCCAAACTTCCAGATGGAGCTTCTTGTAAAAAATGGTCTTTGTATCGAACACGGGGAAAGATGAACACTGGTGGGAGCGAGTTTCCTGCGGCATTCACAATTGCACAAAACGTTACCAACTCACCACGTTCTGCCGAGACAATTTGACCCAGGATACGATTTTCCAAGCTTATGTGCATATTGATACCCAAGACTTTGAGTTTGAGCGTACGTTAGGCCATAATTTATTTGAGAAGATCTTAATAAATATTGTCGAAGATCATTTTCTTCTTTTATGCAAAACACTTGTTTGTGATCCTGGGATTCACACGTTATATTTTCATAATCGCTGTCATTTCCAGAATCCACTTCACGCACTACTGGATTTAATTTGGCCAATTTAACCCGCTCGAAAAGTATGTTGTGGTTAATCCTATATGTTGATACAGTTCCTCGAATGGACAGTTTATTTCTAAGGACGTCTTTTATCGCTGTGGCCATAGACTCCTAGTTAATTCGGCTTTCTGTTTTTCGCTTATAATTTCTAACCATTCTGAATTAAAAAGTATTAATTAAACTAAGATATACATTTTTAAATAATTCATTAAAATCTCTTGGGGTAATAATAAGCATGCTTAATTTTACCCCATATACAATGCTTAACTTAACCCCACGTGTTTGTTTTTTCAATAACGGTAAAAAAAATTATGATGTGGGCTACATAATTAGTAACGCAATTTGTTATTAAATTGCAAATTGTATGTACATTTTAATACCTTTTAATAATCCTTACCTGTTTCAGTATTAAACCCACTATGGAAGTTTTCCAAACATTACACAAATTTACTAAAACGATTAAAAACCACCTTTCCACCTATAAATCCAAACTGAGACTGAATATCGTACTACATTTTTTTTAGTATGAAGATAATACTCTCGTTCATTCTCTATAGTTTCCTCGCTTCAATAAATCCCGTTAGTTTGAGAGATATACAGCCTGTTTACCTTTACCCCATGCTTAAAGTAGCCCCACTTCCCCCTACTGTGCGGAATGCGTGTATTTCATTTCATTTAAAGTAGTGAGTTCTAATTTAAACACAAGCGTTTTTTCGCACGTCTGTTTCCACGATTACCCAGTTATTTTTTTCAGTTCGATGTTATCGCCTATGCAAACTGGGAAAGAAAAATCCCACGCCAGCAAACGCCATATTTGCACCGAAAAAAAAAATTACAAAGCATCAAATTCAACTTATTAACAACCAAACTAAAATCGAAATGTTGCTAATCGCATTAGTCGAAACCAATCACACTGTAGAAACCTTCTTTGCATCAACAATAACCGGAAATCAAAAAATTAAAAACTACCAAAAATTTCAGGTAGTTCGGATTAAAACTCTCGAAGATTTAAATTTGCTTAAAGCAAAGTTGATTGAAACCTTATATATGGAACAAATCGTAATTATTTTCAATATAAAATTTAACTTCTTTCTTTCAGTTACAAATGTATGATTTCTTTTATTTTATTTGTTATCTTATCTTTTATTTGATTTCTAGATTATTTTCAAATGTAATACACAACATAAATAATGAAAGATCTAATGTTAACTTACCTAACAAATATTATTGCTTATCTACATGAATTAACAAGTTAATTTTTATGGACTTAACAAACATAATTCATTTGGCTGAAAACACGGTAAATTACAACAAAACCCCGCTTAACGCTGCCCTGTTTAGAGCTTATTCGCTATTACGCTCTCGCTCAGTTTTTATCATTTTGTTTTCGTATATAGCAGAGCCCCGCTTAACACTCGAAATACGTTCCTGAAATATATTCAACTAAATTTACTGTCTTGTTATAATTTTTGGTGTCTTCCCTATTTATAGTTTCATTAAATACACGTCAAATTTACGGTAAAATTAATAAATAAAAAATGTACTGTATGAGAATTATAAGCGAGGCGAAGAATATACGAACATAAAATAATAAAAGCTAAGTGAGAGCGTAGATGCGAATCAGCGCTAAACGGGGCAGCGTTAAGCAGGGTTTCGTGTATATTTTGAATTATAAATAGGTAAAACACCGAAATTCCGCCCCGGTGGCACAGTGGTTAGCATGCTTGCTTTAAGCTCCGGAGGTCCTGGGTTCGATTCCCGGCGGGTGATGAAAAAATCACGGCTGGTTAATGTTGGATCAATGAATTAATCACTCATTATCCGTTAAAAAAATGATTACGAAACTTCAAATGAAGCGGCCAAATTCCTCTATGGGATGTAGCGCCAGCGAAAAAAAAAAAAAAAAAACACCGAAAATGATAAAAAGTGAGTTTTATTCAAAATGTCGTTAAATTTAGCTGACGGGAACACATCTCGAGCGGAAAGCGAGGAAAAACCAATTTTCATTGGAAATTTTGTAGAACAAGATAAAGGCATAATTTGCAAAATTCACTAATGCAACCGGAAAAGTACGCGTTATATCATTGTATTCCATGAAATTACTGTTTTTTAAGGTCATCGAGGCAATGTTTTATTAAATATTACAAAGCATGTAAGTAAAAAGCAAAGTACCAAATTCCGTGTTTTAACCGATGTTGAAAAATGGGAAACAGTCTCAACCCATTGTGTGCCAACATCGGTCCACGGTAACAGCTTGGTTTATTCGGCAAAAAATTAAAAGTCTTTGTCGGATAAGTTCCCATATTGAAATTAAATAAGGTTTAATAGTTTATAAAATTTATTAAATAGAAAAAGGCAAAACATAAAATTTAAGTTTCGGCACAGTAATAATGTTGTTTCTTATTCAATTTTCGATCCCAAAATGTCCTTGTTTCCTGATTAACGAGTATACAAAATATAGCCAAAATACAGCCTTGCATTGTTCCCGTAACATTAAATAATAATGCAAATATATGAAACCCCGTGTAGTGATGCAATAAAGCAAATATCCATGTGATTGACATGATAAAAAATAAATTCAAAAATATCCGAATCTGAAAGTAAACCGTCGATTTTTTAGGAGTTTTCCGCAAATTTGGTGTTTCCTGTCGCACTCGCTTTATAATCCACACATAAATCGAAAGATTATAACAAAATATTACGATAATCGGTATATGAAGGCCAACGTATAAAGTAAGCTTGGTTGGAAAACAAGTCAGTGTTTGAACTATAGTTATAATGCCATTTATTTCGGTTTGACGATCTTCATCTAGGTTTACATACGATTCCGAAGCCAAAAAGAAGCATAACGCCACAATGAGTAACGGTGTTAACCATCCAAATAAATATATTTGTAAATTTAAATACTTCGGTGCTGAATTTCCGAAAATCACAATATAACGATGATATTGACAATTGGTTACAATCACACTGACAAAAAATCCTACTAGTACCGCATAGTGTGCTAGACTACCTAAAATCGAACAAAATTCTATATACTGCGGTTTGCTAAATATCTCTGAAACGTAATACATCACAATTAGGAACAATGATGCTGTACTGATATTCAATATTAATGGGGTTGCTTCATTTTGTTGCCAAGCTGGATTAAATATTGCGGTCACAAAAATGAGTATCAATCCAAGTATTGACAACGTGCATCCTATGAATGTGGTAACGTTTAATACGGTTTCAACAAACTGTGACATGGGTGTGTCTTCTGGATCACGTATACGTACTCCAACTAATTTGGCGAATCCAATGTTACCCGGACGTCTGACTTCACATTTAACGATATTCTTGGTTTCCAATTTTTTATTCCATAATTTAGTATCCCAACCCTTCTTAGAAGATGATTTCACCGAATTTTGTGAACAACCGCGCGTTTCAGTTTCTTTAGTTGTCTCCGTAATTGTTTTAAACATGGTTATAACTCCTTTTGGATATTCACGCATTGGAAAATTTGGTATTGAAATGCCAATCACTTTACTGTCCGGAGTGACGTGTACACTATCGTTAATTTCTTCTTCAAATAATGATGGTTTATAGTAGAACTTAAATATTAACCGATCAGGTGGGACCAAAACATTATCTTTTGTGATTTTAATTTTATCAAAGGCGTCAGATGTTATATGCGCCATTGCTTCCAGCGTGCCACTCTCGATGTTTGTATCTTCGATACGATGATTTTTATGTAATGTTTTTATTTTGAAATCAGTAAAATTTTCTACTTTCGGTTTATTACGATGCAATTCGATTCCCGTAATACCCTTAATTAACGGATTGATAAACACTACAATTAAATTATTTGTTTGTATTATTTGGATACCATCGTCGTCCAGCACTTGCTTTGTTTCGGAGGCACTACTGTTGGCAAACTGTGTCGTTAATTGGTCGATTGTATCCAACATGGTATTCCCGTCACTGATAAGTGACTCAGTTTCGAACTCTAGTATTTTATCGATCATTTTTGTGATTGGATTAATAATTTCACCGGGTGTTGTGCCATCAAAAATATTTGTTTGTTTAATTTCTGCAATATTATGAAGGGTTTCCGAAACTAATCGCGTATCCTTTATATTCTCGGCCTTCGATAATGTTGTGTTCATTAGTGCGATTGCGTTCACAACAAGTTCAGTAATTTTGTCTGCTGCCTTGTCATGAATCTGTAAGTCTTCTAATTGCTTAGTAACATTGAAAAGTTTAACGGTATCAGCATTACTATAAGAGGTACTGCATCTATCAAAAATTGTTGTATTCAAGATTTCTTTCCAATAGGCACCCTCGATTAAGTTTCCGACACATTCTTGGGATGGCAGAAATCCATCTGAATTATAGCACAGTGTGTTGGCTAAAACCTTTTCGCCCAGTTTGGCTGACGGGAAAAAACCGTTAGGGCTTTCACAAACGTTACTTAATCGAAGTTCGGTAATTTTTTTTTCTCTAAGCAAACGGGCGGCAACACTTTTAAATCGGTCTATTTTATTTGAGGTTTCTGCGCCATCGTAACCTATCACAAAATGTAGTAACATGTTAATGCTGTTTTGATCTATCGACAAAATTTGTTTCACATGTACCTCATCCACGTTAAAACCGGCCATTTGAGGCCCCTTTATGATATCCGCCACATGCATGCTAAATTTTTCCAATTCAATATCTATTCGGCAAGATGTGTCACAATTATGTTTTAGTTTAGCACAAATAACGAAATGTTTAGCGTCTATATTACGTTCCACGACCAAAATATTTGACTTGATTGTTTTGAATGTTTTCAGCATTTGTCCTTCACACCACATCGTGGTGATTCCTCTTCGAGTGCCGAACCAATCTATACCAAACCATCTACTGGTTTGTGAAGTATAAATCAATCTGAGGTCTGTTTCAATTTTGGAATCGTGTAAAATGTTAGACTCAATGTTACACCAAAATGGTATTTTCCAACTATAATGATTCCACAATAATTCGTAGTTTGTAACAATAACTGTTAATTGATCACTTGTTGCATTGAATTCGATATCAATTGACGGACTTTTAGTGATAGCGTGTTTGGTGTGAATAACTTGTTTTGTCACACTACGTTTGTCGACAATTTGGATACTACCCCCTTTAAATGCCGATGAATCAGGTGAAGATGACAATGGATCGTAAACCAATATCGTTTCATTTTGCATATTGAGCTGTCGGATTAATTCGTCAACCACCACAAACGTATCATTTGAATCAATTTGTATGGTATTTCCATTGATATCGAATCCAGGCTCAATTGTGAAACATGAATCATGAAACTTGGATAAACGGCCGATAAATTTACTGGCACACAACTCGGAGGCCACTATATATGGTTCCACGGTGTCAATTAGACACATAAGCCGATAAGCACGATTGCAGTCTTCAAAACGAATTTTTTGTAAATTTGTATCGTACACAATACAGTCACCATTAGAATATTCGGTTAGGCGGGTTTCCAAAAAGATATTGGATATCTGTCTATTAAGCCACATTGGCCCGGCGGGCATATCCCAAACGGGAAAATTGTTGGCACCTCTTTTAATCGGCAACCAAACCTCTTCAATTTTGTTCGAAATGAGATAATTTCGTACAACTTCACCTACAGTATAGGAGCCCTCAAGCAATTCTTCGTAATAAAAGGCATGTGTATATCCAGATTTAAGACATTCATTATCGTAAGATGATGAATTTGTTGTGACTAAAATACAAATTGGAGCCCTGGCTAATCGGTTGTACCCTTCTGGGCAATATTCATCATAGTTTACCTGTGTGGATTACAGAATTATAATCGAAAGCACATTTTGACCAACTAAATAAACAAAAAAACACTTACTATTGTTGTCGAACTGCAAATTTTAATTGAAGCCACTACGATTATAAACAAATCACTTAAAATTAGTCTCATTTTAGATACTAAACTCCATTAAACACTTTCATCGAGGCGAGAATTGAAATTAAGCTTTAATATCAAACTTTTGGGTTTGGGTGTTTTTTATCAGTGTGCCAATTATCGCGATGCGATAAGCCAGTAATACACATGTTGATTTATCCGAATTTATTTTTATAGATGGGTAGTTTTAGTGACTTTTATTGTTATTGATCGAATCTTGCGCTTCACGCGTATTATGTTTAAAACTTTTAAATATCTCATCCCGATGTCATCGAAGCGAAATTCGCGTAACACATCTACAATAAATTAGGATTTTTGTAATCAATAAATAAATATTAATAAAGTTATGTGTGCGTAAAGCCAGAGTTTTCTGTATAGTATTTATATTAGCGTATTTTAAGGAACATGAACGTATATTTCACGTGTTTATCACATCAGGATTCACGCATATTCCATTTAATGAATGAAACATGTATTTCGGTTTATTATAATTGTGTAACAATTTGCATAAATAAACTGTTCCGCCTTATAATCTTCACTACTTATTAAAATCGCGCTTTTACTATTCAAACTAACACACAGTATAACTTTTTTTTTTGTATAGTTTAGCTTATATATTTGGTTCGTTTGGTTGGTCGCTCACATCACCAAGATTTTCATTTTTTTTTCTGTTTCCGTTTGTTGTGGTCAGGCATATTCCACCAAAATGGCCCTATGGGTATCCTCCTTCGTCTAATGCTTCTAGAGACTTTTCAGCTAAAGTGCTGGAGCAACGAAGTATCGAAGTATCTTAATTATATTTCAAGTACATTCTTGTGTAAAAGAGTATTCGGGGAATTTATTTTTGATTTTATATCATTAAATATGCTAATATTAAAAATTGTATACACATTTTAATGATAAGAAAATAAAAGACAGATAAAGACATTATATATCTAATATAAAGATAATAAAAAAAAAGAAATACTTATAAGACCCTCAATTGAGTAATCCAAACTAAAATATTTCATAGCAATAATATTTTTAAATATGTGTATGTGCTTAACTTATCTTGGTCTCAATTGAAAATATTAATTGTACTAGCTGGTAAACCCGGTGTTACCCGGGAAAATATTTAAATATTTGTGGGAATATTAAAATATAAACTACAGCGCGTGGAGGATCTACAGCGGCCGCTCAACCTTTCTTATGCCTATGACATTTTTCTCATCAACCGCAATCTCTCCACTATTGAGCCCGTTCCTAAGGAAATAATTTAAGCTCTGAGATGAGATGTCTGGCATAGAGATCAACTGCCACAAATGTACTCCACACATCAGAGATCTACATTCAAATTCCGTCCCATCCTCGAGTGTAATCCTATATACTTGGGACACTTGCGCTACTTGGGCACTCATCTGACCTTAGGTCTAACTCGGCCTTATACAATCCGAACTCGGAGTCGGCAGATGCGACTTTTTATTAAATAACAGAAAGTGTCTTTCAAGATAATCATTACCATGTACAATACAACAATTGTACCCATGATTAGTTATGAACCGTTGCCGATTGAGGCAGCATGAGCTGTTTTTTCTAAAAATGCTAGCCTAATTCAGCACAAATAAGTCCAGCAACCAACGCATATTACGTGGTAAAACCATTACCAAAAGGACCAAAGTACACAGAATAAATTACTGGGGTCACATCCACCGTCGTGGCCTAAACCATATTCTGAGCACCGTGTTGAGATATATCACATTCTGTCTCATCGAAGTGAACTGAAGAAGGCAGCTGAATAACTTTATACTCTGATACTTATGATATTAAGGTGTACTTGTACTTGTATGTAAGGACATACTATGTATACGTTTTTCATTTTCATTTTATTTTCTCGGAGACAATATTTCACACTTACATCAATTAAATTATCAATTTTTGGATTATAAAGTTTAATACAATCCCAATTACAGTTTGTTCGATGAACAGCCTTGAACAAAATCGGCAAACTGAATCATTCATTAAGTATGTGTAGTCTCAACTGAAATTGCCTCAATTCACCTACTAAGTGATTCATTGAGCCATATCACCACAGCATCACACCCCGCAACTACCAAAATAACTGGTGTTACTTTCTTTGAAAGGTCAACATACATTTTTCTGCACGTTTTCGAACTTCAATTTCTCTTATCGTATGTAGTGTTTTCTTTGGAATTATATAACTTTGAAATTCTTGGAAGGTCCTATTACGTCAACATTTTCCTCCACTAATAGTAATTTCGTCAAATCGGAATTCTGGGACTGCGATCCTATTGTATACGCTTCCTACGTATTTTATCTCCTTACACACCAACTGAATCGACAACTATATTTAAGTACACCTTTACTAAATCACGATATTTATTTTAACAAATAAAAACACAACCGATCTGGTTTGTAGCTAAACTTTCATTGAATTATCTTTTATTTCTATTACCTCTTTTGTAATGTATTTATTTGGTGCGTTTCTTTATGCGATGTTTTCCTTTTTATTATTTACAGATTACATTTTACAGTGTATTAATTTGATATACTATATTTACGTTAACAATAATAAAATATAAATTGAAAATGTGATACAAAAATGCTTTTACGTTAATATTCGTTACGGTGGCCGTAACATCCTGGCGCCCTCCGGAAATGAAGTAGTTGAGGTTACAAAAATGCCCTAGGTTGAGTTTTAGTTCACTACGATGGCCGTAACATCCTGGCGCCCTCCTGGAATGATGTAAATTGTACTATTCTCCACTTTGCCTTAGTATAGATTTTCATAGCTAACATCCAGCATTCGCTCTAGGACACTGGGAAAACCTTAGGAAAACTTCATTAAAAAACCTAAGGAAAACCAGCATCGGATGTTGTTATGCTTTACTCTATTGGCAATAAGCACAACTTGGTGATTGGACGTACCAAGTTGTTCTTCTCTGTTTTCACCTTGCATGTTCTCACTCTCCCATCTCGCCCTGTAAATACTTCGATAATTCTCGCCATCATCCACTGACTAGGTGGTGTAATTTCATCTTTGACAAATACTAAATCTCCGATCTTTAGCGATCGATCTTCCGTAGCCCACTTATTACGATGTTGCTGCTCGTTTATATATTCTCGTGACCATTTAACCCAAAATTCTTGTTGCCATTTTTGTATCACGCAGATAGCCGATTGGCTGGTACTTCCACCAGTAATGCTTCATACGGTGTTACAATTGGTTGGCCAGTTATAAAATGACCTGGTGATAATGTTGATAAATCCGTCGGATCATTGCTTATTGGTGTCAATGGTCTCGAATTTAAACATGCTGCTATCTTTGCCAACAACGTAGCTAATTCCTCGAATGTATACAACTGTGCTCCACTTACTCGTTTTAGATGATGTTTTACTGATTTTACCGTTGCTTCTCATAAACCCCCTGATGCGGAGCATCCGGTGCGTTATAATGCCATTCGATTGAATGGGTTTGAAGGTACTTCATTACAGATGAACTTTGCCATAGCTCCACTGCTTCGCGACAAATTCGTTCAGCCCCAATAAAATTACGACTGTTGTCACTATACATATGATGAACAGCTCCGGCTCGCAAATTTACAAACCTAGTGAGAGCCGCAATGAACGAGTCCGTGTCCAAACTACCAACCAGCTCCAAATGGACCGTCTTATAAACCATGCAGACAAATACAGCAATGTTACCTTTTATTGTTATATTACGACCCTGCTTTAATTGAACTGGACCAGCATAATCAATTCCACAATGATAAAATGCCATCAACTGATGAACTATGCTACACAATAAAACGCGACTCCGCAGGCTCCAATATTTGTTTCTTAAATATTGCGTACAAAGTTGCACTCCACCATGGCACAAATCTTCAAGGGCCTTTATGGCAATTTTTCTAGCCAATACTCCTTTATGGTCTAATATAATTGGTTTCCTTTGAGCTAATGATAACTGCGCATTATCCAGTCGACCGGTTATTCTCAGCAGTTTTTTCCATCTATCCACGGTGTTAACATCCAAAGACGACTGGATCTCGCTAGTCCTGTCTTATTAAGCATCGCCTTGTATTCATTTGGGAATAGCTATTTCTGTTCAGTTACTAACCAGTAATTCAATGCATCATCAATTTCGTCAATTGTTAATTTTGGAATAGAAATCTTCAAATTCTTCCTTGTAGTGATCACAACATCGCTCTTACTTTTCCTTAAAATTGGATGATTATCCCACAATTTATTCTGGCTCTTAATATTATTTTTAATTCTTCGTTTGTATATTCGTTGAAAGCAAGCTCTACTAAATCGTATAACATAGGCCGTTATACGACATACTTTCTCATGTGAAGATAATTTCTCCATTAAGTTTATTTCTTCATTCTCCTTTCCAATCGTAGTCAGTAAAATATTTTCAAATCTAGTCCTTGGTTCCTTACATTCCGTTTTAACTTGTTTATTAATTAAATTATTACTTACTTTAGGAATCCATATTGACCATTCTTCGATAAAATCCTTCAGCATCTCTGGTCCTTGCCACCATAAATTATTGTTCAACAATTTTTCGGCCTTTATCCCGCGAGATATTAAATCCGCTGGATTCTGATCGGATTTGATGTAACGAAATTGCTCTAGTGTTGATTCCTTTAATATTTTATTAACTCGATTTGCAACAAATGGTTTTAATTCATTTATAGGTTTTCTTAACCAATGCAATACTATCTCTGAATCTGATCAAATGTAAATTGGTGTTGTCTCAAGCATTGGTATTCCCTTGATTTTAGATATTAATTTACAACTTAGCTCTACCGCACATAACTCCAATCTTGGTATTGTAATTATATTAAAATAGGCGCTACCCTACTCCTGGAGCATAATAATCTAGTACACCAGGAATCGTTAATATATACGCGTACATACACTGCAACACCATACGCTTTATTTGAAGCATCAGCAAAAATTTGAATTTGAACTTTTTGATTGCTTGGACTATCTAATGTGTTTATCCATCTTGGAATCCTTGCCTCATTAATAACCTTTAATTCTTCCTAAAATTGTTTCCATTCTTGTTGTATAGATAACGATACTGGTTCATCCCAAGTTCTTGAATAAACAACTTTGCTCTTATGGTAATTGGAGAAACCCACCCTTGGGGGTCAAAAATTCTCGCTGCTTCACTCGCAATAAAACGTTTATTTATAATTTCAGGTTGCTTTCGGTTTTTTACTTTTACTTGAAATTGAAATTCATCCTCTAAAAAATCTCATAAGAGTCCTAGTATGCTAATATTGCTCTGCAATTCTACAATCTTTGCTGTCATGTCATTATCCATTATTTTCAAACAATTTGATCGCCTTTTTGCTAATTCAAACCAACCTTGCCTCAGTAGCTGAATAATTTCTGCCTTTAGATTTATAGCCTGGGATTCTGAATCAACCGATCTTAACAAGTCATCCATATAAAAGTCATTTATTACAACTTGAGATGCTATCGGCATTTCTTGAGCATTGTCATTGGCACATTGGGATAACGTTTTTACCGCTAAATATGGAGATGATGCTAAGCCATACGCCACTACTGTTAGCCAATAATCACGAATTGGCTCTTCTGGATCCGCTCTCCATAGAATCCTTTGTAAATCCCAGTGAACTGGTTGTATTTCCACTTGACGAAACATCTTGCAAATATCCGCAGTGATAGCAATCCTACCTGTCCGAAATTTCATGATAATATCTAACAAATCCTTCTGCAAACGAGGTCCCGTATATTGTACATCATTTAATGATTTCCCACTGGTAGTTTTCGCAGATCCATCAAACACAACTCTAAACTTGCGGTCGACTGAAACAGCGTGATGAGGTATGTAATTATGCAATTCCTCCATATTTAAGGTAGTTGCTTGTCGCATATGTCCTAATCGTTCATACTCTGTCATAAATTCAACATACATCTTTTTAAATATTGGGTCTCGCTTGAATTTGTTTTCTTGACAATAAAATCGCCTTAATGCCATAGCTCTTGAACTTCCTAGTTCCACGTCAGGTTTCAATGGTATCGTAACACTGTATCGATTACCTGTTTTTACCACTGTGCTTTTAAAAATATCTTCGCAATATTGATCTTCATCCGATAACACTTTCTCATTTATTTCCTCGACTTCCCATAACTTTTGAATCAATGAATTAAGTTGATCTTTTACTATTACACCTATATTATACGTATTCTCCTCTACTTTCGGAAAATATCCTTCGCCAGAAATGATCCATCCAAATGATGTATTTGAGCTAGCAATAACGCTGAATTTCGTAGTATCCCCTCATTGATATGTTTGGCCAATACGCCAACACCTATTATTCCTTCAACACAATCCTTCTCGAAATGTCGTTGATCAGCTAGGTCGTTCCCCGCAATATTCTCAAATTGCTTAGGCTGAAATGATCTTTGTGGGTGATCAGGAATTGAGTCTAGGAGTACTACAAACCTTGCTCTGGTAATTAATTTATCCCATTGATTGTCCCATTGACACTCCTTTAAAATAAGTTGTGGCCGCTGATCTAATTAATTTAAATTCTTTTATGATTCGATCCAATATTACATTGGTTTGAGCACCAGAGTCACAAATTACTCTTATCGGTCGTGATAACTGCGTAAAAACTTTTAAACGAAAACAGGTTGTTGCTAGAACAGAATATGGTTGTAAATTTATAACGTGGTATATCTATTGGGTTTGGTTCTCCGAGGTCTCGAATTGTGCTAATTGCTACTGTTTATTTTGTGGTTCTTATTTTTTATAATCTCTTGACCTAATATTGTGCCTTGCCTTATAGCACAATTGAACATGATGTTTTGTTGGTACTTCTGGGCAAAGAGTACAACCATCTTGTATACATTTTATGGCAGGATGACCTGCCTTCAAACAACACTTGCATAACCTATTTTGATAGACCATTGCCCAACAATTCTTCAATTCTGATCCCCTAAACTTTTCACATTTGTCGATTTGGTGTTTTAACATACATTCGTTTATAATACAACGATCCGGTCATATATTGCTCTTGGCATATCCCACCTTTTGGATGAATCATCGTTATTGATATTATTATTTTTATTAAATCCCTGCTTCATATTTGTATACGGCCGTTGGAACCTGTTGTATGGTTTATAACGGTTGCCTTGATTACTAACTTGCTCATTTCTTAATTTCCCCTTACTACTTTGCTGAACTATCAGATCATCTTCTTCGAATTCACGTCGTCCCTTTGACTTGATATCCAAAAACTGTTTGAATTGCTCAAGCGTTGGCAAATTACCTGGTCCATCCCGATTTCGTTGTTGTTCCCAAGAATCCAATGTAGATTTGGGTAAACGTTGCTTGGCATGATGAATCCAGACTGAGCCTGAGAATCAATAGTGTCTAATTGACATATCCCACTGATTAATGAATCCAATATTGTCCGTAATGCTTCATAACTCTCATGTTCTTGCTTTTTTACTCCGTGCATTCTTCCTAAAATACCATGAATAACATGATAATTGTCATCATCTGCGTTCATCAATATTTCCCATGCTGCTTTATAGTTGTCACGTGTGGGTTGCCACGGACCTAACGTTATAGCAGCTTTATCAACACAAGCTTTCTGTAGGTATAATAGTTTGGTAACCGGGTCGTATTCTTTAACGTGAACCTCAGCTAAAAATAAATCTCGAAACGCTGGCCAGTCCGCCGGATTGCCATTAAATTGTCCAATTTGTGGCGGCTGCATGGTTTCTACCTTGATGACCGTTGGTACCCGATTTCCAATGTCAGTTGAATTTGATGAATTACAACTTTGCTCTTTTCTACTCTTCTTATTCAGCCTGTCTTGAATTTTACTCATGGCTTACATGAATTGTTTTTCATTAAGAATGTACGCATTGTTGGTAACCAAAATATTATTTTGGCGATACTGAACATCTGCCTCCTCGAACAGCGCAAAGTGTCGCAGGAGTCTCTCTTCACGAACGCGTAATTCTGACTCTGTCAGCTTGTTGAAATATTTTTTGTCTGTTATTTCAGCAAAAAATTGTTGTAACGAGTCCATATGCTGTTCTCGGACAGCAAACAATCGTTGATCTCTCATATTTGGTAAACCTTGCTCACCTTGAGCACTCTGATCGCTGACTTCATCACACATTACCCAATCCTCTGACTGAGGTCCTTGCCCGAATTCCATGATGACTTATAATCTGTATGAATAAACTCGGATAACAAATTAATAAAACTCATTTCCAGATTAAGTTGTCAACTTCCTCCCCTAGTTCATAAACTAAATAGTGAATATACATATAACTATTCGCCCCTAACTAGCCACTGACTCTCCTAACAATTTACTGAACATCTTCGCTCGAATGTATCTTACCATAAAATGATCCGTCGTAATTCTTGGCATGATGCTACAAAAAATAATAAGAAAACTCTCGATCTACAAATGTGCTTAAACAAATTTTCGTTTTCCTTAATAATGCAAAATGTCTTAATACAACCAACTCATTCCATGTCCAACAACCTAATCGGACCTTAACTCTTGTTCTATTAAATTTTTAAAACAAAGCTTTTTAGAAAAAAAAATAATAATAATGGTTCTATATTCCTAACTAATATCCTATCGTATCTTATTAATTAGGTTATTGCTAATTTTAATTAAATTTTAATCTTATTGTCCGTTTATATTCCTAACAATCGTTATTTATTCTCAGATTTTCTTTTATATGGGGCATTTGCATTTAAATCTCACATGTTTTTGTCCCCAAGCATTTTTTTGTCCCCTTAGCATTTTACAGATAATTTTTAACAGGTATAAGTTAAGTATTTGATCACAATACAGACATTTATGAAAATGTATTTTTTTAAATTATTTTGGGCTTTTATTTTACAAAAAAACGAGTTTTTTTGTCATGAACGTTACTTTACTTATTTTAGATAAATTGTGAAATTCAAAAATATAAATTTAATTTATCGACGTTTATGCACATTGGTGATATGTCTACTTCCAAATGGTTTATTAATCTTTTTTATTTTCAAATTAATAATTTTAAAAATAACGTAATAACGTATTTTAGGTAACGTTCATGACAGAAAAATTAAAAATAGCCCAAAATATTATTTAAAAAAATGCAAAACACAAATCTGCTCACTCCAGATTTAAAAGAAACAGAAATATGATTTAAAAATTATATTTAAAATTTTTTTGTGTGAGATTTAAATGCAAATGCCCCATGTATTTATAACCGTAACTTCTTTCAACCTCCTTATTCACTAGGTTATTATAACATTAATACGCACTTACTAATATCTCATGACACTATCTGTGTCGCTCTACACAACTTTTTATTTACTATACCAACTTTCCCATCACAATATATCGGAGTCACTTAGGAGAGTGAGAAGCTTCATGGCCATGTAATTTAAAAAAAAAAAATTCAAATAAATATAAGAAGTGCACTAATTTAATAAGCAATCGCTAATTAATTACGTTAAAGAATCACTCATTCCTCATGAAACCTTTAAACCACGATGATACTCGTTTATCGCAGTACAATTTTTCTTCAATACAACTTCTCATTTATATCCTTGCATACGTCAGGTCTGGCAAGATACAATTTTACCATATAAATTTTCCTATACTACGGCAACTATATATCGTAATTGGCAAGACACAATTTTATGCCATACAACTTTTCTATACCGACTATATGCCAAACCTGGCAAGATCCATTTTTATGCCACATAAACTTTTCCTGTACCGACAACTATATGTCGTATTCGGCAAAATACAATTTTATGCCTAAATACTATCCATTTAGAAATAGCAACAACAATCAAGCAACATATTTCCTTTTATTTCTTCTTTCATACCATAATTTTAATAGTATTTTAATAGGGGACTATGGATGCATGCTGGTGTGGTTGTAGGTGTGTGTGTTTATTTAGAAAAGTGTTAGTAAGTAAATAAGTATTTCTTATCCTTTGGTTTTGATGTGCACACTGTGCCTTTTACGCGAGATTTACTTGCTAAGGCCTGGCCGTGTATACAAATCAATCAATCTATGAACCAAATAGATCTACAATTTTTGGTTTGGTCTCAAACATTTAATATACATTCTTAGGTTACCTTACATGAATTTTATCTGCAGTAAATATCTAATTAATTGTATATTGTATTATTATTAATTTATTTGTCTAGATTAATTCTTGATAAGTAGTTAAAAGCGGAAAGCAGCAGCGGTTACAGTTACCTGAGTTACCGAAGTCCTGAAGCGGCCGGGAAATTGTAGTAGTTAAGAAGTACAGGGATATAAATTTAAATTTGATTATATTACTTTATAAAATATAAGTTAAAGCTAATCATGTAGCTTATAGGTTGAAGCTACAGAAATCATCAAGTTCTGAATCAGTCAGGCTAGTATGTCTCTTTAAATTTCATATTATATTTTAATACTTTTATTAAATTTGCCCCTAAACTAACAATAACTATTGATAGCTGAATCAACTCTTAATTTCCAGATATGAATCCAGAAATATGAAGTAGTAAATGAAAATGGAATTGTAGATACAAACTCAATTTGTTGTATTAAGATGTAAATTTATATTTTGTTTCAGAATTTTATTGAATTTTTAAAATGTTTACCGACGTGATTAAGTAAAAAAAAATTATTAAACCATGAAAATGTATACTAATGCAATTATTCTTAGCGCAACTCAGACGCGATTAACAAATAGATGATTGAATTTTAAAGTTTGTGGTTATATGAGACTCTCATGATTCAGGCAATTGAGTTCTTTATTTATAAAAATGTTTCCCTCAAGTTCATCATTGTCTTTACCTTCTTGCACCGTCAGACCATCATACCAACATACCACCAGACTAGAATACAGAAATACCATCACATCACCATAATATTATACAATAAAAACAACATATCAGCATACCATCAAACCACCACACTATTATACCATGTTACCACCATAACATCATAAAGTCATACCACCATGCCTTCATAACATCAATATCATCAATCATTACATTTTATCATCACACAATTATACCTTCATACCATTATAACATCATACAATTACATATATCATTATTATTATGATGGAATGATTCGTACTAATATTCCATCAAACCATCACACCATCGTAACATCGTGCCATCGTGCCATCCTACTATCATAATACTATATCATCATACCACAATACCATTATACCATCATACTATCATACAATCTTACCAACATCCAATCATACCATCTCCCATCATACCATCGCACCATCTTTGTTGTTAATTTCTCACTAGTACATAATTCATGTGTTTGCAACAAATAAAATATAAAGGGCTGAAACCTCATTAGGTGATCAGCATTTCGGTCTTCAAAATTAAGTCTACTCCCAAATCAATCCCAAATTGATTCTTTTAAGGCAGTCTCAGTTCAACCTCCAAAAACAATATTTTTGTAAAGTTTGGTTCAAATTGGTCAAGGCGTGTGGATTTGCTTAATAAATAAATATCTTGCACATATACAGGTTTTACAATGGACAATTAGGATAAAACTTGGCTATTCCTTAATCGATTGTGAGGAAATTCAAGATTTGCGATAGAAAGATGATTCTAAAATGATACTGCTAATTCCGAGACTCCACACTACCGTTGGTAGTTTTAACTCTTTAACGCGTCTCCGCCACACACTTCATTGTTTTAAGCACGGCCAAATTTACAGCTCTGACAGTAAATACTCTAGAAACATATCCCAACGTTTCAAGAGAAGGATTGGCGAGAAAAGTTTCTAAGCGAATTTGAATATTATTTCGAAGATAATCTTGAATCTTGATCATTAAGCAATTGAAATAGACGTTTACATTGCCTCAAAGAAACTTCAATAGCTGCATGATTTACAGCAACTTCATCAGACAACAATTTAAAAGCCACAATATGCGGATCATATGATCGCATGGACCGTGGATCAATACGATAGCATGCAACTGGGGGGGTCAACATTGATATCCGGAATCTCTGCAGTAATGATGGAATCAATATCATCTGGTCTGACGTTATTCTGCAGCCAGAGCAAGAAGTGCATATGTAGCAAACCCCGCTTTTGCCACTCCACAGAATACATGTAGCACTGTATTGGTCCTAAAACGGTTCCTTTTGTGATAAGCTTTACCAATTTTTCTATTTTTAAGTGAAACACTCTGTTCACTATGTCGTATCTGTCTTGCGGGGTGTTATTCGTAAATATATTATTCTGCATTTCTGGCCATCTAGGGTTGCAGATGGCAGTACTAAAGATGTCTGGTCTTCCGCAACTTCGAACGTACGTCACTCCATCCTGAGTACGTTCGTGCATATAGCGGGGGCCGCCAGTAAATGATGACAGCGGTATCGTCAGTTGACCCACATTGCCAACATTTTCGTAGTCATTTACACAAAATGATGTCTCTTCCTACGAATTCCTGACCTACTATCAACAAAGCAACTTCGCTCGTGGTCGAAGCATTGTATCGTCGCGCGTGGTGGTCGGCGAGCTTTCTATCTGCGTGAATAAATAAGGTTAAGTACAATGTGTTTGGCGGCACATTTTCGAGCGCGGTTTTGAACGATAGGATGTAGTTGTTGTGAAGATGCAGCATATTTTGCAATAAACTGACCAGAGAAAGATTAAGAGCTTGCCGAATACAATTATACCGAGTCATAACCTGCGGGGACTTGGATAAAATATATTTGTAGGAACTTATGGTTCTCGGAGGAGGTGGGTAGTACACTGATGATCAAATAATACACTCGACCTTACATCTTGAAGGTCGGCATATAACCACTTTGTATTAAAAGTTTACTCATGAAAACAGCCATTTTAAATCCATTGTTATACGAACTTATATGTTTGGCAAACCCTTTGGATAAAGGATGATGACCGGAAAGCAATGAAAACAGAGGCTCTGGAGGCTGGAGAATTTCAGGCAGTTTAACTTTTCCGTTTTGGTAACAAAGACCCTTTGGTTCGTCCTTCCACTTGAATGTACGGCAGTATTAACACTCGACAGTCATAGGATCCAAACTCAACGACTCATCGTTACGATACTCTATATTAGGGATATAGTGAAAGGCAGAACTATTCTTTAATGTGCCAATCAGTGAAAGTAGGATTCGATTTTTGAAGGGACTTCTCTTTGTGAAGCGTACTGCTCTCCGTTTAAAGAAAGTCACCTTCTAAACAAATAGGATCGCTCTCTTTGTAAAGAGAGGCGAGCTTCTCTTATCTCATTGGAGATAAGGACATTAAGTCATTAAGTCAAAATTTATTCACTTTACTAAAAAACACTTTCTCTTGCTAATAAACAATTTCGATTTTCTACTGATCAGAAACTTTAATATTTCGGCAGATTTACCAATTCCAGAAGTTATGCGCAACGCTCCAGTATTCTTTAATTGCCAAATGGCTTTAGCAAACTGTACCAAAGTTAGCTATGATCGGTCAAAAATTCCCTTATAAAAAGCTTTATGCAATGAAACAGGTGGTGGATAGTGGACGGCCTATCGATAGTTAGGTTAGCGGTGAATTAAATAAGCCGCCCCCAACCGCAGCCCTGCTGGGAGGAGAGTCTCAGGAAACTGGGGAGTGGTTAACCTCAGTTTACTAAATTCTGAGTGCCTATGATAGCCGGAATGGAATGGTGAACTGATGGCGCCATAAAACCATCGACTACTAACCACAGGCGAACTGAGCGTCACATCTTCCTGTGCTCCCGGATCTCCAAGTGTTGAATGAGGAGCCCGATAAACGGGTTACCCTTGTATGGAATGGGTCCCATTGGTTTGGGATATCCATATGGATGGGTGAATGGTTGGATGAAGGATGGATGGGGGCCGGGCTACTGGGGACAGCATGCTTGGTGAGCCAATGGGCTGTATTAAGGTGTTATGCGACCCGTGCTGATTATCGGCTAGACTGGGCCCATTTAAAAAAGCCCAGTCGTTAACGGAGCCCTCTGGATACCTGGCTGACTCCAGTTGTATTTAGCCTTACCTGCGTATACGGATCTCTGCGCAAGTGGACCATTATTTCTCCGACACTCGTGGGAATATTATGGATGACCTAATAAATAAAAAGAAAGGAGCGGTACCCTTGAAAAACCGGAAAAATTTGAGAAGCAAGTGGCTCTTACCTTAAAGGTGGAGTTACTTCCTCAGTGACAAAGGGAACGATCACTCTGAACGTTTTTAAAAAGGATGAGGTAGGCATGCCCTCGGAGGACGGGCCGGGGGAGGACGTCGGACGAACCCAGCGGGAGACGGTTGAGCAAGCGCATGAGGGTCAAGATAGTGACGTAGAGTTGATATTGGAGAAAGGCAGCCTGCTCTCGCTTGGATCCGATGGGGACACTTTGTCGGAATCTGAACGAAGGGTGTTGAGATGACGTTCAAAGCAGCGAAGCGTTAACTTCGGGGGGTGAAACGGCGGATACCAGCGGCCCTTCGGGGGAAGGTAGCTTTAGCCTGAAACAGGGAATGCATGAAGAGATAAGTGAGATAATGCACGATGATTAACGTTGTGCAGATTAATCTTCACCATACGAATGCTGCTTTGGCGGCTCTTGTTCTCAGACTGACTAGATCAGGAGAGGACCTAGTGTTAATCCAGGAACCTTGGATTAACAAAAACAGGATCTGTGGCCTTAAGGTGAAAGGATATACAATTTTGTACTCAAGTAAATATGAGAAGATCAGATCTTGCATCTTAGTGAAAAATACTTTAAATAATTTTCTACTTTCTCAATACAGTAGTGGTGACGTTACCGCGACCAGTGTGGAGGTTGGCAGAGATAAGTTCTGGCTGGTCTCAGCCTATATGGATCGAGAGAAGGAGATCCCGCCGGATAACCTGGGGGACCTGATCCGAGTAGCAAGGCAAAGCAGGATTGGTGTGGTACTCGGGTACCAAATGCAAACGCGCATCACACAATTTAGGGGAGCACTGATATTAATGAGAGGGGTGAGTTATTTTTTGATTATTTATACTAAATAACCTTTCAGTCTGTAATGTTGGGCAAGAACCAACATTTATCGTTAGTAATCGGCAGGAGGTTCTAGATGAGACCCTCGCCTCGGATACTATTCTTCAGTTGATTAGGGATGGAGAGTGGCGAAGGAGCACTCATTCTCTAATCACCAATATATACGAGTAACATATAACCTCAACATTAACCCGGTTACCCAAAAACCCTTCAGGAATCCTAGAAGGACAAACTGGACGAAATATGCGGAGGTGTTGGAGGAATTATTGGCGTCAGAGGTCCCGGGACTTCCGTAGACAGTGGAAGAATTCACCCGGTTACCCAGAAGCCCTTCAGGAATCCTAGAAGGACAAACTGGGAGAAATATGCGGAGGTGTTGGAGGAATTATTGCCGTCAGAGGTCCCGGTACTTCCGGAGACAGTGGAAGAATTGGATTGGACCTAAGAAAGTACCAAAAAGAATTGAGGCAGGCACAAAGGGGATCTTGGAGACTCTTCTTTTGTAGAATGGAGGAAGTCTCTGAGACTTCCCGCCTTAGGAAGATTCTATCTACTAACCCAACTAGTCCTAGTTACTTAATTAGACCAGACGGGTCATGGACAGCTTCAAGTGCGAAATCGTTGGAGCTTCTCATTGAAACCCACTTTGCGGGAAGCTTTGATGACTCGATGGAGCCTGGAACTCATCGAGGAATACCTTCAAAAGATACGGAGGGCATATTGAACAGGGAACGAATCCAACGTTGTGGTTCGATAGAGGTTTCCGGACCATCTGTCCTTCAAGGGAATCCTGGAGTAACGGATCAATAGTGGAAAACGAGGCAGTGCAATTTTTCATGGACGGCTCGAAGCTAGACGATAAGGTAGGAGCCGGAGTCTTCTGTGAAAAGCTTAATGTTAATATTTCTATTCGTCTTCCTGACTACTGCAGCGTGTACCAGGCTGAAGTGGTGGCGATCGGGGAAGTCATGACATGGTTGAAGCATAATGTGGTATCCGTGAAGGATATCGCAATTTATGTGGACAGTCGGCGGCGGTCAAGTCACTAGAGGCGGTTTGTCTGAAGTCACGGGTGGCGCTGGATTGCCGATCATCTCTTAAGGAGATGAGCGAGTATTTCAGCATCCAGATAATCTGGGACCAACTAGCTAGGTACGGTACGACTCTCCAGATGCAGCCAGGAAGGGTAGGTCTGGGGAGGCCTGTCAAGGCAATCGCCTTGACAAATGAGAGGTGGACGTGCAGGGTAGCAGAACAGGTTTGGTCAAAACTGGACTTGCGGCGCTCGTATTAGTATCCCTGGGAAGATGAGAAATAGGATGGGTCATAGGGATAATGACAGGTCATTGCCTTTTTGGCGAACATACGAGAAGGCTGGGGATACAGACGAATGACTTTTGTAGAAGTTGCATGGACGAAGAGGAGGAGGAGACTTTGGATCACTTTCTATGCTCATGTCCGGCGCTATCATACAGAAGGCATAAGTACTTACATAGGTGTGTACGGTATGGACAGCCATTCGGAACCCGCGGACTGGGGAGTGCGAGATATTTTATGCTACATAAGTAACTCTGGTTGGTTTCAACGGGAGTAATGGGGAGATGGGATCCTGTGGTATCACAATGGGCCACTGCTGGCCTAAGTGTACGATAGCAGCCACTCTAACCTAACCTACCTAAGGTAGGTTTTGCCTGTAAAAATCTGAGTAAATTACATAGTGTAGTTTACTCGCCCTAATGTGCGAAAAACTAATGTACCCACGTTGTTTTATTATTGCTTTATTGATATACTTATGTATGTACTATAAGGCTTCATGTATCGAAACCTTTTTGCAAACAAAACATTTTCTTTATAAATATAAATTAATGCAAGAGATTTTTATTTTAATTTCCTCACTTATATCCTAATTACAATTTAACGTCAGAATCAGCTACTTTATTATCGTCTAAAGCAACATCGCCACCTTTTTCTGCAATTTCCGATGCTTGATTGTCCCAATCATTTGTACCACTAACGGCACGCGGCGCACAAATCGTTCCGTTAATCAAAGTTCTTGCCGTCAGCCTAAACATAAAGAAATTAGGTTGTTTTGGATCCAAAGGTTGACTCGTCACAATTGGATACTGATTAGATAGATACCAAACATTACCAAGACGATCCGACTAAAATTTAAAATAAAGAAATTATTTAACATTTCCTACATCAAACGGATGACATCTACATTTTACACCTTTATATCGGTGACATAAACCAATGAAATACTATTTTTTTGAACCGTCGCCACATTCTGTGGATTTAAAGCTTTCTCTGTGTTCCAGCACATGATGGAATTTTTTTGCAATTGTGAGAAAAATACCACTTTTGTGCGTGGCTCGTACTCATGAATACCGGACTGAGAATTTTCACCTCGTGTTCCAACGTACTACAAAACAAAAAAAAATATTTTACCTCGCG
This sequence comes from Tipula helvola, assembly GCA_963556165.1. Classification (NCBI taxonomy): domain Eukaryota; kingdom Metazoa; phylum Arthropoda; class Insecta; order Diptera; family Tipulidae; genus Tipula; species Tipula helvola. The sequence goes on from OY744482.1 coordinate 333,825,288, forward strand.
TATATAGACAATGGTAGTGTTCTTATAAATTATATGGTACATACCTTGAAATCAACGCCATTATCTGCTCGATTCGAATTTAATTTTGTTTTTAAAATTTTATTCGACACCGAATATTCAAAATTACTTGCCATCGGATGAAAGTATAACGGTCGAGCACGTTCCCGAATACTTCGGGGGCCAAGTGCAATCGAATAAATTCCTTCATTCATTTCATACATATTACCGCTTACATTCAATCGCATCAAATCATTTTTGGGCGCAAACGTTAAATCATTAAAAATCCATGCATCATTTTCACGGTAGCTGTACACAACCAATTTATTGGTTCGTGAATTTGGTATGTACGCAAATGAATCGTCACAACGTAAACGATCCGAATCAACGGTTATGCTTTGTAAACCATCTGGTCCTTCTTTAAATCGATCGATCAGTTCAAAGCGACGTAATTTTTTGTCGGTACGCAAATCGTATATCCATAGTGATGGATTTTGAATTATTTGCAGTTTTCCGTCGATTTCAATGGCACCAGTGTCAACAAACCATAAGCGATTACATTCATCGGCACGAGTTCTATAAACGGATATGATACGATTCGGGTCCGGTTTAAGGTCAGCCTATATATGTATGTGCATAAAGGGGATATCATTAAAATGTGTTTTTTAATGTAAATTTGGGTACAAAGAAAACTCCTTACGTGTAATTCGTTGAACTCGTAATTTGGATAGCCACGAAGTGCTGGACTCATAACTTCGATCGTTTTTCTTAAATCAATGTAGTTCAGCGTTGAAGGAATTCCATTATTGTTCCGTGCGATTGATATAAATAATCGATTGTTGTGCGGCATTAAACCAGTTGGTATGTTGTTGGTAGCTATGTAGTAGTCGGCTTGATTGATTTTAAAAGAAGCTGGAATTACAGAAATTTGATTGATTTAATATTTGATAAACGTTAATAGTATGTATTCAAAACCTTGGAACAAACTACCCCTAACCATTTTAAATTGTGAAACTTTTCATATTGCGATAGAGTTAAAGACTATCGGTTTTAGCGCGTTATCATTTCGAACGTTTTATTTAGTCCGAGCCGTGCTCATATTGAAATATTTTCAAACCAAAAACCCACTGACTATTTGCAAGCGGCAAGCTCTGGTTTGTTCTTGTAAAGCTCTAATTAGTTTCGATCCCGCGATAATTCGTTGTATTTTCTTAGAAAACCGAAAGGTGCTAAATCGTTTTCTACGACGTGGAACTATCGTAACATCGGAAAGGACCTCTGTGCCTACAAAAAATGACTCACTTCTGTAAAGAACAATAAGTAAAAAAGAAAGAGGTAAACAACCCACTAAACTCGAAAAACTCGATGTAATATTTTACGGTTCATGAGGTCAAACACAAAAATAATGATACACCAGCATCGAAACGTTTTGTCACTTGAATTTCTTTGTAATTGTTTCGATATTTTTGTCCTTGCTTTCAAATGTTCAACTCAACCTCCTCCGAACGGATTCTACAGCACAATCACCAAATCCCCCCTATAACCTAAACCCCAATCCCAACCCTAATTAACCCTCAAACCAACCCTAAACTCAACTAAAATTCAATCTCAACTCAACAAAAACCAAACATTCAAATCATCTCCAAACTTAACGCTTCACTCAACCTTGATTTTGGGATCAAAATCCTTCAATAACTACATGTGTACATGAACTCAACTTAATGTAACCTCCAACTCAACCCTCGACCCAACCCCCAATAAATCCCCCAATTCGAACGCAACCTACAACGCAATCACTAAATCAGCCCATCTCTTCAGCCCACAACCCCAACTCAATACCCAACTCAACTCTCAAAGCAACCCTAAACTCAATCAAAACTTAACCTTAACTCAACCCTCAACTCAACCCAAACCCAACCCTCAACTCAACTCCATTGCGATTTTGAGATTGACATTGTTTGAGAACTGCAAGTGTACATGAACCCAATTGAATCTAATCGCCAAATAAATCCCCAACTGAATCCTCAATTTACAAAATAATAATCTCACTTACAAATTGTGGGGCATTATCCGAAATAATGCGCCTTGGCAACCCATATCTTAAAAATATTTCTTCGATAAGTTTCTTGGAACAAGTCTCAGCCGTTGAGTTTCGTAGTGGAAAAATTTTCGTTCATCTAGTTGAGACGTCTTCAATAATAAAAATCCACTTATATCCATTTTGGGTGGTAGGAAGTGGTCCGAAAAGATCAATGGCTATTACCTCGAATCGTTGTTGCATCGTAGGTGTTTTTAGTAAACCGCTTGGTTTAAAATTAGATGATTTGTATTTTTGACAGACTTCACAAGATTTAACGAAATCTGCTATATATTTACGCATTTTCGACCAAAAATACTTTGACCGTACTTTCTCGATTGTCTTTTCTATTCTGTAATGTCCCGCGCTTGGATCACTGTGGTATTTATATGCATTGTAGTAACCTCTAGATCCTTCTGGTATCACTAGTTGGGCTTCTTCACTTTCTTGATCGAGTATGTATCGATAAAGTATACCATGTGTCATAAGATATCCCCTTCCGGTCCAATTTTGCAGATCGGGGTGGTCCTTTTGTTCAAAACAATCGATAATTTGATGTATTTCTGGATCTTTACTTGTAATTTACAAAGTTCGCTATGAATACAAGATACAACGTACAAATCTCAATTTCTCCATCTGTTGGTGGTCTGGACAACGTATCCGCAACTAAATTGGCTTTTCCGGGAACATATTCCACTTTTATGTCGAATCCTTGTATAAGGAATACCCAGCGGCCAAGACGACCCGTTGGTGCTTTCAATGTCAACAACCATTTAAGAGCTTGATGGTCAGTACCTATAGTGATTTTTGCACCATCGACGTATCCTCGTAACTTATTGAGTGCCCATACGAACCCTAGCGCCTCGCGTTCAGTGGTACTGTAATTTTTCTCTGCGGCAATCAATAGACGACTGGCATATTCAATTGGGCGTTCGTCCTTGTTTGTGCCCTGCAGTAAAATAGCGCCGATTGCATATTTACTAGGGTCGGTTCGTATTGTATAGGGTTTGGCAGGATCCGCCTGTTATAGTATTGGGGCAGTGACTAAGGAATTCTTTAACGTATTAGACGATAAACGATGTACATACTTCTGTCCATTCAAAATCTACATTTTTTTGTTAAATTCGACATAGGCCTGGAAATTTCTGAAAATCTTGGCTCGAATTTTCGGTACCAACTACATGTTTGCAAAAAAGATTTTACCTCTTTTATATTTTTGGGTTCCTTACGTTGAGAAATTGCTAAAGTATTTTCTGGGGTTGTTCTAATACCCTATTGATCAATAATATGACCCAAAAATCTAATGCTATCGCGAAAAAATGAGCACTTCTCTCGATTAACGCGCAAATTAAAATGTTTCAATCGGTCGAATACCATTCCTAAATCAATCAGATGCTGCTCAAATGACTCAGACAAAACTACTATGTCGTCCAAGTATGGGAACATTGTAACATCTTGTAAACGTGATTTTAACCGGTCAACTAATCGGTGGAAAGTTGCGGGAGCATTTTTAAGGCCGAAACTCATCCTATTGAATCTAAGTAAACCAAACGAACATATACACACGCGGTTTTGTCTCGGTCTTCTAAGTGTACCGGAACTTGCCAATATCCCGCACGTAAATTCAAGGTTGTCATAATAAGGTTCGTTTTGCTAAATGTAGTAACTCATCAATACCAGGCATGGGATATTAAATCCGACACAGTTATGGCATTGAGCCTACGATAATCAAAACATACTCTATAGGATCCGTTTGGCTTTTTCACCATTACTACTGGCGCAGCCCACGGTGATTCGCACTCTTCTATTATTCCATCTTTGAGCATTTTGTCAATTTCTTGTCGAAGACTTTCCCGTTTTTCCAACGAAACTTTATAGGCGGGAGCCGCAACTGGCGGATGATTACCCGTATCAATTCTATGAATTGTAGCAAATGTCGGGTATCCCCTAGTGCAAAGGTCTCCTCGTGCTGTGTCAGAAATTTGTTCACCTCGCTTTTCTCAATTTGACTTAAAGTAGGTCCCTCATCTATTCTTAATAAATTTATGGATGACATATCCAAAACAAACGGATTTTCACTTTCGTAAGTGATTGCCTGTACCTGATGGTCGTCAAAGAATTTCCATGTATGTTCCGCAAAATTAAGTATGATTTTGGAATCTCTTATGAAATCAATCCCCAATAGAGTCTTATTATTGACTGCATTAGGTAAAACAATGAACGTAGTGTGAATGATTTTCCCGACCAACTTAACCTCTACGGTCGTATATAAAATGTTCTCCAATTTTTGAGACTGATAGCTGTTTGGAGATAAATTGTTGTCCCTTTTTTAATACACAATCAAATTCGGTGCTCAATGGATCAATAAAATTAATGGAAGACGCGGTTGTTTTATGCTGAGTAGATGGTTTCAGATTACATCTTGGACAATTTCTTTTTCCATACTATATATATTCTAACTCAACCCTCAACACAATCCCAAATAAATTCTCTCGCAAATCGCAGACTCAACCTCAATTGAATCCCATCTGAACCCTAACGCAACTCTAACCCAACCCCAACTCCGCCCACAAATCGACGCCTAACTCAACTCTCAACTCAACCTCAATCTCAAAGCGCAACTCAATCCCTAATGCTGAGTTTATGACATAGGAACATAGGAACATAGGAAGATAGGGAGTGTGACACGACCAACCAAATTATTTAAAATGTCACCAGCTCCGCCTACTAGCCTACTTTGACCAAAAGTAAGAAATTTTTCAACTAGAGCATGGAAGTAATAGGCGGGGCTTGTGATATTTTAAATAATTTAATTGGTCGTGTCACACTCCCTATCTTCCTATGTTCCTATGTCATAAACACAGCATTAACCAGTATTTAGAAAAAATTTGATTAACGCGGATCAAAATGACATGTAGGTAACCGATCCTTTTGACATAAAGGTGCCAAAAGCTTTTCAATTATTCACCTTAATCACAAAAACAGTTTGGCGAAAAAAATCCAGATCTCGCTAGCCTTTTTCGACATACCATGGTACAGACGTTTAGACAGGCGTTTTTTTTTTTCTTTTTTGGACTCGGAGTTTTCCAAAACGTCGTGAAAAGTGTTTTTGGATAGAAAACATTTCGAAAAGATTTCTTTAACTTTGGTCCTTACGGACCGAAGTTAATATGGAAAACCATGAGAAGTACCAAAACGTAGAACGTAATGGTTATTTATACGTTTTCAAGACCTTTTGCTAAATCAGAAAGCAGTCAAGCCTGATTTGCAGTAAGTATTTTCACTCGTTTCAACGTGACCACTGCGGCAAGCCAAGCAAGCTACAAAATCCCACAATTTTAAAATAAGAGTTTTATGCAATGAACAACATCCAGCGGATTTAACCGGTAATTTCTGACGATTTACGAAACGATCATTTCATTGAATAAAATTGATCGTGCTTGATGCTGCTTAAGTAATAGTTTTGAGCGGGGTCAGAGTAAAAAGTCTTGATTGTCAAACATTTTAGTAATTTAATTTTTTTAATTTTAATTAAATATTTGATTTTCGCGTAGACGCCTGTTATGGTTGTGTTGTCTGGTATACATTATACATACTTGTATATATAAGAATATAACTGAATATATTCCTACGCGACAACAACCATAAATATATGAAGTTTACGGGAACTATTTTGTTAATATTTATTGGTTGACTGATTTGACCTGATCTGTATTTTTGTTAATTTTTCTATAATCTACCTGGCCGTATTAATTATTCATTTGTAAATTTTATGATTCTAATTATTGAATTCATTATGTGTTGTGGAGTAGTGCATTTCTGCACGAGTGTTATTAGTTAGTGAGGATACCCAAGAGGACGAATATTGGACGGGAAGGTCTGAGTATAACCCTTATGTACTTCCCCCTCGTCATGCGAGGCTAACCGCTACCGTCATTGGGCCTGTGCCGATTATGTTAGTTGTAGAAATACTTACAGTGTTTGTTTGGTTTGATCTCCCAGGTGTTTTTAAAAAAAGAATAATTTTTAAATTTAAATTAACTTCTTCAGTTATAAAATACGATTCTACGATTGATCTTATTCATTTTAGTTTTTCGTTTTTATACAATTTTACATATATAAATTTCCACCAACAATTCTGGTGTTAATAACTTTTTGTTATTTGATGATTTTGCACTTACATTTAATTACATATTTTGACACAATTTTTTGTTTATTGTATTTCTTAATTTTTGTATCGACACTTTTACGTTCATTGACATTATTCGTTTATAATTATTCTGATTTTTGTTCGCTTGAATGTTCATTTAATCATTTTAATTTTGTTTGCTTGAATGTTCACTTAATCATTTTAATTTTGTTTGCTTGAATGTTTGCCGAATACTCATTTTCTTCTCTTAGCCTAAATGTCCGCAAGAGCATTACACCATATGATTAGTTTTATTTTTATTATTAATTTTTTATTTTTGCTACGTAAAGTTTTTTTGTTTGGAATGTAAACAAAATTTGATGACCTACATTAATTATTTCTGTGTGTTCTTATATAATACAATTTCTTATTAATATGTGCAATATGTGTACTTGCACAACACGCCATTTTGCTATTCAATGGGTATTCAGTGGATCCAATTCTTTTTTTACACGGTATTTGATTAATCAAATTTAATTGAATCAAATTAATACAGCAATTAGAAACAGTGGTTGCATGGAAATATTTCTACGATTTATGACATGACCGAAATTCGTAATTATGACACATTCGAGCAGGACGAAAAGAAACTGAACGACAAAGCTCAGTAGCAAAGTAAAGCAGGAACAATACAAAAATTTCATTTTAATTAGCCCCTCAAATCTTAAGTCTAGTTGCGTGGAATTTTTAATCTCGAAGTATCTCGAATAGTCGGCTTCAAACAATCCGGAATTTATTACTTGGACTACGCCAAGTAATCCTGTATTAGACAATGACTCTGAGTTCATTAAAATGAAAACAATTTTGTTAGTTGATTATTGTGTTTTATATTTTGTGGAGGGACCTATATAGCGTAAACTACTATTACCAATGCACACGACTTGTTGTAGTGTAGCAGTGCTACAGAGTGCTAAAAAAAATGGAGGCTTCTAAGGTTAATTTTCCGATCTGTTTGTCATTGAACCAGGGGTTTGGACAAAAAATCAAAACACTTTTGATTCTAAAAGAAGGCGCAAATCGAATTGCAACTGCTGCAGCTTAAGAAACGCGAAATGATTTTACCGGTAGACTTTGATACTATTTGATGCTTAACATTTTTCACCTTGCCAAGAAGGCGCTTCTCCTTATATTTGCGTTTCCCAAATTCAATACTTACATTTGCAGATGGAAATTAGGGTTTTAACTGTCCACTAGACACTTCTTTTCATATTTGATTGAAAAAAGGCCTAGTCTAAGCAGTTAAAAAATAAACCGAAACCTATAATACATACATCAACGCTTCGGAAGAATCATTTGAAAATTGTGAAAGATATAAAAAATGATATAGACTTGGTCCTTTTACAGTTGAGTCGTTGAGTGTTATTTCAAAGAAAATAATTTTGTAGAACTATTATGAACGGATTGGTGATTTGATGACCTATTCCATGTGCTGGCCAAACCTTCTCAACAAAGTTTCCAATGGCCAATATTGGGCCGTTTTAGAGTTGAGTGTGATTTCAAAGAAAACAATTTTGTAGAACTATTATGTACGGCTTGGTGATTTGTAACTAGGTAATTTGATGGCATTTTACAAGTGTTGGCCAAACATTTTCAACAATGTTTCCAATAGCCAATATTGGCCCTATAAACGTTGAGTGTTGTTTCAAAGAAAAAAATTTTGAAGAACTATTATGGACGGCTTGTTGGTTGATTTGTTACTAGGTAATTTGCTGGACAAACCTTTTCAAAAATATTTTCAATGGCCAATATTGGCCCTTTAACTGTTGAGTGTTGTTACAAAGAAAATAATTTTGTAGAACTTTAATGTTGATTTTTAACTAGCTAATTTATTATTATTATTATTTTTATTTCATTTCAATTAATACATTACAAGTCAATAAAAAACAAAATACAAAAATTGGAATAAAAATAGAAGAACCCATGTCGAAAATCGACAGTTTCGAGTTCTACTATAATGGCAATATAAAATATGAGTAAACAAAATAATTAAATAACAAAAAAAAATCTTTAAAATAATTATTATACAGCGATAACACGAAACAAATATGAAACATCAGGCGTTTCAAATAGCCAATCTTTAACTCTGGACAAAAACGATTTAGAATGAATTAGCCGCCTAATCCGATCTGGTAAACCATTGAAGAAGGTGGGTGATGTAACAAGTATGTAGCGGCGGAAATAATCGTTATTAAATCTGGGAATGCAGTATAGAATTTGATGGTGTGCACGGAAGTTGTATCGAGCATCAAATCTTATTATACACTGCCCACTACGCTTAAAAAATATTTTCAACATCTTATAAACATACAAATGTTGCAATGGTCGGATATTGGTAGATTTTAATAAGGGCCAAGATGAATCTGTTCTATTCTTCCTCAATATGGTTCGTAAAAACATTTTCTGTTGCACATACAATGGCTTTAAAATAGTTGGGTAACAACCAACCCAGCAGAATAAACCATATTCCAATCCAAATGAACTCCAAGATACTTAAATGAGTCAACTAATTCAATATTCAAACAATCAGTACGACAATTGGTAGAAGTACATTTAGAAGCACTATGATACTCCAGTAATTTTAAACAACATAAACTTGGTTTTATCACTCAAAATTAGGCAATGCTTGTCAAACCATTTGTGCAAAACTTTCAGATCGGAATTAATCATGGATATAACATCAGTGGAAGATCCAGCAGTATATGCTAAAGCTAAATTATCAGCAAAACCAGTACTGCTGCCATTTAACTTAAGTTAAAAAATAGAATTGGAATAAATTAGGAACCGCAACGGACCCAACACCGATCAATACTCACGAATCTGAGATCACTCAAAATATCACCAATTCTAACTCTCACATTTCTATTCTCTAAAGAGGACGCAAACTACCTGTTTACTGTACCTCTAAAACCAATGCCGGTCAGAATAGACAGCAAAATTGTATGATCAACCATGTCAAAAGCCTTAGAAGCATCAGCAAACAAACCACCACAAACACTACCACAATTCAGCCCATTATGTATAACATCTAAAAACTCTAACAAAGCTGACTCAGTATTCAGACCATGACGGATGCCATGTTGATGTACACTAAGTATGTTAAAATGATTTAAAAAAATAGTCATTCTGTTTTTAACTGCTTTCTCTAGAACTTTCAAAATGACTGGCTGGAGTGCAATTTGTCTGTAATTTCTCTTAATGGTTACCGATTTTAGTCTTGCAGGTACAAATCCCTATACTCGAAGGACAGATTGAATATATGAGTCAGGACTGGACTAGAGCGTCCGATTCGAGAATTCTCGAGCAAAAATTCTCGAAAAAACCTGAGAAAAAATTATACTCGATTCTCGAAAAATCCGAAATTTTTTTCTCGAGAGTAATTTTTATTTTATTTTTTGTTCCGTAATTGATTCCTTCAAATGAAAAAAACACATCTACCATTCTGTTATAATTCTTTAAAATTGATCTAGTACTTCAATTTCAACGTTTTCCTTCACTTTTAGTTTCATCACCAAATAAATTTAAAACATTGAAAAACCGGCCGGCTATGGGTTAGTTGAATAATTATTCTGGCTTAAATAATACTAATATATTTCTACGTGTTAATCTGTAAAAAACACATTAACGCTGGAAAGACATGAGCAGGATTTCTGCTAGCAGCACTGCCGGCAGACATTTGGGATAATTATGATACATGAGCGTTTTTGTTGACAAGAAGAATTTTTATTTATGGTATTTATTTAATACATATTTAATTTTAATGTCCAATTTTTTTAAATGAATGATTTGATTTTTAGCCTCCAATTTGGCACTTGCCACGCAAAATTATTTCCTGTCAACAAATTAAAAAAATTGATTGAAAACAAAAGTACAAATTGTACTAGATTTGTTATCTGTTACGTAATGTAGCCTACTGATTCGCAGCAAAATTAGAAATACAGACAACTTGCAGAATTCTGCGTGGCAAGCAGAATCCATGGATTTCACTCCATATAAACTAGTGTTTTTTAATTTTGCTGCTTACAGAATTCTTCTCATGTGTTTCCAGCATAAATGAACTTAGGGATCGGTTGCATATTTGGCGATTACACGAATTAAATAATTAATTCAAGTTAAAGTAGAAAAAGAAAATTATTAAATTTGCTTACACAGGAATAGCGGTGTGTAGGTGGCGAATAAAAAATTATACATAAGTGAATTTGGCTGTGTTAATATAATTCGCTAATACAACCTGTACAGTTCATTCTGTATGAAAATTCTGAATGAAAATTGTCTGTCAGACATTTAAGCCATATTCATCAAATTAAAATTTCTGAAGCAACTATACGAACAATAGTGTTGATATTAACCAATCTGATGAAATGACGTTACGTAGTAATACAGGATTAAAAAGACAAATTTCTTTGGATAGTTTTATTAAAAAAGGGGCATGCTCGTTACCGGAGATAATTGCAAAATTAATTGCTTTGGATAGTAAAGGTGAAATCATTAAACTTGTTCATGAACTTTACAATACAGGAAAAAATCGAAACTTGTGTCATCTTAAAGAATTATAAAAAACAAAATACATATGTATAAAATTCAGTTTGACACTATAGACGAATGTATTAGCAAACAGAACAGGCGGTACAGAAATATAAATTTACATACTTTTGGTGATTATTGTGTTGTTAATTTTGGGCTCACAAGAAATTCTGGAAGTTGCCCATCTAGCAAATGTGTAGAAATTGTGCAAAAAACTCTCGATGATTTAAATTTAAATTTTTCTGATATTGTGGATTGCACAACGGACGATGCATCAGTGATGATAATATTTGGAGAACTAATTCCAGTAAAAAATCAACTATGCTACAATCATGCAATTCATCTTGCTGTTTTAGATGTATTGTATCCCAAATCCAAAACCAGTGATCAACCTGACATCGCAGACTCTAGTATTGAACATGATTTGGATTTGGAAAATGAATATGGTGGAAGCACAGACTAGATGACAATCCCATGGAAATTAATATTCGAGATTACATCAAAAATATTTTAAAAAATTGGGTCTATCCGAATTTCGGACGATACTTTTCCCAGAAAGCATCCGTTAAAGATCACCAAACGAACCATTTATATTTCACAAACATTTTTTCGATATTTTGGACAGGCACAATATGTCACGGCTTTTCTTAAATTTCACGACAACATAGATCTACTCTTATACCGCTAAATCACAGACTCACAAATATATCAGATTATTCAGAACTGACATGTGTTGAGCAGCAATCAAAGTCGCATTCGCCATTTTTCATCTTCAACCTTTAACAATTAGATCCAGTTATACATCTCTAGTATACCGTTGAAAGTCATTAAGAATTTAATTTACTCCATTCAGATAGCATTCAAAATGTTCAAAAATTTATTTTCTGAAAATTTGTGTCGTTTGTTCAGATCACAATATTAAGTGATCAACGTGAGGATTTGCCGATAAAATTCTTTACTCAGTACTTTAGTCTGGACGGGGCATCGCAGTGGACCATTCTAAAATACAAAATAATAAAACACAAATAATACAAAATCAGAATTATCGTTAATTATCATTTGTTACCTAACCCCACCTCCTAGTAGCGTGATATTATTTTAAAGCCTCTCATAGTAATTTGCTATTGACGATTGTAAATTTAGAGAAAGCACTATTTAGCGGAATAAAATAAAACTGTAGCGATCATACAAAAACTAGCATCAGCGATCGCAGAACGATTAAAATATTGTATAGCGGAAATTTTTTAAATTGGAGTGGCCATAAATATGTTGTCTCAAATCACGGCTCCAATCGTCAATTAGAAGTTATATACGACTTTGAATAACAAGAGAATTTATTACTCAGAAATAATACCTTTAAAGGCGATTTTATTAAAGCAATTCACAAATAATGTATCGATCAACATATCGTTGAAATTTCAATCATTAAAATGCCATAAAATTTCAATAAAACGTCACAGTCATGTCAATGCCAAAAATGTCAATGTCATAGAAACGGGAATATCTTGCTATATTTAAAAGCTCACTAGATATAATTAGTTTTAAATGTTGGTAATATTATTTGCCACCAGCACAGTATTTTAGGTAAATTTAGAAATTTAAATTCCATATTACACGGTAATCTATTCATTTTATCTTGAAGACACCTAGCGAACAATTGCTGGAATTTGCAAGGTGTATTAACTGTAGAGAAATATTTCTTCGGAAAGTTCGATATTACCTCGGTAAACAGATAAACAAATTTATAATACTCCTTTTTGTCAAAATGACCCCCACGCAATGCTTCAATCGACTTCAAATTTTGTGAACAAGTAGATGATAAATTGACAAATTTATCATCAACATAACAAAAAAATCGTCGGTCTCGTTTTTGAGAAAATCTGTTTAGCAGTTTTCTCTTCCGCTGCAACCCCCTCTATTCTATACTCGAATGGACCTAAAAGTTAACACACACTGCTTATTACTGAATCTATCTTTGTGGAAAATTTCGACCAAAACTATCAATATTTGTGAGAATGGGAGGCGAAACGAAAAATAATAAAAATATGCGACTGGAAGGACGGACGGACGGATGGAAAGACGGACGGACGGACACGACATTTTTCTGATCGGTGTTTCGGGGTTGAAAATTTGGACACGAAATAAAATCGCATTTAACGGAAATGCCAATCAACGAAAACGCAAGTAAATCACTAATTAGAGAGATCCCAGTATACGAGGCTACTGGGCAAATAACAGTTAATTTAAAACTACTAGTTGACGCTCCAAAGACAATTCAGCCGACCTCAACTCCAAGTGAACGTGTCTCTTCATTGGCAAGCAATATACTATCGGTTAAAAGGCTTTCTCTAAGCGATCAAAATTTAAATAGCGTCTTTTTCTTGAAAAATCATTTTCTAAACAAATAATAAAGCTCTAGTTTATTCCTAAAACGTTGTATGTTCTTTTTCCCCATTTTCTCGAATTCTCTAGATTGGACTGACGAAATTAGAGATAGCTTTCAAAATATGACTACTGAGTCCTTCGTTGTCAAGCGAATGTTACAATTCTAGTGACTCAATAATAGATATTATTTCATTGTTAGAGACTGGAGACATAAAAAAAGTTTTCGAACAATAATCAGAAGGTATATCGTAATTAGCTGCTAAGTTACAATTTTGCTCATAGGTCATTGGCGATACTGGTAAAATAACAGTTAAGATCATTTGAAAGATCAATATCACTTGTGAGAAGTGTACCGTTGTCTGCTAGAATATTTTTTATCGAAGATATTTTAGGCCGTTTAGTTAAAATTTCATTCACTAAGTGCCAATTTTTTTTAACATCGCCGAAGTTAGCTAAAAAACGATTAACATAATATGTTTCTTTTTCTCCGTTTATGTCCAGATAAATTTGATTGCAAGTAAGCTCGTAGGAATCACGTAGTTTTGAATTATTTGGATGTTTTTTTAATTTTTTCCTCAATTGGTTTCTCTATTTAATTCGCCTAGCAAGTGAATATGAAATCCATGGTTGTAGAAGTTTGGTGTTATTTATCCGTGAGTGAGTGTAACATTGTTCTAATGTAATCGAAATAATGCTTAGAAATTCATCAAGAGCTAAAGACGGATCATTAAGGCTCAATACCATATTCCAATCTACTTGCTCAAGAACTTCATTTAAAAGTGTGAAGTTGAGTTTCTTTATATGCCCAATTTTCGTATTTTGAGATGACAAAACATTAGTAAACTTAAATAAAATGTCAATTAGATGATGATACGAAATCTTGAGGTCGACCGTAGAATTTAAAAAACATGAAAGGTCATTTGACCTGAGACGAGAAAAGAAGTGGTCGATACATGTAGATGTTAATGTTGTCACTCTTGTAGGAATATTAATCAAAGACTCAAGCCCAAAAGAAGACATAAGCATCATATAATCATCGCAATGGGACGGAAAGTTAAGAATGTCAATAATAATGTCACCAAAAATAAGCAGATTTTTCGACTTAATATACTTCGACTTAATAATCCTAAATTAAACCCTGTTCAAAGTATAAACACAGAATATATATAAACAGAACAATATCTTCTATAGCGCTTTAATCCTAAGCTGGTGAACAAATATTTTCGTTATTGTGTTTTTCGACTGATTTTGATTTAGAAAAGATAGAAAAATTATTTTATATGCAATCAATGAAACAAAAAAATTACAAAAATGTTTGTACCCACCTCTTTCTATTGATAAATAAAAATCAGTACAATTTTAAAACGAAAGAGAAATCTTTACACTTTATAATGTGCTTAAAAGAGATAGACATTCGTGAATAATTTTTGATTTTGGTCTAGTTAGCTTTGCGAAACTTTAAAATCAAATCAACAAAGGGCCAATACAAATAAACTAGAAATGCTACACAAACTCATACACAACCTTATGGGAGTTGCCTTGCAAGTTTTCTTTTTGTTATTATTTTGATATGATTTTAAAGTTTCGCAAAGCTAACTAGACCAAAATCAAAAATTATTCACGAATGTCTATCTCTTTTAAGCACATTATAAAGTGTAACGATTTCTCTTTCGTTTTAAAATTGTACTGATTTTTATTTATCAATAGAAAGAGGTTGGTACAAACATTTTTGTAATTTTTTTTGTTTCATTGATTGCATATAAAATAATTTTTCTATCTTTTCTAAATCAAAATCAGTCGAAAAAAAACAGTAAGGAAAATATTTGTTCACCAGCTTAGGACTAAAGCGCTATAGAAGATATTGTTCTGTTTATATATATTCTATGGTATAAATGTATATTTTAGTTTTTTAATGAAAAATTTACTTATCTACAACATTATGGTTAAATTCAAGATTAAATTTATTTCAAAAAATCAGACTTTTCCTTCATCCGATGTCTCTTCAATAAGGAGTCGACATGTTTTATTTACACTTTTTAACAATTAATGAACACAAAACAAAATGGATTCAGGTTAATTTATACCTTATACATACTTCAAACAGTAAACGTAACAATACGAAGTTTTAAGAGTTTGAAATTACAATCAACTGAAAAGGCCAATATTAAAAATTGCTGTCAATTGTGGAAATGGTTTGGCCGGCATATGGAATAGGCAATTAAATTGCCTAGACAAAAATCCATAATCCATAAAAATATTGCGTTATATGACGAATACCACTGAATCAGATCAGAATTAAAAATCTTAGGTAGGTTTCTAATTTTAAATAAAATTCATAACCATGTACTAATCCTATATGAATAAGTACAATTAAAATTGGATTCGTATACGTAAACATGTGGGAGAATAGCTGAAAATTTCACGGGCTCAGAACATTGGCAAAGTAAACCACAATATTTTTATTGAGAGCAACAATACATAAATCAAGTTTAATTTGTTCTCATACCAATTAGTTAAGGTATAGCACTTCGAAATATGTTCAGGTACATGGTTTACCTATGGATATGCAAGAGGAAAATGTCGATATTTCATCGAGAGGTTCTTAAAATTATCTGGAATTACAACTTTTACCAAACGAGAAAATGAAAACTGCTTAATGCGGCTAGTTACAGTCCAGTTATGCAGAATCGATCATCATGTAGATTACTACAAAGATTATGAAACATCTTAAAAAAGGGAAGTGTTTCTTGATTAGTTATACTGAAATAAGCTGTCAATTTCTAAAAGTCAAATAAGACCTTCTTTGCTATAGGGTGTTTAACCCGCATATAAATTAATAAAAAGATAAAATTAGCACTTAACCGATAATAATTCGCTTGATTATTAAAAATTATAATCGATGAAATTATCTCGACTCTTCCGGATGAAGGAATAACCAGAGACTTGTGCTTAAAAATGTATATTTATATAAATTAAATAAACCTTCATCAATAATTAATTTCTCGTGCGGAATTGCTAGGCTCCCATCGGGCGCATCCCGAGAAATAAAATACCATTCGCGGGCCAAAACTAGTTAACCAATATCGAAAACTCGAAACGAAAAACCTTACGGCGCAGGGAATCGGATACCTAGTGCCGGCGACTTTGAGGAGTGAGCAAGCGGGCTCCCAGTCGTCGATATCCAATGACCGCAATACTTCAGAGGTAATGGACTCTGAAAACCCATTTGGAAGAAGTTCCATAGTGCAAAGATCACCAACATCCTCAGCTAGAAGGGTTGAGATATAAAATGCAGAACTACGCAGACAATTGTGTAGCATTGAAAAAATTACATCGGATTTAATGAACGAAGGAAAATCTCTTAAGATAGAAAATGAGAAACTGAAAAATTATTTTCAATCAAAGGAACCTGAGGAACAGGATGCTTCAGAGTTCCGTGCGAAAAATGCTTTGCAACCCAAGAAACTAGAAGAACAGTATGCTACAGAGTACCACACTGACGAAGAAGAATTAAGAGAAGAAACTGACTGGATCCTAAAAAAGAACAGGAAGAAAAAACCTGCAAAAAAAAGGAAGGTAGAATCTTCTCCAGAGATGTAGCTTCAAGCCACACTTCAATAACTGGTGTATTAAATCAAAATCAGCAAAATATACCAGCTCAGGAAAACCAACCTACCAAAATTAAGGAGAAGGCACCACCACCAATCAACATAATTGGCGTAAATGAATATTCTACTATCCAATCTTTAATGAAATCGGTGACTACAAAAGAATACAGAGTTGTAGCACTGGTTTTCACCCAACCTGTACAAAGCAGGATATAATGGAAGATCTGACACGCCAGGGTTATCTACGCTTACTTTTAATAGTACAGAAAAGTGGAACAAATTTTCAATATTAGGGCAGTGCTTAACATGTGAGGTCGAATAGAAGCGTTAAGAAAATCCACAGGCTTGATACCTCAGTGCAAGAAAGGCCAAGGATATAATCACATCCAGAAATATTGCAAACGAGAGCCTAGATGTGTGAAATGTTCGGAAAAACATCTCGCCCAAGATTGTAAGTTCACAAAAATTACGCCTTCAAAATATGTAAACTGTAACGGAGAGCATACCGCTAACTATAGAGGATGTGAAGTAGCCAGGGAATTTCAAAATCTGTGAAATAAAAAACCACAGGACAATGTCTAAAACCCATACTTCCAGATTGTACAACAGCGGGAAATAACACATGCAGAATCGCCAATTGGAATGCAAATGGGCTGTTGCAACAAATTCCAGAGTTAGAAATTTTCCTAAATATAGAAAATATAGATATGCATATGCCTAATTTCAGAATCTCATTTGACAAAAGATGCATTCCTAGAATTCGAGGATACCAGTGCTACCACGCCATTAGGAAAAGCAAGAGCAGGTTCAACCATAATTGTGAAGGAAAACATCAAACATTACGAAGGAGTAAAAATTGAAAAAGAAATTATGCAAGTAGCCACCATTAATGTTCGATTAAATAATCAAAAGGTAATCAACATATCTTCAATATATTGCCCTCCGCGGTATAATCTGAATAAAGAAAACTACGTTACGTTACTCAAATTGCTCGGGTGAAGGGATTTCGTCTGACATTATGACACTCACTGATACCATTATCAAAAAAGAAAATTTGCCTATAGGTTAACAAATAATAAAACAAACTGGGATCTCTTCCGGAAAATAGTCGGAGATAATACTGAACTACAAGTACCAATTAAAACTCCGGCAGAACTTGATGTTCAATTGGAGCTGCTGAACAACAGTATTCTGCAAGCAGCATCGCAGAGTACTCCTTCTACTTGTAATCAAACGGAAAATCACATCAACTATCCAGTGGCAGTGGCAGTGAGAGATCTGGTTAGAAGAAAACGGAAAGCACGAAAAATTTGGCAGAGGAATCGAGCAAAGCAAATCACGACTTAATTATTTAAGCAACAAATTTAAAATGCTTATCAAAGAAATCAAGAACAAATGTTTTAGTGAATACCTAGCTGGCCATTCTGGCAACAAGGACACTAATTATTCCCTTTGGAAAGCAATTAAAGCGCTTAAAAGGCCTAAATTACAAATAGCTCCTATCAAGAATGATGATGGAACTTGGGTTAGAAGTGCCAAAGAAAAAGCTGCATTATTTGCAGACTTTCTTGAAGACACATTTCAACCAGTTCCAAGGCAAACTGCTGAAGAAAATATAATTCCAGTAAATAAAGTGGATAACCTAAACATAACACCTGTAACACTACAAGAGCTAAAAGATGAAATTAATAACAACTTAAGTTCAAAATAATCCCCGGGTTATGACTTAATCACTGGACTTATAGTTATAAACTCCTTCTCACCAATTTGGATTTATAGAGAGACACTATACCATAGATCAAGTGCACAGAATCACAGATCTAATTGAAGATGCTCTGGAAAATAAAAAAAATATGCTCAAGTGTCTTCTTGGACGTATCTCAAGCCTTCGACAAAGTATGGTACCGAGGCTTGGAATATAAACTACATAGAGATCTGCCGAAGTAGTTTTACCTCATTTTAAAGTCATATCTAGCTGATCGACACTTTCGTGTAAAACATAAAGAGGAATACTCCGAATTAAAGAAAATATCGGCTGGAGTTCCACAAGGAAGTGTTCTGAGGCCGATACTCCATCTACTTTATACGTGAGACGTGCCAAGCACAAAAGGAACAAGTATTGCAATATTTGCGGATGATAGTGCGATCTTGGCATCTCGAGACAACATAGAAGATTCAACCAGTAAATTACAAAACGCCACAAATTCATTGAGTAATTGGACGAAGAAATGGCGCCTTCAACTCACCATGGTACATAAGGAACGAAAACCTTCATAAGGAACTAAAAATGGGCACGTCGATGAAGAAATTAAGAAATATGCTAGGAAACACGTAAAGCGCCTCAGTCAACATGTAAATGCGGATTTGCGTCATATGCTGATCAACCAAAATCCAGTAAAACGGATTCGAAGAACGAAGACCTTAGAACTATAGGACAGATAAATTAATGATGTAACCAACCTGGAGCTAACCGATGGGTTATACTCCTGAAACCGTTAACAACATTTAATATAGATAAATTACTAGATGAATTTGTATTCAGTTGTAATATTTGTTAAATAAAAAAAATAAAAAAATTATTAATTTAATACCATCTTATTGTTAAATTGCACAATAAAATGACAAAAAAAAAATCTTGACCAAAGTGATGGCTTTCTTCGAACCATTAATTATTCTCCACCACAATTATTAGCATTTATCCGGTTTAATAATTATTATCCAGAAAGTGCTAGTCAAAATCCGGATTTTTTGTTTTCTTTTTTGTTGGATTAAAAATCGACGTTTTTGGATTTTTTCTGGCAATTACTGGATTTTACTTGAAGCTTTAGATTTAGGAGAAAACTATGCAACATGCGTATGGTGCCAACTAAATATCGGTCATACTCTAACATTTTATTTATATTCATTTATCACTGTCACTTTTTTCATAATCACCATCAATCATAAGCACAATATATTAAAAACTCAAAACTAGATCAATACTTACGTTCTCTTGGCGAATTTTCAAATTCCATAAAATTCCATCGGTATGTTAGCGCCACTTCTTGTGCAACCATTTGTGATGAGAAAAATATTAAAGCATTGAAAATTAAATCAACCACCAACTTCATATTTAAATAAAAATTCACACTAAAATATAATAAACGAACTGAACACTTTTACTATTCAATTAAGATTTGAAAATATTTTCAAAACGATTCACCTTTTTATAGATTTACCACAGTATGTATGTTGTTATGCGCGCTTAATTATTACCATGTATTTGTGTTGTCTACTCTATTCTTAATTTGTTAAGGTATCGTGACTAGAATTTAATTCATCAACAGTAACAACTGTGATCAACTGGTGCAAACTGGTGGTATTTTTAGAAAAAAACTAAAGACTTAACCAACTTATGAGCACACTATTCTGAAGGTGTTAACGCAAAAGAAATTATTGATTTGTATTTATTGTAAAAAATGAAAACCTTGTGATACGTCAATGAACTAAATGTGGAGGTGTGAGCATTTTTGTCGTTTATTTTGATGTATTCAACATAAAATGCATTATTGTTTGTTTAGCTGGTGATGTATGTTGTTCAATAAAACCAAAAAGAAATTGGGATAAGAAGCGCGTGCTTTTAGAAAAACTTTCTAATCGTAATGATTGACCGTAGGAAGTAAATGTTCGAGTGTAGCGGATCATTTATTACCAAAAAAACATAAAACTAGTTTATTTATTTAATATCATCTGGAATTCTTCTTATCAGCAACATGACTTAGATATGTGCGTACATAATAAATATATGTACATATATTCAAAATAAACTTTCTAGTAAAAATGTATAGGGGTTGAATTGGATTGGCAGTTGATAATTTGGAAAATGTTATCTCTATATACTCTATATACGAATTATTCTTATCAGCAATGGAGCATAACACTTAAATTATTTAACACAATAGGTCTTAAGAAATCTTATAGTCGTTAAAGCTGCAGCGATCGGGAGGTACCGGGTTCGAATCCGTATACAGGCAAGATGCAAAAGGCATTTTTCATCATTTGCTTACGATAGATAATGAAGAAAGCACAACGTCACCATCATCGTTTGGTCCGACTTCATTGCAAGGCTCCATTAGCAATGCTTATTAATGCTTTTAGAAATAGTTAGGACAGCTTAGGAACAAATCGACGGCCGATTTCAATTTTATACACTAAATGTCATCATACAACACCCTCTAACCTAAAGAGATTTTCTTGCAAAAAATTACATATCATCATTTGGCCCCACTTCATTGCAAGTTGCCATTGGCAATGCTTATTAATGCTTTTAGAAATAGTTAGAACAGCTTAGGAAGATATCGACGGCCAATTTTAATTTTTACACTAAATGTCGTCATAAAACACCCTGTTTGACTCATGAGATTTTCTTGAAAAAAATTACATATCATCGTTTGGCCCCACTTCATTGCAAGGTGCCATTGGCAATGCTTATTAATGCTTTTAGAAATAGTTTGAACAGCTTAGGAACAAATCGACGGCCGATTTTAATATTTTAAACTAAATGTCATCATAGAACATTCTGTTAGCCTCAAGAGATTTTCTTGAAAAAAATTACATATCATCATTTGGCCCCACTTCATTGCAAGGTGCCATTGGCAATGCTTATTAATACTTTTAGAAATAGTTAGAACAGCTTAGGAAGATATCGACGGCCAATTTTAATTTTTACACTAAATGTCGTCATAAAACACCCTGTTTGCCTCATGAGATTTTCTTGAAAAAAATTACATATCATCGTTTGGCCCCACTTCATTGCAAGGTGCCATTGGCAATGCTTATTAATGCTTTTAGAAATAGTTTGAACAGCTTAGGAACAAATCGACGGCCGATTTTAATTTTTATACTAAATGTCATCAAAGAACACCCTGTTAGCCTCAAGAGATTTACTTGAAAAAAATTACATATCATCGTTTGGCCCCACTTCATTGCAAGGTGCCATTGGCAATGCTTATTAATGCTTTTAGAAATAGTTTGAACAGCTTAGGAACAAATCGACGGCCGATTTTAATTTTTTAAACTAAATGTCATCATACAACACCCTGTTAACCACAAGAGATTTTCTTGAAAAAAATTACATATCATCATTTGGCCCCACTTCATTGCAAGGTGCCATTGGCAATGCTTATTAATGCTTTTAGAAATAGTTTGAACAGCTTAGGAACAAATCGACGGCCGATTTTAATTTTTTAAACTAAATGTCATCATAGAACATTCTGTTAGCCTCAAGAGATTTTCTTGAAAAAAATTACATATCATCATTTGGCCCCACTTCATTGCAAGGTGCCATTGGCAATGCTTATTAATGCTTTTAGAAATAGTTAGAATAGCTTAGGAACAAATCGACGGCCGATTTTAATATTTTAAACTAAATGTCATCATACAACACCCTGTTAACCTCAAGAGATTTTCTTGAAAAAAATTACATATCATCGTTTGGCCCCACTTCATTGCAAGGTGCCATTGGCAATGCTTATTAATGCTTTTAGAAATAGTTTGAACAGCTTAGGAACAAATCGACGGCCGATTTTAATTTTTTAAACTAAATGTCATCATAGTACACCCTGTTAGCCTCAACAGATTTTCTAGAAAAAATTACCTTTCATCGTTTGGCCCCACTTCATTGCAAGGTGCCATTGGCAATGCTTATTAATGCTTTTAGAAATAGTTAGAACAGCTTAGGAACAAATCGACGGCCGAGTTTAATTTTTTAAACTAAATGTCATCATAGAACACCCTGTTAGCCTCAAGAGATTTTCTTGAAAAAAATTACATATCATCATTTGGCCCCACTTCATTGCAAGGTGCCATTGGCAATGCTTATTAATGCTTTCAGAAATAGTTAGAACCGCTTAGGAACAAATCGACGGCCAATTTTAATTTTTTACACTAAATGTCATCATACAACACCTTGCTGGCCTCTAGAGATTTTCTTGAAAAAAATTATTTATCATCATTTGGCCCCACTTCATTGCAAGACGCCATTGGCAATGCTTATTATAGGTTTTAGAAATAGTTAGGACCGCTTAGGAACAAATCGACGGCCGATTTTAATTTTTTAAACTAAATGTCATCATAAAACACCCTGTTAGCCTCAAGAGATTTTCTTGAAAAAAATTACATATCATCATTTAGCCCCACTTCATTGCAAGGTGCCATTGGCAATGCTTAATTATGCTTTTAGAAATAGTTAGAACCGCTTAGGAACAAATCGACGGCCGATTTTAATTTTTTACACTAAATGTCATCATACAACACCCTGTTAGCCTCAAGAGATTATCTTGAAAAAAATTATTTATCATCATTTGGCCCCACTTCATTGCAAGGTGCCATTGGCAATGCTTATTAATGCTTTTAGAAATAGTTAGAACCGCTTAGGAACAAATCGACGGCCGATTTTAATTTCTTACACTAAATGTCATCATAAAACACCCTGTTAGCCTCAAGAGATTTTCTTGAAAAAAATTACATATCATCATTTGGCCCCACTTCATTGCAAGGTGCCATTGGCAATGCTTAATTATGCTTTTAGAAATAGTTAGGACCGCTTAGGAACAAATCGACGGCCGATTTTAATTTTTTACACTAAATGTCATCATACGAGACCCTGTTAGCCTCAAGAGATTTTCTTGAAAAAAATTACATATCATCATTTGGCCCCACTTCATTGCAAGGTGCCATTGGCAATGCTTAATTATGCTTTTAGAAATAGTTAGGACCGCTTAGGAACAAATCGACGGCCGATTTTAATTTTTTAAACTAAATGTCATCATACAACACCCTGTTAGCCTCAAGAGATTTTCTTGAAAAAAATTACATATCATCATTTGGCCCCACTTCGTTGCAAGACGCTATTGGCAATGTTTATTATAGGTTTTAGAAATAGTTAGGACCGCTTAGGAACAAATCGACGGCCGATTTTAATTTTTTAAACTAAATGTCATCATAAAACACCCTGTTAGCCTCAAGAGATTTTCTTGAAAAAAATTACATATCATCATTTGGCCCCACTTCATTGCAAGGTGCCATTGGCAATGCTTATTAATGCTTTTAGAAATAGTTAGAACCACTTAGGAACAAATCGACGGCCCATTTTAATTTTTTACACTAAATGTCATCATACAACACCCTGTTAGCCTCAAGAGATTATCTTGAAAAAAATTATTTATCATCGTTTGGTCCCACTTCATTGCGAGGTGCCATTGGCAATGCTTATTAATGCTTTTAGAAATAGTTAGGACCGCTTAGGAACAAATCGACGGCCGATTTTAATTTTTTAAACTAAATGTCATCATAAAACACCCTGTTAGCCTCAACAGATTATCTTGAAAAAAATTATTTATCATCGTTTGGTCCCACTTCATTGCGAGGTGCCATTGGCAATGCTTATTAATGCTTTTAGAAATAGTTAGAACCGCTTAGGAACAAATCGACGGACGATTTTAATTTTTTACACTAAATGTCATCATAAAACACCCTGTTAGCCTCAAGGGATTATCTTGAAAAAAATTACATATCATCATTTGGCCCCACTTCATTGCAAGGTGCCATTGGCAATGCTTATTAATGCTTTTAGAAATAGTTAGAACCGCTTAGGAACAAATCGACGGACGATTTTAATTTTTAAACTAAATGTCATCATACAACACCCTGTTAGCCTCAAGAGATTGTCTTGAAAAAAATTATTTATCATCATTTGGCCCCACTTCATTGCAAGGTGCCATTGGCAATGCTTATTAATGCTTTTAGAAATAGTTAGAACCGCTTAGGAACAAATCGACGGACGATTTTAATTTTTTACACTAAATGTCATCATAAAACACTCTGTTAGCCTCAAGAGATTTTCTTGAAAAAAATTATTTATCATCGTTTGGTCCCACTTCATTGCAAGGTGCCATTGGCAATGCTTATTAATGCTTTTAGAAATAGTTAGAACCGCTTAGGAACAAATCGACGGCCGATTTTAATTTTTTAAACTAAATGTCATCATAGAACACCCTGTTAGCCTCAAGAAATTTTCTTGAAAAAAATTATTTATCATCGTTTGGTCCCACTTCATTGCGAGGTGCCATTGGCAATGCTTATTAATGCTTTTAGAAATAGTTAGAACCGCTTAGGAACAAATCGACGGCCGATTTTACTTTTTTACACTAAATGTCATCATACAACACCCTGTTAGCCTCAAGAGATTTTCTTGAATAAAATTACATATCATCATTTGGCCCCACTTCATTGCAAGGTGCCATTGGCAATTCCTATTAATGCTTTTAGAAATAGTTAGGACCGCTTAGGAACAAATCGACGGCCGATTTTAATTTTTTAAACTAAATGTCATCATAGAACACCCTGTTAGCCTCAAGAAATTTTCTTGAAAAAAATTATTTATCATCATTTGGCCCCACTTCATTGCAAGGTGCCATTGGCAATGCTTATTAATGCTTTTAGAAATAGTTAGGACCGCTTAGGAACAAATCGACGGACGATTTTAATTTTTTAAACTAAATGTCATCATAAAACACCCTGTTAGCCTCAAGAGATTTTCTTGAAAAAAATTACATATCATCATTTGGCCCCACTTCATTGCAAGGTGCCATTGGCAATTCTTATTAATGCTTTTAGAAATAGTTAGGACCGCTTAGGAACAAATCGACGGCCGATTTTAATTTTTTAAACTAAATGTCATCATAGAACACCCTGTTAGCCTCAAGAAATTTTCTTGAAAAAAATTATTTATCATCATTTGGCCCCACTTCATTGCAAGGTGCCATTGGCAATGCTTATTAATGCTTTTAGAAATAGTTAGGACCGCTTAGGAACAAATCGACGGACGATTTTAATTTTTTAAACTAAATGTCATCATAAAACACCCTGTTAGCCTCAAGAGATTTTCTTGAAAAAAATTACATATCATCATTTGGCCCCACTTCATTGCAAGGTGCCATTGGCAATGCTTATTAATGCTTTTAGAAATAGTTAGAACCGCTTAGGAACAAATCGACGGACGATTTTAATTTTTTAAACTAAATGTCATCATAAAACACCCTGTTAGCCTCAAGAGATTTTCTTGAAAAAAATTACATATCATCATTTGGCCCCACTTCATTGCAAGATGCCATTGGCAATGCTTAATTATGCTTTTAGAAATAGTTAGAACCGCTTAGGAACAAATCGACGGCCGATTTTAATTTTTTACACTAAATGTCATCATACAACACCCTGTTAGCCTCAAGAGATTTTCTTGAAAAAAATTACATATCATCATTTGGCCCCACTTCATTGCAAGACGCCATTGGCAATGTTTATTATAGGTTTTAGAAATAGTTAGGACCGCTTAGAAACAAATCGACGGCCGATTTTAATTTTTTACACTAAATGTCATCATACAACACCCTGTTAGCCTCAAGAGATTATCTTGAAAAAAATTACATATCATCATTTGGCCCCACTTCATTGCAAGGTGCCATTGGCAATGCTTATCAATGCTTTCAGAAATAGTTAGAACAGCTTAGGAACAAATCGACGGACGATTTTAATTTTTTACACTAAATGTCATCATAAAACACCCTGTTAGCCTCAAGAGATTGTCTTGAAAAAAATTACATATCATCGTTTGGTCCCACTTCAATGCGAGGTGCTATTGGCAATGCTTATTAATGCTTTCAGAAATAGTTAGAACAGCTTAGGAACAAATCGACGGCCGATTTTAATTTTTTACACTAAATGTCATCATAAAACACCCTGTTAGCCTCAAGAGATTTTCTTGAAAAAAATTACATATCATCATTTGGCCCCACTTCATTGCAAGGTGCCATTGGCAATGCTTATTAATGCTTTTAGAAATAGTTAGAACCGCTTAGGAACAAATCGACGGCCGATTTTAATTTTTTACACTAAATGTCATCATACAACACCCTGTTAGCCTCAAGAGATTTTCTTGAATAAAATTACATATCATCATTTGGCCCCACTTCATTGCAAGGTGCCATTGGCAATTCTTATTAATGCTTTTAGAAATAGTTAGGACCGCTTAGGAACAAATCGACGGCCGATTTTAATTTTTTAAACTAAATGTCATCATAGAACACCCTGTTAGCCTCAAGAAATTTTCTTGAAAAAAATTATTTATCATCATTTGGCCCCACTTCATTGCAAGGTGCCATTGGCAATGCTTATTAATGCTTTTAGAAATAGTTAGGATCGCTTAGGAACAAATCGACGGACGATTTTAATTTTTTAAACTAAATGTCATCATAAAACACCCTGTTAGCCTCAAGAGATTTTCTTGAAAAAAATTACATATCATCATTTGGCCCCACTTCATTGCAAGGTGCCATTGGCAATGCTTATTAATGCTTTTAGAAATAGTTAGAACCGCTTAGGAACAAATCGACGGCCGATTTTAATTTTTTAAACTAAATGTCATCATAGAACACCCTGTTAGCCTCAAGAAATTTTCTTGAAAAAAATTATTTATCATCGTTTGGTCCCACTTCATTGCGAGGTGCCATTGGCAATGCTTATTAATGCTTTTAGAAATAGTTAGAACCGCTTAGGAACAAATCGACGGCCGATTTTACTTTTTTACACTAAATGTCATCATACAACACCCTGTTAGCCTCAAGAGATTTTCTTGAATAAAATTACATATCATCATTTGGCCCCACTTCATTGCAAGGTGCCATTGGCAATTCTTATTAATGCTTTTAGAAATAGTTAGGACCGCTTAGGAACAAATCGACGGCCGATTTTAATTTTTTAAACTAAATGTCATCATAGAACACCCTGTTAGCCTCAAGAAATTTTCTTGAAAAAAATTATTTATCATCATTTGGCCCCACTTCATTGCAAGGTGCCATTGGCAATGCTTATTAATGCTTTTAGAAATAGTTAGGACCGCTTAGGAACAAATCGACGGACGATTTTAATTTTTTAAACTAAATGTCATCATAAAACACCCTGTTAGCCTCAAGAGATTTTCTTGAAAAAAATTACATATCATCATTTGGCCCCACTTCATTGCAAGGTGCCATTGGCAATTCTTATTAATGCTTTTAGAAATAGTTAGGACCGCTTAGGAACAAATCGACGGCCGATTTTAATTTTTTAAACTAAATGTCATCATAGAACACCCTGTTAGCCTCAAGAAATTTTCTTGAAAAAAATTATTTATCATCATTTGGCCCCACTTCATTGCAAGGTGCCATTGGCAATGCTTATTAATGCTTTTAGAAATAGTTAGGACCGCTTAGGAACAAATCGACGGACGATTTTAATTTTTTAAACTAAATGTCATCATAAAACACCCTGTTAGCCTCAAGAGATTTTCTTGAAAAAAATTACATATCATCATTTGGCCCCACTTCATTGCAAGGTGCCATTGGCAATGCTTATTAATGCTTTTAGAAATAGTTAGAACCGCTTAGGAACAAATCGACGGCCGATTTTAATTTTTTAAACTAAATGTCATCATAAAACACCCTGTTAGCCTCAAGAGATTTTCTTGAAAAAAATTACATATCATCATTTGGCCCCACTTCATTGCAAGATGCCATTGGCAATGCTTAATTATGCTTTTAGAAATAGTTAGAACCGCTTAGGAACAAATCGACGGCCGATTTTAATTTTTTACACTAAATGTCATCATACAACACCCTGTTAGCCTCAAGAGATTTTCTTGAAAAAAATTACATATCATCATTTGGCCCCACTTCATTGCAAGACGCCATTGGCAATGTTTATTATAGGTTTTAGAAATAGTTAGGGCCGCTTAGAAACAAATCGACGGCCGATTTTAATTTTTTACACTAAATGTCATCATACAACACCCTGTTAGCCTCAAGAGATTATCTTGAAAAAAATTACATATCATCATTTGGCCCCATTTCATTGCAAGGTGCCATTGGCAATGCTTATTAATGCTTTCAGAAATAGTTAGAACAGCTTAGGAACAAATCGACGGACGATTTTAATTTTTTACACTAAATGTCATCATAAAACACCCTGTTAGCCTCAAGAGATTGTCTTGAAAAAAATTACATATCATCGTTTGGTCCCACTTCAATGCGAGGTGCTATTGGCAATGCTTATTAATGCTTTCAGAAATAGTTAGAACAGCTTAGGAACAAATCGACGGCCGATTTTAATTTTTTACACTAAATGTCATCATAAAACACCCTGTTAGCCTCAAGAGATTTTCTTGAAAAAAATTACATATCATCATTTGGCCCCACTTCATTGCAAGACGCCATTGGCAATGTTTATTATAGGTTTTAGAAATAGTTAGGACCGCTTAGGAACAAATCGACGGCCGATTTTAATTTTTTAAACTAAATGTCATCATAAAACACCCTGTTAGCCTCAAGAGATTTTCTTGAAAAAAATTATTTATCATCATTTGGCCCCACTTCATTGCAAGGTGCCATTGGCAATGCTTAATTATGCTTTTAGAAATAGTTAGAACCGCTTAGGAACAAATCGACGGACGATTTTAATTTTTTAAACTAAATGTCATCATAAAACACTCTGTTAGCCTCAAGAGATTTTCTTGAAAAAAATTACATATCATCATTTGGCCCCACTTCATTGCAAGGTGCCATTGGCAATGCTTATTAATGCTTTCAGAAATAGTTAGAACAGCTTAGGAACAAATCGACGGACGATTTTAATTTTTTACACTAAATGTCATCATAAAACACCCTGTTAGCCTCAAGAGATTGTCTTGAAAAAAATTACATATCATCGTTTGGTCCCACTTCAATGCGAGGTGCTATTGGCAATGCTTATTAATGCTTTCAGAAATAGTTAGAACAGCTTAGGAACAAATCGACGGCCGATTTTAATTTTTTACACTAAATGTCATCATAAAACACCCTGTTAGCCTCAAGAGATTTTCTTGAAAAAAATTATTTATCATCGTTTGGTCCCACTTCATTGCGAGGTGCCATTGGCAATGCTTATTAATGCTTTTAGAAATAGTTAGGACCGCTTAGGAACAAATCGACGGCCGATTTTAATTTTTTAAACTAAATGTCATCATAAAACACCCTGTTAGCCTCAACAGATTATCTTGAAAAAAATTATTTATCATCGTTTGGTCCCACTTCATTGCGAGGTGCCATTGGCAATGCTTATTAATGCTTTTAGAAATAGTTAGAACCGCTTAGGAACAAATCGACGGACGATTTTAATTTTTTACACTAAATGTCATCATAAAACACCCTGTTAGCCTCAAGGGATTATCTTGAAAAAAATTACATATCATCATTTGGCCCCACTTCATTGCAAGGTGCCATTGGCAATGCTTATTAATGCTTTTAGAAATAGTTAGAACCGCTTAGGAACAAATCGACGGACGATTTTAATTTTTAAACTAAATGTCATCATACAACACCCTGTTAGCCTCAAGAGATTGTCTTGAAAAAAATTATTTATCATCATTTGGCCCCACTTCATTGCAAGGTGCCATTGGCAATGCTTATTAATGCTTTTAGAAATAGTTAGAACCGCTTAGGAACAAATCGACGGACGATTTTAATTTTTAAACTAAATGTCATCATAGAACACCCTGTTAGCCTCAAGAAATTTTCTTGAAAAAAATTATTTATCATCGTTTGGTCCCACTTCATTGCGAGGTGCCATTGGCAATGCTTATTAATGCTTTTAGAAATAGTTAGAACCGCTTAGGAACAAATCGACGGCCGATTTTACCTTTTTACACTAAATGTCATCATACAACACCCTGTTAGCCTCAAGAGATTTTCTTGAATAAAATTACATATCATCATTTGGCCCCACTTCATTGCAAGGTGCCATTGGCAATTCTTATTAATGCTTTTAGAAATAGTTAGGACCGCTTAGGAACAAATCGACGGCCGATTTTAATTTTTTAAACTAAATGTCATCATAGAACACCCTGTTAGCCTCAAGAAATTTTCTTGAAAAAAATTATTTATCATCATTTGGCCCCACTTCATTGCAAGGTGCCATTGGCAATGCTTATTAATGCTTTTAGAAATAGTTAGGACCGCTTAGGAACAAATCGACGGACGATTTTAATTTTTTAAACTAAATGTCATCATAAAACACCCTGTTAGCCTCAAGAGATTTTCTTGAAAAAAATTACATATCATCATTTGGCCCCACTTCATTGCAAGGTGCCATTGGCAATTCTTATTAATGCTTTTAGAAATAGTTAGGACCGCTTAGGAACAAATCGACGGCCGATTTTAATTTTTTAAACTAAATGTCATCATAGAACACCCTGTTAGCCTCAAGAAATTTTCTTGAAAAAAATTATTTATCATCATTTGGCCCCACTTCATTGCAAGGTGCCATTGGCAATGCTTATTAATGCTTTTAGAAATAGTTAGGACCGCTTAGGAACAAATCGACGGACGATTTTAATTTTTTAAACTAAATGTCATCATAAAACACCCTGTTAGCCTCAAGAGATTTTCTTGAAAAAAATTACATATCATCATTTGGCCCCACTTCATTGCAAGGTGCCATTGGCAATTCTTATTAATGCTTTTAGAAATAGTTAGGACCGCTTAGGAACAAATCGACGGCCGATTTTAATTTTTTAAACTAAATGTCATCATAGAACACCCTGTTAGCCTCAAGAAATTTTCTTGAAAAAAATTATTTATCATCATTTGGCCCCACTTCATTGCAAGGTGCCATTGGCAATGCTTATTAATGCTTTTAGAAATAGTTAGGACCGCTTAGGAACAAATCGACGGACGATTTTAATTTTTTAAACTAAATGTCATCATAAAACACCCTGTTAGCCTCAAGAGATTTTCTTGAAAAAAATTACATATCATCATTTGGCCCCACTTCATTGCAAGGTGCCATTGGCAATGCTTATTAATGCTTTTAGAAATAGTTAGAACCGCTTAGGAACAAATCGACGGCCGATTTTAATTTTTTAAACTAAATGTCATCATAAAACACCCTGTTAGCCTCAAGAGATTTTCTTGAAAAAAATTACATATCATCATTTGGCCCCACTTCATTGCAAGATGCCATTGGCAATGCTTAATTATGCTTTTAGAAATAGTTAGAACCGCTTAGGAACAAATCGACGGCCGATTTTAATTTTTTACACTAAATGTCATCATACAACACCCTGTTAGCCTCAAGAGATTTTCTTGAAAAAAATTACATATCATCATTTGGCCCCACTTCATTGCAAGACGCCATTGGCAATGTTTATTATAGGTTTTAGAAATAGTTAGGGCCGCTTAGAAACAAATCGACGGCCGATTTTAATTTTTTACACTAAATGTCATCATACAACACCCTGTTAGCCTCAAGAGATTATCTTGAAAAAAATTACATATCATCATTTGGCCCCACTTCATTGCAAGGTGCCATTGGCAATGCTTATTAATGCTTTCAGAAATAGTTAGAACAGCTTAGGAACAAATCGACGGACGATTTTAATTTTTTACACTAAATGTCATCATAAAACACCCTGTTAGCCTCAAGAGATTGTCTTGAAAAAAATTACATATCATCGTTTGGTCCCACTTCAATGCGAGGTGCTATTGGCAATGCTTATTAATGCTTTCAGAAATAGTTAGAACAGCTTAGGAACAAATCGACGGCCGATTTTAATTTTTTACACTAAATGTCATCATAAAACACCCTGTTAGCCTCAAGAGATTTTCTTGAAAAAAATTACATATCATCATTTGGCCCCACTTCATTGCAAGACGCCATTGGCAATGTTTATTATAGGTTTTAGAAATAGTTAGGACCGCTTAGGAACAAATCGACGGCCGATTTTAATTTTTTAAACTAAATGTCATCATAAAACACCCTGTTAGCCTCAAGAGATTTTCTTGAAAAAAATTATTTATCATCATTTGGCCCCACTTCATTGCAAGGTGCCATTGGCAATGCTTAATTATGCTTTTAGAAATAGTTAGAACCGCTTAGGAACAAATCGACGGACGATTTTAATTTTTTAAACTAAATGTCATCATAAAACACTCTGTTAGCCTCAAGAGATTTTCTTGAAAAAAATTACATATCATCATTTGGCCCCACTTCATTGCAAGACGCCATTGGCAATGTTTATTATAGGTTTTAGAAATAGTTAGGACCGCTTAGGAACAAATCGACGGCCGATTTTAATTTTTTAAACTAAATGTCATCATAAAACACCCTGTTAGCCTCAAGAGATTTTCTTGAAAAAAATTATTTATCATCATTTGGCCCCACTTCATTGCAAGGTGCCATTGGCAATGCTTAATTATGCTTTTAGAAATAGTTAGAACCGCTTAGGAACAAATCGACGGACGATTTTAATTTTTTAAACTAAATGTCATCATAAAACACTCTGTTAGCCTCAAGAGATTTTCTTGAAAAAAATTACATATCATCATTTGGCCCCACTTCATTGCAAGGTGCCATTGGCAATGCTTATTAATGCTTTCAGAAATAGTTAGAACAGCTTAGGAACAAATCGACGGACGATTTTAATTTTTTACACTAAATGTCATCATAAAACACCCTGTTAGCCTCAAGAGATTGTCTTGAAAAAAATTACATATCATCGTTTGGTCCCACTTCAATGCGAGGTGCTATTGGCAATGCTTATTAATGCTTTCAGAAATAGTTAGAACAGCTTAGGAACAAATCGACGGCCGATTTTAATTTTTTACACTAAATGTCATCATAAAACACCCTGTTAGCCTCAAGAGATTTTCTTGAAAAAAATTATTTATCATCGTTTGGTCCCACTTCATTGCGAGGTGCCATTGGCAATGCTTATTAATGCTTTTAGAAATAGTTAGGACCGCTTAGGAACAAATCGACGGCCGATTTTAATTTTTTAAACTAAATGTCATCATAAAACACCCTGTTAGCCTCAACAGATTATCTTGAAAAAAATTATTTATCATCGTTTGGTCCCACTTCATTGCGAGGTGCCATTGGCAATGCTTATTAATGCTTTTAGAAATAGTTAGAACCGCTTAGGAACAAATCGACGGACGATTTTAATTTTTTACACTAAATGTCATCATAAAACACCCTGTTAGCCTCAAGGGATTATCTTGAAAAAAATTACATATCATCATTTGGCCCCACTTCATTGCAAGGTGCCATTGGCAATGCTTATTAATGCTTTTAGAAATAGTTAGAACCGCTTAGGAACAAATCGACGGACGATTTTAATTTTTAAACTAAATGTCATCATACAACACCCTGTTAGCCTCAAGAGATTGTCTTGAAAAAAATTATTTATCATCATTTGGCCCCACTTCATTGCAAGGTGCCATTGGCAATGCTTATTAATGCTTTTAGAAATAGTTAGAACCGCTTAGGAACAAATCGACGGACGATTTTAATTTTTAAACTAAATGTCATCATAGAACACCCTGTTAGCCTCAAGAAATTTTCTTGAAAAAAATTATTTATCATCGTTTGGTCCCACTTCATTGCGAGGTGCCATTGGCAATGCTTATTAATGCTTTTAGAAATAGTTAGAACCGCTTAGGAACAAATCGACGGCCGATTTTACCTTTTTACACTAAATGTCATCATACAACACCCTGTTAGCCTCAAGAGATTTTCTTGAATAAAATTACATATCATCATTTGGCCCCACTTCATTGCAAGGTGCCATTGGCAATTCTTATTAATGCTTTTAGAAATAGTTAGGACCGCTTAGGAACAAATCGACGGCCGATTTTAATTTTTTAAACTAAATGTCATCATAGAACACCCTGTTAGCCTCAAGAAATTTTCTTGAAAAAAATTATTTATCATCATTTGGCCCCACTTCATTGCAAGGTGCCATTGGCAATGCTTATTAATGCTTTTAGAAATAGTTAGGACCGCTTAGGAACAAATCGACGGACGATTTTAATTTTTTAAACTAAATGTCATCATAAAACACCCTGTTAGCCTCAAGAGATTTTCTTGAAAAAAATTACATATCATCATTTGGCCCCACTTCATTGCAAGGTGCCATTGGCAATTCTTATTAATGCTTTTAGAAATAGTTAGGACCGCTTAGGAACAAATCGACGGCCGATTTTAATTTTTTAAACTAAATGTCATCATAGAACACCCTGTTAGCCTCAAGAAATTTTCTTGAAAAAAATTATTTATCATCATTTGGCCCCACTTCATTGCAAGGTGCCATTGGCAATGCTTATTAATGCTTTTAGAAATAGTTAGGACCGCTTAGGAACAAATCGACGGACGATTTTAATTTTTTAAACTAAATGTCATCATAAAACACCCTGTTAGCCTCAAGAGATTTTCTTGAAAAAAATTACATATCATCATTTGGCCCCACTTCATTGCAAGGTGCCATTGGCAATTCTTATTAATGCTTTTAGAAATAGTTAGGACCGCTTAGGAACAAATCGACGGCCGATTTTAATTTTTTAAACTAAATGTCATCATAGAACACCCTGTTAGCCTCAAGAAATTTTCTTGAAAAAAATTATTTATCATCATTTGGCCCCACTTCATTGCAAGGTGCCATTGGCAATGCTTATTAATGCTTTTAGAAATAGTTAGGACCGCTTAGGAACAAATCGACGGACGATTTTAATTTTTTAAACTAAATGTCATCATAAAACACCCTGTTAGCCTCAAGAGATTTTCTTGAAAAAAATTACATATCATCATTTGGCCCCACTTCATTGCAAGGTGCCATTGGCAATGCTTATTAATGCTTTTAGAAATAGTTAGAACCGCTTAGGAACAAATCGACGGCCGATTTTAATTTTTTAAACTAAATGTCATCATAAAACACCCTGTTAGCCTCAAGAGATTTTCTTGAAAAAAATTACATATCATCATTTGGCCCCACTTCATTGCAAGATGCCATTGGCAATGCTTAATTATGCTTTTAGAAATAGTTAGAACCGCTTAGGAACAAATCGACGGCCGATTTTAATTTTTTACACTAAATGTCATCATACAACACCCTGTTAGCCTCAAGAGATTTTCTTGAAAAAAATTACATATCATCATTTGGCCCCACTTCATTGCAAGACGCCATTGGCAATGTTTATTATAGGTTTTAGAAATAGTTAGGGCCGCTTAGAAACAAATCGACGGCCGATTTTAATTTTTTACACTAAATGTCATCATACAACACCCTGTTAGCCTCAAGAGATTATCTTGAAAAAAATTACATATCATCATTTGGCCCCACTTCATTGCAAGGTGCCATTGGCAATGCTTATTAATGCTTTCAGAAATAGTTAGAACAGCTTAGGAACAAATCGACGGACGATTTTAATTTTTTACACTAAATGTCATCATAAAACACCCTGTTAGCCTCAAGAGATTGTCTTGAAAAAAATTACATATCATCGTTTGGTCCCACTTCAATGCGAGGTGCTATTGGCAATGCTTATTAATGCTTTCAGAAATAGTTAGAACAGCTTAGGAACAAATCGACGGCCGATTTTAATTTTTTACACTAAATGTCATCATAAAACACCCTGTTAGCCTCAAGTGATTTTCTTGAAAAAAATTACATATCATCATTTGGCCCCACTTCATTGCAAGACGCCATTGGCAATGTTTATTATAGGTTTTAGAAATAGTTAGGACCGCTTAGGAACAAATCGACGGCCGATTTTAATTTTTTAAACTAAATGTCATCATAAAACACCCTGTTAGCCTCAAGAGATTTTCTTGAAAAAAATTATTTATCATCATTTGGCCCCACTTCATTGCAAGGTGCCATTGGCAATGCTTAATTATGCTTTTAGAAATAGTTAGAACCGCTTAGGAACAAATCGACGGACGATTTTAATTTTTTAAACTAAATGTCATCATAAAACACTCTGTTAGCCTCAAGAGATTTTCTTGAAAAAAATTACATATCATCATTTGGCCCCACTTCATTGCAAGGTGCCATTGGCAATGCTTATTAATGCTTTCAGAAATAGTTAGAACAGCTTAGGAACAAATCGACGGACGATTTTAATTTTTTACACTAAATGTCATCATAAAACACCCTGTTAGCCTCAAGAGATTGTCTTGAAACAAATTACATATCATCGTTTGGTCCCACTTCAATGCGAGGTGCTATTGGCAATGCTTATTAATGCTTTCAGAAATAGTTAGAACAGCTTAGGAACAAATCGACGGCCGATTTTAATTTTTTACACTAAATGTCATCATAAAACACCCTGTTAGCCTCAAGAGATTTTCTTGAAAAAAATTATTTATCATCGTTTGGTCCCACTTCATTGCGAGGTGCCATTGGCAATGCTTATTAATGCTTTTAGAAATAGTTAGGACCGCTTAGGAACAAATCGACGGCCGATTTTAATTTTTTAAACTAAATGTCATCATAAAACACCCTGTTAGCCTCAACAGATTATCTTGAAAAAAATTATTTATCATCGTTTGGTCCCACTTCATTGCGAGGTGCCATTGGCAATGCTTATTAATGCTTTTAGAAATAGTTAGAACCGCTTAGGAACAAATCGACGGACGATTTTAATTTTTTACACTAAATGTCATCATAAAACACCCTGTTAGCCTCAAGGGATTATCTTGAAAAAAATTACATATCATCATTTGGCCCCACTTCATTGCAAGGTGCCATTGGCAATGCTTATTAATGCTTTTAGAAATAGTTAGAACCGCTTAGGAACAAATCGACGGACGATTTTAATTTTTAAACTAAATGTCATCATACAACACCCTGTTAGCCTCAAGAGATTGTCTTGAAAAAAATTATTTATCATCATTTGGCCCCACTTCATTGCAAGGTGCCATTGGCAATGCTTATTAATGCTTTTAGAAATAGTTAGAACCGCTTAGGAACAAATCGACGGACGATTTTAATTTTTTACACTAAATGTCATCATAAAACACTCTGTTAGCCTCAAGAGATTTTCTTGAAAAAAATTATTTATCATCGTTTGGTCCCACTTCATTGCAAGGTGCCATTGGCAATGCTTATTAATGCTTTTAGAAATAGTTAGAACCGCTTAGGAACAAATCGACGGCCGATTTTAATTTTTTAAACTAAATGTCATCATAGAACACCCTGTTAGCCTCAAGAAATTTTCTTGAAAAAAATTATTTATCATCGTTTGGTCCCACTTCATTGCGAGGTGCCATTGGCAATGCTTATTAATGCTTTTAGAAATAGTTAGAACCGCTTAGGAACAAATCGACGGCCGATTTTAATTTTTTAAACTAAATGTCATCATAAAACACCCTGTTAGCCTCAACAGATTATCTTGAAAAAAATTATTTATCATCGTTTGGTCCCACTTCATTGCGAGGTGCCATTGGCAATGCTTATTAATGCT
This sequence comes from Tipula helvola, assembly GCA_963556165.1. NCBI lineage: Eukaryota > Metazoa > Arthropoda > Insecta > Diptera > Tipulidae > Tipula > Tipula helvola. The sequence continues at coordinate 333,863,412 of OY744482.1, forward strand.
TTTAGAAATAGTTAGAACCGCTTAGGAACAAATCGACGGACGATTTTAATTTTTTACACTAAATGTCATCATAAAACACCCTGTTAGCCTCAAGGGATTATCTTGAAAAAAATTATATATCATCATTTGGCCCCACTTCATTGCAAGGTGCCATTGGCAATGCTTATTAATGCTTTTAGAAATAGTTAGAACCGCTTAGGAACAAATCGACGGACGATTTTAATTTTTAAACTAAATGTCATCATACAACACCCTGTTAGCCTCAAGAGATTGTCTTGAAAAAAATTATTTATCATCATTTGGCCCCACTTCATTGCAAGGTGCCATTGGCAATGCTTATTAATGCTTTTAGAAATAGTTAGAACCGCTTAGGAACAAATCGACGGACGATTTTAATTTTTTACACTAAATGTCATCATAAAACACTCTGTTAGCCTCAAGAGATTTTCTTGAAAAAAATTATTTATCATCGTTTGGTCCCACTTCATTGCAAGGTGCCATTGGCAATGCTTATTAATGCTTTTAGAAATAGTTAGAACCGCTTAGGAACAAATCGACGGCCGATTTTAATTTTTTAAACTAAATGTCATCATAGAACACCCTGTTAGCCTCAAGAAATTTTCTTGAAAAAAATTATTTATCATCGTTTGGTCCCACTTCATTGCGAGGTGCCATTGGCAATGCTTATTAATGCTTTTAGAAATAGTTAGAACCGCTTAGGAACAAATCGACGGCCGATTTTACTTTTTTACACTAAATGTCATCATACAACACCCTGTTAGCCTCAAGAGATTTTCTTGAATAAAATTACATATCATCATTTGGCCCCACTTCATTGCAAGGTGCCATTGGCAATTCCTATTAATGCTTTTAGAAATAGTTAGGACCGCTTAGGAACAAATCGACGGCCGATTTTAATTTTTTAAACTAAATGTCATCATAGAACACCCTGTTAGCCTCAAGAAATTTTCTTGAAAAAAATTATTTATCATCATTTGGCCCCACTTCATTGCAAGGTGCCATTGGCAATGCTTATTAATGCTTTTAGAAATAGTTAGGACCGCTTAGGAACAAATCGACGGACGATTTTAATTTTTTAAACTAAATGTCATCATAAAACACCCTGTTAGCCTCAAGAGATTTTCTTGAAAAAAATTACATATCATCATTTGGCCCCACTTCATTGCAAGGTGCCATTGGCAATTCTTATTAATGCTTTTAGAAATAGTTAGGACCGCTTAGGAACAAATCGACGGCCGATTTTAATTTTTTAAACTAAATGTCATCATAGAACACCCTGTTAGCCTCAAGAAATTTTCTTGAAAAAAATTATTTATCATCATTTGGCCCCACTTCATTGCAAGGTGCCATTGGCAATGCTTATTAATGCTTTTAGAAATAGTTAGGACCGCTTAGGAACAAATCGACGGACGATTTTAATTTTTTAAACTAAATGTCATCATAAAACACCCTGTTAGCCTCAAGAGATTTTCTTGAAAAAAATTACATATCATCATTTGGCCCCACTTCATTGCAAGGTGCCATTGGCAATTCTTATTAATGCTTCTAGAAATAGTTAGGACCGCTTAGGAACAAATCGACGGCCGATTTTAATTTTTTAAACTAAATGTCATCATAGAACACCCTGTTAGCCTCAAGAAATTTTCTTGAAAAAAATTATTTATCATCATTTGGCCCCACTTCATTGCAAGGTGCCATTGGCAATGCTTATTAATGCTTTTAGAAATAGTTAGGACCGCTTAGGAACAAATCGACGGACGATTTTAATTTTTTAAACTAAATGTCATCATAAAACACCCTGTTAGCCTCAAGAGATTTTCTTGAAAAAAATTACATATCATCATTTGGCCCCACTTCATTGCAAGGTGCCATTGGCAATTCTTATTAATGCTTTTAGAAATAGTTAGGACCGCTTAGGAACAAATCGACGGCCGATTTTAATTTTTTAAACTAAATGTCATCATAGAACACCCTGTTAGCCTCAAGAAATTTTCTTGAAAAAAATTATTTATCATCATTTGGCCCCACTTCATTGCAAGGTGCCATTGGCAATGCTTATTAATGCTTTTAGAAATAGTTAGGACCGCTTTGGAACAAATCGACGGACGATTTTAATTTTTTAAACTAAATGTCATCATAAAACACCCTGTTAGCCTCAAGAGATTTTCTTGAAAAAAATTACATATCATCATTTGGCCCCACTTCATTGCAAGGTGCCATTGGCAATGCTTATTAATGCTTTTAGAAATAGTTAGAACCGCTTAGGAACAAATCGACGGCCGATTTTAATTTTTTAAACTAAATGTCATCATAAAACACCCTGTTAGCCTCAAGAGATTTTCTTGAAAAAAATTACATATCATCATTTGGCCCCACTTCATTGCAAGATGCCATTGGCAATGCTTAATTATGCTTTTAGAAATAGTTAGAACCGCTTAGGAACAAATCGACGGCCGATTTTAATTTTTTACACTAAATGTCATCATACAACACCCTGTTAGCCTCAAGAGATTTTCTTGAAAAAAATTACATATCATCATTTGGCCCCACTTCATTGCAAGACGCCATTGGCAATGTTTATTATAGGTTTTAGAAATAGTTAGGGCCGCTTAGAAACAAATCGACGGCCGATTTTAATTTTTTACACTAAATGTCATCATACAACACCCTGTTAGCCTCAAGAGATTATCTTGAAAAAAATTACATATCATCATTTGGCCCCACTTCATTGCAAGGTGCCATTGGCAATGCTTATTAATGCTTTCAGAAATAGTTAGAACAGCTTAGGAACAAATCGACGGACGATTTTAATTTTTTACACTAAATGTCATCATAAAACACCCTGTTAGCCTCAAGAGATTGTCTTGAAAAAAATTACATATCATCGTTTGGTCCCACTTCAATGCGAGGTGCTATTGGCAATGCTTATTAATGCTTTCAGAAATAGTTAGAACAGCTTAGGAACAAATCGACGGCCGATTTTAATTTTTTACACTAAATGTCATCATAAAACACCCTGTTAGCCTCAAGAGATTTTCTTGAAAAAAATTACATATCATCATTTGGCCCCACTTCATTGCAAGACGCCATTGGCAATGTTTATTATAGGTTTTAGAAATAGTTAGGACCGCTTAGGAACAAATCGACGGCCGATTTTAATTTTTTAAACTAAATGTCATCATAAAACACCCTGTTAGCCTCAAGAGATTTTCTTGAAAAAAATTATTTATCATCATTTGGCCCCACTTCATTGCAAGGTGCCATTGGCAATGCTTAATTATGCTTTTAGAAATAGTTAGAACCGCTTAGGAACAAATCGACGGACGATTTTAATTTTTTAAACTAAATGTCATCATAAAACACTCTGTTAGCCTCAAGAGATTTTCTTGAAAAAAATTACATATCATCATTTGGCCCCACTTCATTGCAAGGTGCCATTGGCAATGCTTATTAATGCTTTCAGAAATAGTTAGAACAGCTTAGGAACAAATCGACGGACGATTTTAATTTTTTACACTAAATGTCATCATAAAACACCCTGTTAGCCTCAAGAGATTTTCTTGAAAAAAATTATTTATCATCGTTTGGTCCCACTTCATTGCGAGGTGCCATTGGCAATGCTTATTAATGCTTTTAGAAATAGTTAGGACCGCTTAGGAACAAATCGACGGCCGATTTTAATTTTTTAAACTAAATGTCATCATAAAACACCCTGTTAGCCTCAACAGATTATCTTGAAAAAAATTATTTATCATCGTTTGGTCCCACTTCATTGCGAGGTGCCATTGGCAATGCTTATTAATGCTTTTAGAAATAGTTAGAACCGCTTAGGAACAAATCGACGGACGATTTTAATTTTTTACACTAAATGTCATCATAAAACACCCTGTTAGCCTCAAGGGATTATCTTGAAAAAAATTACATATCATCATTTGGCCCCACTTCATTGCAAGGTGCCATTGGCAATGCTTATTAATGCTTTTAGAAATAGTTAGAACCGCTTAGGAACAAATCGACGGACGATTTTAATTTTTAAACTAAATGTCATCATACAACACCCTGTTAGCCTCAAGAGATTGTCTTGAAAAAAATTATTTATCATCATTTGGCCCCACTTCATTGCAAGGTGCCATTGGCAATGCTTATTAATGCTTTTAGAAATAGTTAGAACCGCTTAGGAACAAATCGACGGCCGATTTTAATTTTTTAAACTAAATGTCATCATAGAACACCCTGTTAGCCTCAAGAAATTTTCTTGAAAAAAATTATTTATCATCGTTTGGTCCCACTTCATTGCGAGGTGCCATTGGCAATGCTTATTAATGCTTTTAGAAATAGTTAGAACCGCTTAGGAACAAATCGACGGCCGATTTTACTTTTTTACACTAAATGTCATCATACAACACCCTGTTAGCCTCAAGAGATTTTCTTGAATAAAATTACATATCATCATTTGGCCCCACTTCATTGCAAGGTGCCATTGGCAATTCTTATTAATGCTTTTAGAAATAGTTAGGACCGCTTAGGAACAAATCGACGGCCGATTTTAATTTTTTAAACTAAATGTCATCATAGAACACCCTGTTAGCCTCAAGAAATTTTCTTGAAAAAAATTATTTATCATCATTTGGCCCCACTTCATTGCAAGGTGCCATTGGCAATGCTTATTAATGCTTTTAGAAATAGTTAGGACCGCTTAGGAACAAATCGACGGACGATTTTAATTTTTTAAACTAAATGTCATCATAAAACACCCTGTTAGCCTCAAGAGATTTTCTTGAAAAAAATTACATATCATCATTTGGCCCCACTTCATTGCAAGGTGCCATTGGCAATTCTTATTAATGCTTTTAGAAATAGTTAGGACCGCTTAGGAACAAATCGACGGCCGATTTTAATTTTTTAAACTAAATGTCATCATAGAACACCCTGTTAGCCTCAAGAAATTTTCTTGAAAAAAATTATTTATCATCATTTGGCCCCACTTCATTGCAAGGTGCCATTGGCAATGCTTATTAATGCTTTTAGAAATAGTTAGGACCGCTTAGGAACAAATCGACGGACGATTTTAATTTTTTAAACTAAATGTCATCATAAAACACCCTGTTAGCCTCAAGAGATTTTCTTGAAAAAAATTACATATCATCATTTGGCCCCACTTCATTGCAAGGTGCCATTGGCAATTCTTATTAATGCTTTTAGAAATAGTTAGGACCGCTTAGGAACAAATCGACGGCCGATTTTAATTTTTTAAACTAAATGTCATCATAGAACACCCTGTTAGCCTCAAGAAATTTTCTTGAAAAAAATTATTTATCATCATTTGGCCCCACTTCATTGCAAGGTGCCATTGGCAATGCTTATTAATGCTTTTAGAAATAGTTAGGACCGCTTAGGAACAAATCGACGGACGATTTTAATTTTTTAAACTAAATGTCATCATAAAACACCCTGTTAGCCTCAAGAGATTTTCTTGAAAAAAATTACATATCATCATTTGGCCCCACTTCATTGCAAGGTGCCATTGGCAATGCTTATTAATGCTTTTAGAAATAGTTAGAACCGCTTAGGAACAAATCGACGGCCGATTTTAATTTTTTAAACTAAATGTCATCATAAAACACCCTGTTAGCCTCAAGAGATTTTCTTGAAAAAAATTACATATCATCATTTGGCCCCACTTCATTGCAAGATGCCATTGGCAATGCTTAATTATGCTTTTAGAAATAGTTAGAACCGCTTAGGAACAAATCGACGGCCGATTTTAATTTTTTACACTAAATGTCATCATACAACACCCTGTTAGCCTCAAGAGATTTTCTTGAAAAAAATTACATATCATCATTTGGCCCCACTTCATTGCAAGACGCCATTGGCAATGTTTATTATAGGTTTTAGAAATAGTTAGGGCCGCTTAGAAACAAATCGACGGCCGATTTTAATTTTTTACACTAAATGTCATCATACAACACCCTGTTAGCCTCAAGAGATTATCTTGAAAAAAATTACATATCATCATTTGGCCCCACTTCATTGCAAGGTGCCATTGGCAATGCTTATTAATGCTTTCAGAAATAGTTAGAACAGCTTAGGAACAAATCGACGGACGATTTTAATTTTTTACACTAAATGTCATCATAAAACACCCTGTTAGCCTCAAGAGATTGTCTTGAAAAAAATTACATATCATCGTTTGGTCCCACTTCAATGCGAGGTGCTATTGGCAATGCTTATTAATGCTTTCAGAAATAGTTAGAACAGCTTAGGAACAAATCGACGGCCGATTTTAATTTTTTACACTAAATGTCATCATAAAACACCCTGTTAGCCTCAAGAGATTTTTTTGAAAAAAATTATTTATCATCATTTGGCCCCACTTCATTGCAAGGTGCCATTGGCAATGCTTATTAATGCTTTTAGAAATAGTTAGAACCGCTTAGGAACAAATCGACGGACGATTTTAATTTTTTAAACTAAATGTCATCATAAAACACTCTGTTAGCCTCAAGAGATTTTCTTGAAAAAAATTACATATCATCATTTGGCCCCACTTCATTGCAAGGTGCCATTGGCAATGCTTATTAATGCTTTCAGAAATAGTTAGAACAGCTTAGGAACAAATCGACGGACGATTTTAATTTTTTACACTAAATGTCATCATAAAACACCCTGTTAGCCTCAAGAGATTGTCTTGAAAAAAATTACATATCATCGTTTGGTCCCACTTCAATGCGAGGTGCTATTGGCAATGCTTATTAATGCTTTCAGAAATAGTTAGAACAGCTTAGGAACAAATCGACGGCCGATTTTAATTTTTTACACTAAATGTCATCATAAAACACCCTGTTAGCCTCAAGAGATTTTCTTGAAAAAAATTATTTATCATCGTTTGGTCCCACTTCATTGCGAGGTGCCATTGGCAATGCTTATTAATGCTTTTAGAAATAGTTAGGACCGCTTAGGAACAAATCGACGGCCGATTTTAATTTTTTAAACTAAATGTCATCATAAAACACCCTGTTAGCCTCAACAGATTATCTTGAAAAAAATTATTTATCATCGTTTGGTCCCACTTCATTGCGAGGTGCCATTGGCAATGCTTATTAATGCTTTTAGAAATAGTTAGAACCGCTTAGGAACAAATCGACGGACGATTTTAATTTTTTACACTAAATGTCATCATAAAACACCCTGTTAGCCTCAAGGGATTATCTTGAAAAAAATTACATATCATCATTTGGCCCCACTTCATTGCAAGGTGCCATTGGCAATGCTTATTAATGCTTTTAGAAATAGTTAGAACCGCTTAGGAACAAATCGACGGACGATTTTAATTTTTAAACTAAATGTCATCATACAACACCCTGTTAGCCTCAAGAGATTGTCTTGAAAAAAATTATTTATCATCATTTGGCCCCACTTCATTGCAAGGTGCCATTGGCAATGCTTATTAATGCTTTTAGAAATAGTTAGAACCGCTTAGGAACAAATCGACGGACGATTTTAATTTTTTACACTAAATGTCATCATAAAACACTCTGTTAGCCTCAAGAGATTTTCTTGAAAAAAATTATTTATCATCGTTTGGTCCCACTTCATTGCAAGGTGCCATTGGCAATGCTTATTAATGCTTTTAGAAATAGTTAGAACCGCTTAGGAACAAATCGACGGCCGATTTTAATTTTTTAAACTAAATGTCATCATAGAACACCCTGTTAGCCTCAAGAAATTTTCTTGAAAAAAATTATTTATCATCGTTTGGTCCCACTTCATTGCGAGGTGCCATTGGCAATGCTTATTAATGCTTTTAGAAATAGTTAGAACAGCTTAGGAACAAATCGACGGACGATTTTAATTTTTTACACTAAATGTCATCATAAAACACCCTGTTAGCCTCAAGAGATTGTCTTGAAAAAAATTACATATCATCGTTTGGTCCCACTTCAATGCGAGGTGCTATTGGCAATGCTTATTAATGCTTTCAGAAATAGTTAGAACAGCTTAGGAACAAATCGACGGCCGATTTTAATTTTTTACACTAAATGTCATCATAAAACACCCTGTTAGCCTCAAGAGATTTTCTTGAAAAAAATTATTTATCATCGTTTGGTCCCACTTCATTGCGAGGTGCCATTGGCAATGCTTATTAATGCTTTTAGAAATAGTTAGGACCGCTTAGGAACAAATCGACGGCCGATTTTAATTTTTTAAACTAAATGTCATCATAAAACACCCTGTTAGCCTCAACAGATTATCTTGAAAAAAATTATTTATCATCGTTTGGTCCCACTTCATTGCGAGGTGCCATTGGCAATGCTTATTAATGCTTTTAGAAATAGTTAGAACCGCTTAGGAACAAATCGACGGACGATTTTAATTTTTTACACTAAATGTCATCATAAAACACCCTGTTAGCCTCAAGGGATTATCTTGAAAAAAATTACATATCATCATTTGGCCCCACTTCATTGCAAGGTGCCATTGGCAATGCTTATTAATGCTTTTAGAAATAGTTAGAACCGCTTAGGAACAAATCGACGGACGATTTTAATTTTTAAACTAAATGTCATCATACAACACCCTGTTAGCCTCAAGAGATTGTCTTGAAAAAAATTATTTATCATCATTTGGCCCCACTTCATTGCAAGGTGCCATTGGCAATGCTTATTAATGCTTTTAGAAATAGTTAGAACCGCTTAGGAACAAATCGACGGACGATTTTAATTTTTTACACTAAATGTCATCATAAAACACTCTGTTAGCCTCAAGAGATTTTCTTGAAAAAAATTATTTATCATCGTTTGGTCCCACTTCATTGCAAGGTGCCATTGGCAATGCTTATTAATGCTTTTAGAAATAGTTAGAACCGCTTAGGAACAAATCGACGGCCGATTTTAATTTTTTAAACTAAATGTCATCATAGAACACCCTGTTAGCCTCAAGAAATTTTCTTGAAAAAAATTATTTATCATCGTTTGGTCCCACTTCATTGCGAGGTGCCATTGGCAATGCTTATTAATGCTTTTAGAAATAGTTAGAACAGCTTAGGAACAAATCGACGGACGATTTTAATTTTTTACACTAAATGTCATCATAAAACACCCTGTTAGCCTCAAGAGATTGTCTTGAAAAAAATTACATATCATCATTTGGCCCCACTTCATTGCAAGGTGCCATTGGCAATTCTTATTAATGCTTTTAGAAATAGTTAGGACCGCTTAGGAACAAATCGACGGCCGATTTTAATTTTTTAAACTAAATGTCATCATAGAACACCCTGTTAGCCTCAAGAAATTTTCTTGAAAAAAATTATTTATCATCATTTGGCCCCACTTCATTGCAAGGTGCCATTGGCAATGCTTATTAATGCTTTTAGAAATAGTTAGGACCGCTTAGGAACAAATCGACGGACGATTTTAATTTTTTAAACTAAATGTCATCATAAAACACCCTGTTAGCCTCAAGAGATTTTCTTGAAAAAAATTACATATCATCATTTGGCCCCACTTCATTGCAAGGTGCCATTGGCAATGCTTATTAATGCTTTTAGAAATAGTTAGAACCGCTTAGGAACAAATCGACGGCCGATTTTAATTTTTTAAACTAAATGTCATCATAAAACACCCTGTTAGCCTCAAGAGATTTTCTTGAAAAAAATTACATATCATCATTTGGCCCCACTTCATTGCAAGATGCCATTGGCAATGCTTAATTATGCTTTTAGAAATAGTTAGAACCGCTTAGGAACAAATCGACGGCCGATTTTAATTTTTTACACTAAATGTCATCATACAACACCCTGTTAGCCTCAAGAGATTTTCTTGAAAAAAATTACATATCATCATTTGGCCCCACTTCATTGCAAGACGCCATTGGCAATGTTTATTATAGGTTTTAGAAATAGTTAGGGCCGCTTAGAAACAAATCGACGGCCGATTTTAATTTTTTACACTAAATGTCATCATACAACACCCTGTTAGCCTCAAGAGATTATCTTGAAAAAAATTACATATCATCATTTGGCCCCACTTCATTGCAAGGTGCCATTGGCAATGCTTATTAATGCTTTCAGAAATAGTTAGAACAGCTTAGGAACAAATCGACGGACGATTTTAATTTTTTACACTAAATGTCATCATAAAACACCCTGTTAGCCTCAAGAGATTGTCTTGAAAAAAATTACATATCATCGTTTGGTCCCACTTCAATGCGAGGTGCTATTGGCAATGCTTATTAATGCTTTCAGAAATAGTTAGAACAGCTTAGGAACAAATCGACGGCCGATTTTAATTTTTTACACTAAATGTCATCATAAAACACCCTGTTAGCCTCAAGAGATTTTTTTGAAAAAAATTATTTATCATCATTTGGCCCCACTTCATTGCAAGGTGCCATTGGCAATGCTTAATTATGCTTTTAGAAATAGTTAGAACCGCTTAGGAACAAATCGACGGACGATTTTAATTTTTTAAACTAAATGTCATCATAAAACACTCTGTTAGCCTCAAGAGATTTTCTTGAAAAAAATTACATATCATCATTTGGCCCCACTTCATTGCAAGGTGCCATTGGCAATGCTTATTAATGCTTTCAGAAATAGTTAGAACAGCTTAGGAACAAATCGACGGACGATTTTAATTTTTTACACTAAATGTCATCATAAAACACCCTGTTAGCCTCAAGAGATTGTCTTGAAAAAAATTACATATCATCGTTTGGTCCCACTTCAATGCGAGGTGCTATTGGCAATGCTTATTAATGCTTTCAGAAATAGTTAGAACAGCTTAGGAACAAATCGACGGCCGATTTTAATTTTTTACACTAAATGTCATCATAAAACACCCTGTTAGCCTCAAGAGATTTTCTTGAAAAAAATTATTTATCATCGTTTGGTCCCACTTCATTGCGAGGTGCCATTGGCAATGCTTATTAATGCTTTTAGAAATAGTTAGGACCGCTTAGGAACAAATCGACGGCCGATTTTAATTTTTTAAACTAAATGTCATCATAAAACACCCTGTTAGCCTCAACAGATTATCTTGAAAAAAATTATTTATCATCGTTTGGTCCCACTTCATTGCGAGGTGCCATTGGCAATGCTTATTAATGCTTTTAGAAATAGTTAGAACCGCTTAGGAACAAATCGACGGACGATTTTAATTTTTTACACTAAATGTCATCATAAAACACCCTGTTAGCCTCAAGGGATTATCTTGAAAAAAATTACATATCATCATTTGGCCCCACTTCATTGCAAGGTGCCATTGGCAATGCTTATTAATGCTTTTAGAAATAGTTAGAACCGCTTAGGAACAAATCGACGGACGATTTTAATTTTTAAACTAAATGTCATCATACAACACCCTGTTAGCCTCAAGAGATTGTCTTGAAAAAAATTATTTATCATCATTTGGCCCCACTTCATTGCAAGGTGCCATTGGCAATGCTTATTAATGCTTTTAGAAATAGTTAGAACCGCTTAGGAACAAATCGACGGACGATTTTAATTTTTTACACTAAATGTCATCATAAAACACTCTGTTAGCCTCAAGAGATTTTCTTGAAAAAAATTATTTATCATCGTTTGGTCCCACTTCATTGCAAGGTGCCATTGGCAATGCTTATTAATGCTTTTAGAAATAGTTAGAACCGCTTAGGAACAAATCGACGGCCGATTTTAATTTTTTAAACTAAATGTCATCATAGAACACCCTGTTAGCCTCAAGAAATTTTCTTGAAAAAAATTATTTATCATCGTTTGGTCCCACTTCATTGCGAGGTGCCATTGGCAATGCTTATTAATGCTTTTAGAAATAGTTAGAACCGCTTAGGAACAAATCGACGGACGATTTTAATTTTTTAAACTAAATGTCATCATAAAACACCCTGTTAGCCTCAAGAGATTTTCTTGAAAAAAATTATTTATCATCATTTGGCCCCACTTCATTGCAAGGTGCCATTGGCAATGCTTAATTATGCTTTTAGAAATAGTTAGAACCGCTTAGGAACAAATCGACGGACGATTTTAATTTTTTAAACTAAATGTCATCATAAAACACTCTGTTAGCCTCAAGAGATTTTCTTGAAAAAAATTACATATCATCATTTGGCCCCACTTCATTGCAAGGTGCCATTGGCAATGCTTATTAATGCTTTCAGAAATAGTTAGAACAGCTTAGGAACAAATCGACGGACGATTTTAATTTTTTACACTAAATGTCATCATAAAACACCCTGTTAGCCTCAAGAGATTGTCTTGAAAAAAATTACATATCATCGTTTGGTCCCACTTCAATGCGAGGTGCTATTGGCAATGCTTATTAATGCTTTCAGAAATAGTTAGAACAGCTTAGGAACAAATCGACGGCCGATTTTAATTTTTTACACTAAATGTCATCATAAAACACCCTGTTAGCCTCAAGAGATTTTCTTGAAAAAAATTATTTATCATCGTTTGGTCCCACTTCATTGCGAGGTGCCATTGGCAATGCTTATTAATGCTTTTAGAAATAGTTAGGACCGCTTAGGAACAAATCGACGGCCGATTTTAATTTTTTAAACTAAATGTCATCATAAAACACCCTGTTAGCCTCAACAGATTATCTTGAAAAAAATTATTTATCATCGTTTGGTCCCACTTCATTGCGAGGTGCCATTGGCAATGCTTATTAATGCTTTTAGAAATAGTTAGAACCGCTTAGGAACAAATCGACGGACGATTTTAATTTTTTACACTAAATGTCATCATAAAACACCCTGTTAGCCTCAAGGGATTATCTTGAAAAAAATTACATATCATCATTTGGCCCCACTTCATTGCAAGGTGCCATTGGCAATGCTTATTAATGCTTTTAGAAATAGTTAGAACCGCTTAGGAACAAATCGACGGACGATTTTAATTTTTAAACTAAATGTCATCATACAACACCCTGTTAGCCTCAAGAGATTGTCTTGAAAAAAATTATTTATCATCATTTGGCCCCACTTCATTGCAAGGTGCCATTGGCAATGCTTATTAATGCTTTTAGAAATAGTTAGAACCGCTTAGGAACAAATCGACGGACGATTTTAATTTTTTACACTAAATGTCATCATAAAACACTCTGTTAGCCTCAAGAGATTTTCTTGAAAAAAATTATTTATCATCGTTTGGTCCCACTTCATTGCAAGGTGCCATTGGCAATGCTTATTAATGCTTTTAGAAATAGTTAGAACCGCTTAGGAACAAATCGACGGCCGATTTTAATTTTTTAAACTAAATGTCATCATAGAACACCCTGTTAGCCTCAAGAAATTTTCTTGAAAAAAATTATTTATCATCGTTTGGTCCCACTTCATTGCGAGGTGCCATTGGCAATGCTTATTAATGCTTTTAGAAATAGTTAGAACCGCTTAGGAACAAATCGACGGCCGATTTTACTTTTTTACACTAAATGTCATCATACAACACCCTGTTAGCCTCAAGAGATTTTCTTGAATAAAATTACATATCATCATTTGGCCCCACTTCATTGCAAGGTGCCATTGGCAATTCCTATTAATGCTTTTAGAAATAGTTAGGACCGCTTAGGAACAAATCGACGGCCGATTTTAATTTTTTAAACTAAATGTCATCATAGAACACCCTGTTAGCCTCAAGAAATTTTCTTGAAAAAAATTATTTATCATCATTTGGCCCCACTTCATTGCAAGGTGCCATTGGCAATGCTTATTAATGCTTTTAGAAATAGTTAGGACCGCTTAGGAACAAATCGACGGACGATTTTAATTTTTTAAACTAAATGTCATCATAAAACACCCTGTTAGCCTCAAGAGATTTTCTTGAAAAAAATTACATATCATCATTTGGCCCCACTTCATTGCAAGGTGCCATTGGCAATTCTTATTAATGCTTTTAGAAATAGTTAGGACCGCTTAGGAACAAATCGACGGCCGATTTTAATTTTTTAAACTAAATGTCATCATAGAACACCCTGTTAGCCTCAAGAAATTTTCTTGAAAAAAATTATTTATCATCATTTGGCCCCACTTCATTGCAAGGTGCCATTGGCAATGCTTATTAATGCTTTTAGAAATAGTTAGGACCGCTTAGGAACAAATCGACGGACGATTTTAATTTTTTAAACTAAATGTCATCATAAAACACCCTGTTAGCCTCAAGAGATTTTCTTGAAAAAAATTACATATCATCATTTGGCCCCACTTCATTGCAAGGTGCCATTGGCAATGCTTATTAATGCTTTTAGAAATAGTTAGAACCGCTTAGGAACAAATCGACGGACGATTTTAATTTTTTAAACTAAATGTCATCATAAAACACCCTGTTAGCCTCAAGAGATTTTCTTGAAAAAAATTACATATCATCATTTGGCCCCACTTCATTGCAAGATGCCATTGGCAATGCTTAATTATGCTTTTAGAAATAGTTAGAACCGCTTAGGAACAAATCGACGGCCGATTTTAATTTTTTAAACTAAATGTCATCATACAACACCCTGTTAGCCTCAAGAGATTTTCTTGAAAAAAATTACATATCATCATTTGGCCCCACTTCATTGCAAGACGCCATTGGCAATGTTTATTATAGGTTTTAGAAATAGTTAGGACCGCTTAGAAACAAATCGACGGCCGATTTTAATTTTTTACACTAAATGTCATCATACAACACCCTGTTAGCCTCAAGAGATTATCTTGAAAAAAATTACATATCATCATTTGGCCCCACTTCATTGCAAGGTGCCATTGGCAATGCTTATCAATGCTTTCAGAAATAGTTAGAACAGCTTAGGAACAAATCGACGGACGATTTTAATTTTTTACACTAAATGTCATCATAAAACACCCTGTTAGCCTCAAGAGATTTTTTTGAAAAAAATTATTTATCATCATTTGGCCCCACTTCATTGCAAGGTGCCATTGGCAATGCTTAATTATGCTTTTAGAAATAGTTAGAACCGCTTAGGAACAAATCGACGGACGATTTTAATTTTTTAAACTAAATGTCATCATAAAACACTCTGTTAGCCTCAAGAGATTTTCTTGAAAAAAATTACATATCATCATTTGGCCCCACTTCATTGCAAGGTGCCATTGGCAATGCTTATTAATGCTTTCAGAAATAGTTAGAACAGCTTAGGAACAAATCGACGGACGATTTTAATTTTTTACACTAAATGTCATCATAAAACACCCTGTTAGCCTCAAGAGATTGTCTTGAAAAAAATTACATATCATCGTTTGGTCCCACTTCAATGCGAGGTGCTATTGGCAATGCTTATTAATGCTTTCAGAAATAGTTAGAACAGCTTAGGAACAAATCGACGGCCGATTTTAATTTTTTACACTAAATGTCATCATAAAACACCCTGTTAGCCTCAAGAGATTTTCTTGAAAAAAATTATTTATCATCGTTTGGTCCCACTTCATTGCGAGGTGCCATTGGCAATGCTTATTAATGCTTTTAGAAATAGTTAGGACCGCTTAGGAACAAATCGACGGCCGATTTTAATTTTTTAAACTAAATGTCATCATAAAACACCCTGTTAGCCTCAACAGATTATCTTGAAAAAAATTATTTATCATCGTTTGGTCCCACTTCATTGCGAGGTGCCATTGGCAATGCTTATTAATGCTTTTAGAAATAGTTAGAACCGCTTAGGAACAAATCGACGGACGATTTTAATTTTTTACACTAAATGTCATCATAAAACACCCTGTTAGCCTCAAGGGATTATCTTGAAAAAAATTACATATCATCATTTGGCCCCACTTCATTGCAAGGTGCCATTGGCAATGCTTATTAATGCTTTTAGAAATAGTTAGAACCGCTTAGGAACAAATCGACGGACGATTTTAATTTTTAAACTAAATGTCATCATACAACACCCTGTTAGCCTCAAGAGATTGTCTTGAAAAAAATTATTTATCATCATTTGGCCCCACTTCATTGCAAGGTGCCATTGGCAATGCTTATTAATGCTTTTAGAAATAGTTAGAACCGCTTAGGAACAAATCGACGGACGATTTTAATTTTTTACACTAAATGTCATCATAAAACACTCTGTTAGCCTCAAGAGATTTTCTTGAAAAAAATTATTTATCATCGTTTGGTCCCACTTCATTGCAAGGTGCCATTGGCAATGCTTATTAATGCTTTTAGAAATAGTTAGAACCGCTTAGGAACAAATCGACGGCCGATTTTAATTTTTTAAACTAAATGTCATCATAGAACACCCTGTTAGCCTCAAGAAATTTTCTTGAAAAAAATTATTTATCATCGTTTGGTCCCACTTCATTGCGAGGTGCCATTGGCAATGCTTATTAATGCTTTTAGAAATAGTTAGAACAGCTTAGGAACAAATCGACGGACGATTTTAATTTTTTACACTAAATGTCATCATAAAACACCCTGTTAGCCTCAAGAGATTGTCTTGAAAAAAATTACATATCATCGTTTGGTCCCACTTCAATGCGAGGTGCTATTGGCAATGCTTATTAATGCTTTCAGAAATAGTTAGAACAGCTTAGGAACAAATCGACGGCCGATTTTAATTTTTTACACTAAATGTCATCATAAAACACCCTGTTAGCCTCAAGAGATTTTCTTGAAAAAAATTATTTATCATCGTTTGGTCCCACTTCATTGCGAGGTGCCATTGGCAATGCTTATTAATGCTTTTAGAAATAGTTAGGACCGCTTAGGAACAAATCGACGGCCGATTTTAATTTTTTAAACTAAATGTCATCATAAAACACCCTGTTAGCCTCAACAGATTATCTTGAAAAAAATTATTTATCATCGTTTGGTCCCACTTCATTGCGAGGTGCCATTGGCAATGCTTATTAATGCTTTTAGAAATAGTTAGAACCGCTTAGGAACAAATCGACGGACGATTTTAATTTTTTACACTAAATGTCATCATAAAACACCCTGTTAGCCTCAAGGGATTATCTTGAAAAAAATTACATATCATCATTTGGCCCCACTTCATTGCAAGGTGCCATTGGCAATGCTTATTAATGCTTTTAGAAATAGTTAGAACCGCTTAGGAACAAATCGACGGACGATTTTAATTTTTAAACTAAATGTCATCATACAACACCCTGTTAGCCTCAAGAGATTGTCTTGAAAAAAATTATTTATCATCATTTGGCCCCACTTCATTGCAAGGTGCCATTGGCAATGCTTATTAATGCTTTTAGAAATAGTTAGAACCGCTTAGGAACAAATCGACGGACGATTTTAATTTTTTACACTAAATGTCATCATAAAACACTCTGTTAGCCTCAAGAGATTTTCTTGAAAAAAATTATTTATCATCGTTTGGTCCCACTTCATTGCAAGGTGCCATTGGCAATGCTTATTAATGCTTTTAGAAATAGTTAGAACCGCTTAGGAACAAATCGACGGCCGATTTTAATTTTTTAAACTAAATGTCATCATAGAACACCCTGTTAGCCTCAAGAAATTTTCTTGAAAAAAATTATTTATCATCGTTTGGTCCCACTTCATTGCGAGGTGCCATTGGCAATGCTTATTAATGCTTTTAGAAATAGTTAGAACAGCTTAGGAACAAATCGACGGACGATTTTAATTTTTTACACTAAATGTCATCATAAAACACCCTGTTAGCCTCAAGAGATTGTCTTGAAAAAAATTACATATCATCATTTGGCCCCACTTCATTGCAAGGTGCCATTGGCAATTCTTATTAATGCTTTTAGAAATAGTTAGGACCGCTTAGGAACAAATCGACGGCCGATTTTAATTTTTTAAACTAAATGTCATCATAGAACACCCTGTTAGCCTCAAGAAATTTTCTTGAAAAAAATTATTTATCATCATTTGGCCCCACTTCATTGCAAGGTGCCATTGGCAATGCTTATTAATGCTTTTAGAAATAGTTAGGACCGCTTAGGAACAAATCGACGGACGATTTTAATTTTTTAAACTAAATGTCATCATAAAACACCCTGTTAGCCTCAAGAGATTTTCTTGAAAAAAATTACATATCATCATTTGGCCCCACTTCATTGCAAGGTGCCATTGGCAATGCTTATTAATGCTTTTAGAAATAGTTAGAACCGCTTAGGAACAAATCGACGGCCGATTTTAATTTTTTAAACTAAATGTCATCATAAAACACCCTGTTAGCCTCAAGAGATTTTCTTGAAAAAAATTACATATCATCATTTGGCCCCACTTCATTGCAAGATGCCATTGGCAATGCTTAATTATGCTTTTAGAAATAGTTAGAACCGCTTAGGAACAAATCGACGGCCGATTTTAATTTTTTACACTAAATGTCATCATACAACACCCTGTTAGCCTCAAGAGATTTTCTTGAAAAAAATTACATATCATCATTTGGCCCCACTTCATTGCAAGACGCCATTGGCAATGTTTATTATAGGTTTTAGAAATAGTTAGGGCCGCTTAGAAACAAATCGACGGCCGATTTTAATTTTTTACACTAAATGTCATCATACAACACCCTGTTAGCCTCAAGAGATTATCTTGAAAAAAATTACATATCATCATTTGGCCCCACTTCATTGCAAGGTGCCATTGGCAATGCTTATTAATGCTTTCAGAAATAGTTAGAACAGCTTAGGAACAAATCGACGGACGATTTTAATTTTTTACACTAAATGTCATCATAAAACACCCTGTTAGCCTCAAGAGATTGTCTTGAAAAAAATTACATATCATCGTTTGGTCCCACTTCAATGCGAGGTGCTATTGGCAATGCTTATTAATGCTTTCAGAAATAGTTAGAACAGCTTAGGAACAAATCGACGGCCGATTTTAATTTTTTACACTAAATGTCATCATAAAACACCCTGTTAGCCTCAAGAGATTTTTTTGAAAAAAATTATTTATCATCATTTGGCCCCACTTCATTGCAAGGTGCCATTGGCAATGCTTAATTATGCTTTTAGAAATAGTTAGAACCGCTTAGGAACAAATCGACGGACGATTTTAATTTTTTAAACTAAATGTCATCATAAAACACTCTGTTAGCCTCAAGAGATTTTCTTGAAAAAAATTACATATCATCATTTGGCCCCACTTCATTGCAAGGTGCCATTGGCAATGCTTATTAATGCTTTCAGAAATAGTTAGAACAGCTTAGGAACAAATCGACGGACGATTTTAATTTTTTACACTAAATGTCATCATAAAACACCCTGTTAGCCTCAAGAGATTGTCTTGAAAAAAATTACATATCATCGTTTGGTCCCACTTCAATGCGAGGTGCTATTGGCAATGCTTATTAATGCTTTCAGAAATAGTTAGAACAGCTTAGGAACAAATCGACGGCCGATTTTAATTTTTTACACTAAATGTCATCATAAAACACCCTGTTAGCCTCAAGAGATTTTCTTGAAAAAAATTATTTATCATCGTTTGGTCCCACTTCATTGCGAGGTGCCATTGGCAATGCTTATTAATGCTTTTAGAAATAGTTAGGACCGCTTAGGAACAAATCGACGGCCGATTTTAATTTTTTAAACTAAATGTCATCATAAAACACCCTGTTAGCCTCAACAGATTATCTTGAAAAAAATTATTTATCATCGTTTGGTCCCACTTCATTGCGAGGTGCCATTGGCAATGCTTATTAATGCTTTTAGAAATAGTTAGAACCGCTTAGGAACAAATCGACGGACGATTTTAATTTTTTACACTAAATGTCATCATAAAACACCCTGTTAGCCTCAAGGGATTATCTTGAAAAAAATTACATATCATCATTTGGCCCCACTTCATTGCAAGGTGCCATTGGCAATGCTTATTAATGCTTTTAGAAATAGTTAGAACCGCTTAGGAACAAATCGACGGACGATTTTAATTTTTAAACTAAATGTCATCATACAACACCCTGTTAGCCTCAAGAGATTGTCTTGAAAAAAATTATTTATCATCATTTGGCCCCACTTCATTGCAAGGTGCCATTGGCAATGCTTATTAATGCTTTTAGAAATAGTTAGAACCGCTTAGGAACAAATCGACGGACGATTTTAATTTTTTACACTAAATGTCATCATAAAACACTCTGTTAGCCTCAAGAGATTTTCTTGAAAAAAATTATTTATCATCGTTTGGTCCCACTTCATTGCAAGGTGCCATTGGCAATGCTTATTAATGCTTTTAGAAATAGTTAGAACCGCTTAGGAACAAATCGACGGCCGATTTTAATTTTTTAAACTAAATGTCATCATAGAACACCCTGTTAGCCTCAAGAAATTTTCTTGAAAAAAATTATTTATCATCGTTTGGTCCCACTTCATTGCGAGGTGCCATTGGCAATGCTTATTAATGCTTTTAGAAATAGTTAGAACCGCTTAGGAACAAATCGACGGACGATTTTAATTTTTTAAACTAAATGTCATCATAAAACACCCTGTTAGCCTCAAGAGATTTTCTTGAAAAAAATTATTTATCATCATTTGGCCCCACTTCATTGCAAGGTGCCATTGGCAATGCTTAATTATGCTTTTAGAAATAGTTAGAACCGCTTAGGAACAAATCGACGGACGATTTTAATTTTTTAAACTAAATGTCATCATAAAACACTCTGTTAGCCTCAAGAGATTTTCTTGAAAAAAATTACATATCATCATTTGGCCCCACTTCATTGCAAGGTGCCATTGGCAATGCTTATTAATGCTTTCAGAAATAGTTAGAACAGCTTAGGAACAAATCGACGGACGATTTTAATTTTTTACACTAAATGTCATCATAAAACACCCTGTTAGCCTCAAGAGATTGTCTTGAAAAAAATTACATATCATCGTTTGGTCCCACTTCAATGCGAGGTGCTATTGGCAATGCTTATTAATGCTTTCAGAAATAGTTAGAACAGCTTAGGAACAAATCGACGGCCGATTTTAATTTTTTACACTAAATGTCATCATAAAACACCCTGTTAGCCTCAAGAGATTTTCTTGAAAAAAATTATTTATCATCGTTTGGTCCCACTTCATTGCGAGGTGCCATTGGCAATGCTTATTAATGCTTTTAGAAATAGTTAGGACCGCTTAGGAACAAATCGACGGCCGATTTTAATTTTTTAAACTAAATGTCATCATAAAACACCCTGTTAGCCTCAACAGATTATCTTGAAAAAAATTATTTATCATCGTTTGGTCCCACTTCATTGCGAGGTGCCATTGGCAATGCTTATTAATGCTTTTAGAAATAGTTAGAACCGCTTAGGAACAAATCGACGGACGATTTTAATTTTTTACACTAAATGTCATCATAAAACACCCTGTTAGCCTCAAGGGATTATCTTGAAAAAAATTACATATCATCATTTGGCCCCACTTCATTGCAAGGTGCCATTGGCAATGCTTATTAATGCTTTTAGAAATAGTTAGAACCGCTTAGGAACAAATCGACGGACGATTTTAATTTTTAAACTAAATGTCATCATACAACACCCTGTTAGCCTCAAGAGATTGTCTTGAAAAAAATTATTTATCATCATTTGGCCCCACTTCATTGCAAGGTGCCATTGGCAATGCTTATTAATGCTTTTAGAAATAGTTAGAACCGCTTAGGAACAAATCGACGGACGATTTTAATTTTTTACACTAAATGTCATCATAAAACACTCTGTTAGCCTCAAGAGATTTTCTTGAAAAAAATTATTTATCATCGTTTGGTCCCACTTCATTGCAAGGTGCCATTGGCAATGCTTATTAATGCTTTTAGAAATAGTTAGAACCGCTTAGGAACAAATCGACGGCCGATTTTAATTTTTTAAACTAAATGTCATCATAGAACACCCTGTTAGCCTCAAGAAATTTTCTTGAAAAAAATTATTTATCATCGTTTGGTCCCACTTCATTGCGAGGTGCCATTGGCAATGCTTATTAATGCTTTTAGAAATAGTTAGAACCGCTTAGGAACAAATCGACGGCCGATTTTACTTTTTTACACTAAATGTCATCATACAACACCCTGTTAGCCTCAAGAGATTTTCTTGAAAAAAATTACATATCATCATTTGGCCCCACTTCATTGCAAGGTGCCATTGGCAATGCTTATTAATGCTTTTAGAAATAGTTAGAACCGCTTAGGAACAAATCGACGGCCGATTTTAATTTTTTAAACTAAATGTCATCATAAAACACCCTGTTAGCCTCAAGAGATTTTCTTGAAAAAAATTACATATCATCATTTGGCCCCACTTCATTGCAAGATGCCATTGGCAATGCTTAATTATGCTTTTAGAAATAGTTAGAACCGCTTAGGAACAAATCGACGGCCGATTTTAATTTTTTACACTAAATGTCATCATACAACACCCTGTTAGCCTCAAGAGATTTTCTTGAAAAAAATTACATATCATCATTTGGCCCCACTTCATTGCAAGACGCCATTGGCAATGTTTATTATAGGTTTTAGAAATAGTTAGGGCCGCTTAGAAACAAATCGACGGCCGATTTTAATTTTTTACACTAAATGTCATCATACAACACCCTGTTAGCCTCAAGAGATTATCTTGAAAAAAATTACATATCATCATTTGGCCCCACTTCATTGCAAGGTGCCATTGGCAATGCTTATTAATGCTTTCAGAAATAGTTAGAACAGCTTAGGAACAAATCGACGGACGATTTTAATTTTTTACACTAAATGTCATCATAAAACACCCTGTTAGCCTCAAGAGATTGTCTTGAAAAAAATTACATATCATCGTTTGGTCCCACTTCAATGCGAGGTGCTATTGGCAATGCTTATTAATGCTTTCAGAAATAGTTAGAACAGCTTAGGAACAAATCGACGGCCGATTTTAATTTTTTACACTAAATGTCATCATAAAACACCCTGTTAGCCTCAAGAGATTTTTTTGAAAAAAATTATTTATCATCATTTGGCCCCACTTCATTGCAAGGTGCCATTGGCAATGCTTAATTATGCTTTTAGAAATAGTTAGAACCGCTTAGGAACAAATCGACGGACGATTTTAATTTTTTAAACTAAATGTCATCATAAAACACTCTGTTAGCCTCAAGAGATTTTCTTGAAAAAAATTACATATCATCATTTGGCCCCACTTCATTGCAAGGTGCCATTGGCAATGCTTATTAATGCTTTCAGAAATAGTTAGAACAGCTTAGGAACAAATCGACGGACGATTTTAATTTTTTACACTAAATGTCATCATAAAACACCCTGTTAGCCTCAAGAGATTGTCTTGAAAAAAATTACATATCATCGTTTGGTCCCACTTCAATGCGAGGTGCTATTGGCAATGCTTATTAATGCTTTCAGAAATAGTTAGAACAGCTTAGGAACAAATCGACGGCCGATTTTAATTTTTTACACTAAATGTCATCATAAAACACCCTGTTAGCCTCAAGAGATTTTCTTGAAAAAAATTATTTATCATCGTTTGGTCCCACTTCATTGCGAGGTGCCATTGGCAATGCTTATTAATGCTTTTAGAAATAGTTAGGACCGCTTAGGAACAAATCGACGGCCGATTTTAATTTTTTAAACTAAATGTCATCATAAAACACCCTGTTAGCCTCAACAGATTATCTTGAAAAAAATTATTTATCATCGTTTGGTCCCACTTCATTGCGAGGTGCCATTGGCAATGCTTATTAATGCTTTTAGAAATAGTTAGAACCGCTTAGGAACAAATCGACGGACGATTTTAATTTTTTACACTAAATGTCATCATAAAACACCCTGTTAGCCTCAAGGGATTATCTTGAAAAAAATTACATATCATCATTTGGCCCCACTTCATTGCAAGGTGCCATTGGCAATGCTTATTAATGCTTTTAGAAATAGTTAGAACCGCTTAGGAACAAATCGACGGACGATTTTAATTTTTAAACTAAATGTCATCATACAACACCCTGTTAGCCTCAAGAGATTGTCTTGAAAAAAATTATTTATCATCATTTGGCCCCACTTCATTGCAAGGTGCCATTGGCAATGCTTATTAATGCTTTTAGAAATAGTTAGAACCGCTTAGGAACAAATCGACGGACGATTTTAATTTTTTACACTAAATGTCATCATAAAACACTCTGTTAGCCTCAAGAGATTTTCTTGAAAAAAATTATTTATCATCGTTTGGTCCCACTTCATTGCAAGGTGCCATTGGCAATGCTTATTAATGCTTTTAGAAATAGTTAGAACCGCTTAGGAACAAATCGACGGCCGATTTTAATTTTTTAAACTAAATGTCATCATAGAACACCCTGCTAGCCTCAAGAAATTTTCTTGAAAAAAATTATTTATCATCGTTTGGTCCCACTTCATTGCGAGGTGCCATTGGCAATGCTTATTAATGCTTTTAGAAATAGTTAGAACCGCTTAGGAACAAATCGACGGACGATTTTAATTTTTTAAACTAAATGTCATCATAAAACACCCTGTTAGCCTCAAGAGATTTTCTTGAAAAAAATTATTTATCATCATTTGGCCCCACTTCATTGCAAGGTGCCATTGGCAATGCTTAATTATGCTTTTAGAAATAGTTAGAACCGCTTAGGAACAAATCGACGGACGATTTTAATTTTTTAAACTAAATGTCATCATAAAACACTCTGTTAGCCTCAAGAGATTTTCTTGAAAAAAATTACATATCATCATTTGGCCCCACTTCATTGCAAGGTGCCATTGGCAATGCTTATTAATGCTTTCAGAAATAGTTAGAACAGCTTAGGAACAAATCGACGGACGATTTTAATTTTTTACACTAAATGTCATCATAAAACACCCTGTTAGCCTCAAGAGATTGTCTTGAAAAAAATTACATATCATCGTTTGGTCCCACTTCAATGCGAGGTGCTATTGGCAATGCTTATTAATGCTTTCAGAAATAGTTAGAACAGCTTAGGAACAAATCGACGGCCGATTTTAATTTTTTACACTAAATGTCATCATAAAACACCCTGTTAGCCTCAAGAGATTTTCTTGAAAAAAATTATTTATCATCGTTTGGTCCCACTTCATTGCGAGGTGCCATTGGCAATGCTTATTAATGCTTTTAGAAATAGTTAGGACCGCTTAGGAACAAATCGACGGCCGATTTTAATTTTTTAAACTAAATGTCATCATAAAACACCCTGTTAGCCTCAACAGATTATCTTGAAAAAAATTATTTATCATCGTTTGGTCCCACTTCATTGCGAGGTGCCATTGGCAATGCTTATTAATGCTTTTAGAAATAGTTAGAACCGCTTAGGAACAAATCGACGGACGATTTTAATTTTTTACACTAAATGTCATCATAAAACACCCTGTTAGCCTCAAGGGATTATCTTGAAAAAAATTACATATCATCATTTGGCCCCACTTCATTGCAAGGTGCCATTGGCAATGCTTATTAATGCTTTTAGAAATAGTTAGAACCGCTTAGGAACAAATCGACGGACGATTTTAATTTTTAAACTAAATGTCATCATACAACACCCTGTTAGCCTCAAGAGATTGTCTTGAAAAAAATTATTTATCATCATTTGGCCCCACTTCATTGCAAGGTGCCATTGGCAATGCTTATTAATGCTTTTAGAAATAGTTAGAACCGCTTAGGAACAAATCGACGGACGATTTTAATTTTTTACACTAAATGTCATCATAAAACACTCTGTTAGCCTCAAGAGATTTTCTTGAAAAAAATTATTTATCATCGTTTGGTCCCACTTCATTGCAAGGTGCCATTGGCAATGCTTATTAATGCTTTTAGAAATAGTTAGAACCGCTTAGGAACAAATCGACGGCCGATTTTAATTTTTTAAACTAAATGTCATCATAGAACACCCTGTTAGCCTCAAGAAATTTTCTTGAAAAAAATTATTTATCATCGTTTGGTCCCACTTCATTGCGAGGTGCCATTGGCAATGCTTATTAATGCTTTTAGAAATAGTTAGAACCGCTTAGGAACAAATCGACGGCCGATTTTACTTTTTTACACTAAATGTCATCATACAACACCCTGTTAGCCTCAAGAGATTTTCTTGAATAAAATTACATATCATCATTTGGCCCCACTTCATTGCAAGGTGCCATTGGCAATTCCTATTAATGCTTTTAGAAATAGTTAGGACCGCTTAGGAACAAATCGACGGCCGATTTTAATTTTTTAAACTAAATGTCATCATAGAACACCCTGTTAGCCTCAAGAAATTTTCTTGAAAAAAATTATTTATCATCATTTGGCCCCACTTCATTGCAAGGTGCCATTGGCAATGCTTATTAATGCTTTTAGAAATAGTTAGGACCGCTTAGGAACAAATCGACGGACGATTTTAATTTTTTAAACTAAATGTCATCATAAAACACCCTGTTAGCCTCAAGAGATTTTCTTGAAAAAAATTACATATCATCATTTGGCCCCACTTCATTGCAAGGTGCCATTGGCAATTCTTATTAATGCTTTTAGAAATAGTTAGGACCGCTTAGGAACAAATCGACGGCCGATTTTAATTTTTTAAACTAAATGTCATCATAGAACACCCTGTTAGCCTCAAGAAATTTTCTTGAAAAAAATTATTTATCATCATTTGGCCCCACTTCATTGCAAGGTGCCATTGGCAATGCTTATTAATGCTTTTAGAAATAGTTAGGACCGCTTAGGAACAAATCGACGGACGATTTTAATTTTTTAAACTAAATGTCATCATAAAACACCCTGTTAGCCTCAAGAGATTTTCTTGAAAAAAATTACATATCATCATTTGGCCCCACTTCATTGCAAGGTGCCATTGGCAATGCTTATTAATGCTTTTAGAAATAGTTAGAACCGCTTAGGAACAAATCGACGGACGATTTTAATTTTTTAAACTAAATGTCATCATAAAACACCCTGTTAGCCTCAAGAGATTTTCTTGAAAAAAATTACATATCATCATTTGGCCCCACTTCATTGCAAGATGCCATTGGCAATGCTTAATTATGCTTTTAGAAATAGTTAGAACCGCTTAGGAACAAATCGACGGCCGATTTTAATTTTTTACACTAAATGTCATCATACAACACCCTGTTAGCCTCAAGAGATTTTCTTGAAAAAAATTACATATCATCATTTGGCCCCACTTCATTGCAAGACGCCATTGGCAATGTTTATTATAGGTTTTAGAAATAGTTAGGACCGCTTAGAAACAAATCGACGGCCGATTTTAATTTTTTACACTAAATGTCATCATACAACACCCTGTTAGCCTCAAGAGATTATCTTGAAAAAAATTACATATCATCATTTGGCCCCACTTCATTGCAAGGTGCCATTGGCAATGCTTATCAATGCTTTCAGAAATAGTTAGAACAGCTTAGGAACAAATCGACGGACGATTTTAATTTTTTACACTAAATGTCATCATAAAACACCCTGTTAGCCTCAAGAGATTGTCTTGAAAAAAATTACATATCATCGTTTGGTCCCACTTCAATGCGAGGTGCTATTGGCAATGCTTATTAATGCTTTCAGAAATAGTTAGAACAGCTTAGGAACAAATCGACGGCCGATTTTAATTTTTTACACTAAATGTCATCATAAAACACCCTGTTAGCCTCAAGAGATTTTCTTGAAAAAAATTACATATCATCATTTGGCCCCACTTCATTGCAAGGTGCCATTGGCAATGCTTATTAATGCTTTTAGAAATAGTTAGAACCGCTTAGGAACAAATCGACGGCCGATTTTAATTTTTTACACTAAATGTCATCATACAACACCCTGTTAGCCTCAAGAGATTTTCTTGAATAAAATTACATATCATCATTTGGCCCCACTTCATTGCAAGGTGCCATTGGCAATTCTTATTAATGCTTTTAGAAATAGTTAGGACCGCTTAGGAACAAATCGACGGCCGATTTTAATTTTTTAAACTAAATGTCATCATAGAACACCCTGTTAGCCTCAAGAAATTTTCTTGAAAAAAATTATTTATCATCATTTGGCCCCACTTCATTGCAAGGTGCCATTGGCAATGCTTATTAATGCTTTTAGAAATAGTTAGGACCGCTTAGGAACAAATCGACGGACGATTTTAATTTTTTAAACTAAATGTCATCATAAAACACCCTGTTAGCCTCAAGAGATTTTCTTGAAAAAAATTACATATCATCATTTGGCCCCACTTCATTGCAAGGTGCCATTGGCAATGCTTATTAATGCTTTTAGAAATAGTTAGAACCGCTTAGGAACAAATCGACGGCCGATTTTAATTTTTTAAACTAAATGTCATCATAGAACACCCTGTTAGCCTCAAGAAATTTTCTTGAAAAAAATTATTTATCATCGTTTGGTCCCACTTCATTGCGAGGTGCCATTGGCAATGCTTATTAATGCTTTTAGAAATAGTTAGAACCGCTTAGGAACAAATCGACGGCCGATTTTACTTTTTTACACTAAATGTCATCATACAACACCCTGTTAGCCTCAAGAGATTTTCTTGAATAAAATTACATATCATCATTTGGCCCCACTTCATTGCAAGGTGCCATTGGCAATTCTTATTAATGCTTTTAGAAATAGTTAGGACCGCTTAGGAACAAATCGACGGCCGATTTTAATTTTTTAAACTAAATGTCATCATAGAACACCCTGTTAGCCTCAAGAAATTTTCTTGAAAAAAATTATTTATCATCATTTGGCCCCACTTCATTGCAAGGTGCCATTGGCAATGCTTATTAATGCTTTTAGAAATAGTTAGGACCGCTTAGGAACAAATCGACGGACGATTTTAATTTTTTAAACTAAATGTCATCATAAAACACCCTGTTAGCCTCAAGAGATTTTCTTGAAAAAAATTACATATCATCATTTGGCCCCACTTCATTGCAAGGTGCCATTGGCAATTCTTACTAATGCTTTTAGAAATAGTTAGGACCGCTTAGGAACAAATCGACGGCCGATTTTAATTTTTTAAACTAAATGTCATCATAGAACACCCTGTTAGCCTCAAGAAATTTTCTTGAAAAAAATTATTTATCATCATTTGGCCCCACTTCATTGCAAGGTGCCATTGGCAATGCTTATTAATGCTTTTAGAAATAGTTAGGACCGCTTAGGAACAAATCGACGGACGATTTTAATTTTTTAAACTAAATGTCATCATAAAACACCCTGTTAGCCTCAAGAGATTTTCTTGAAAAAAATTACATATCATCATTTGGCCCCACTTCATTGCAAGGTGCCATTGGCAATTCTTATTAATGCTTTTAGAAATAGTTAGGACCGCTTAGGAACAAATCGACGGCCGATTTTAATTTTTTAAACTAAATGTCATCATAGAACACCCTGTTAGCCTCAAGAAATTTTCTTGAAAAAAATTATTTATCATCATTTGGCCCCACTTCATTGCAAGGTGCCATTGGCAATGCTTATTAATGCTTTTAGAAATAGTTAGGACCGCTTAGGAACAAATCGACGGACGATTTTAATTTTTTAAACTAAATGTCATCATAAAACACCCTGTTAGCCTCAAGAGATTTTCTTGAAAAAAATTACATATCATCATTTGGCCCCACTTCATTGCAAGGTGCCATTGGCAATTCTTATTAATGCTTTTAGAAATAGTTAGGACCGCTTAGGAACAAATCGACGGCCGATTTTAATTTTTTAAACTAAATGTCATCATAGAACACCCTGTTAGCCTCAAGAAATTTTCTTGAAAAAAATTATTTATCATCATTTGGCCCCACTTCATTGCAAGGTGCCATTGGCAATGCTTATTAATGCTTTTAGAAATAGTTAGAACCGCTTAGGAACAAATCGACGGCCGATTTTAATTTTTTAAACTAAATGTCATCATAAAACACCCTGTTAGCCTCAAGAGATTTTCTTGAAAAAAATTACATATCATCATTTGGCCCCACTTCATTGCAAGATGCCATTGGCAATGCTTAATTATGCTTTTAGAAATAGTTAGAACCGCTTAGGAACAAATCGACGGCCGATTTTAATTTTTTACACTAAATGTCATCATACAACACCCTGTTAGCCTCAAGAGATTTTCTTGAAAAAAATTACATATCATCATTTGGCCCCACTTCATTGCAAGACGCCATTGGCAATGTTTATTATAGGTTTTAGAAATAGTTAGGGCCGCTTAGAAACAAATCGACGGCCGATTTTAATTTTTTACACTAAATGTCATCATACAACACCCTGTTAGCCTCAAGAGATTATCTTGAAAAAAATTACATATCATCATTTGGCCCCACTTCATTGCAAGGTGCCATTGGCAATGCTTATTAATGCTTTCAGAAATAGTTAGAACAGCTTAGGAACAAATCGACGGACGATTTTAATTTTTTAAACTAAATGTCATCATAAAACACTCTGTTAGCCTCAAGAGATTTTCTTGAAAAAAATTACATATCATCGTTTGGTCCCACTTCAATGCGAGGTGCTATTGGCAATGCTTATTAATGCTTTCAGAAATAGTTAGAACAGCTTAGGAACAAATCGACGGCCGATTTTAATTTTTTACACTAAATGTCATCATAAAACACCCTGTTAGCCTCAAGAGATTTTCTTGAAAAAAATTACATATCATCATTTGGCCCCACTTCATTGCAAGACGCCATTGGCAATGTTTATTATAGGTTTTAGAAATAGTTAGGACCGCTTAGGAACAAATCGACGGCCGATTTTAATTTTTTAAACTAAATGTCATCATAAAACACCCTGTTAGCCTCAAGAGATTTTCTTGAAAAAAATTATTTATCATCATTTGGCCCCACTTCATTGCAAGGTGCCATTGGCAATGCTTAATTATGCTTTTAGAAATAGTTAGAACCGCTTAGGAACAAATCGACGGACGATTTTAATTTTTTAAACTAAATGTCATCATAAAACACTCTGTTAGCCTCAAGAGATTATCTTGAAAAAAATTACATATCATCGTTTGGTCCCACTTCATTGCGAGGTGCTATTGGCAATGCTTATTAATGCTTTTAGAAATAGTTAGAACAGCTTAGGAACAAATCGACGGCCGATTTTAATTTTTTACACTAAATGTCATCATAAAACACCCTGTTAGCCTCAAGAGATTTTCTTGAAAAAAATTACATATCATCATTTGGCCCCACTTCATTGCAAGGTGCCATTGGCAATTCTTATTAATGCTTTTAGAAATAGTTAGGACCGCTTAGGAACAAATCGACGGCCGATTTTAATTTTTTAAACTAAATGTCATCATAGAACACCCTGTTAGCCTCAAGAAATTTTCTTGAAAAAAATTATTTATCATCATTTGGCCCCACTTCATTGCAAGGTGCCATTGGCAATGCTTATTAATGCTTTTAGAAATAGTTAGAACCGCTTAGGAACAAATCGACGGCCGATTTTAATTTTTTAAACTAAATGTCATCATAAAACACCCTGTTAGCCTCAAGAGATTTTCTTGAAAAAAATTACATATCATCATTTGGCCCCACTTCATTGCAAGATGCCATTGGCAATGCTTAATTATGCTTTTAGAAATAGTTAGAACCGCTTAGGAACAAATCGACGGCCGATTTTAATTTTTTACACTAAATGTCATCATACAACACCCTGTTAGCCTCAAGAGATTTTCTTGAAAAAAATTACATATCATCATTTGGCCCCACTTCATTGCAAGACGCCATTGGCAATGTTTATTATAGGTTTTAGAAATAGTTAGGGCCGCTTAGAAACAAATCGACGGCCGATTTTAATTTTTTACACTAAATGTCATCATACAACACCCTGTTAGCCTCAAGAGATTATCTTGAAAAAAATTACATATCATCATTTGGCCCCACTTCATTGCAAGGTGCCATTGGCAATGCTTATTAATGCTTTCAGAAATAGTTAGAACAGCTTAGGAACAAATCGACGGACGATTTTAATTTTTTAAACTAAATGTCATCATAAAACACTCTGTTAGCCTCAAGAGATTTTCTTGAAAAAAATTACATATCATCGTTTGGTCCCACTTCAATGCGAGGTGCTATTGGCAATGCTTATTAATGCTTTCAGAAATAGTTAGAACAGCTTAGGAACAAATCGACGGCCGATTTTAATTTTTTACACTAAATGTCATCATAAAACACCCTGTTAGCCTCAAGAGATTTTCTTGAAAAAAATTATTTATCATCATTTGGCCCCACTTCATTGCAAGGTGCCATTGGCAATGCTTATTAATGCTTTTAGAAATAGTTAGGACCGCTTAGGAACAAATCGACGGACGATTTTAATTTTTTACACTAAATGTCATCATAAAACACCCTGTTAGCCTCAAGAGATTTTCTTGAAAAAAATTATTTATCATCATTTGGCCCCACTTCATTGCAAGACGCCATTGGCAATGTTTATTATAGGTTTTAGAAATAGTTAGGACCGCTTAGGAACAAATCGACGGCCGATTTTAATTTTTTAAACTAAATGTCATCATAAAACACCCTGTTAGCCTCAAGAGATTTTCTTGAAAAAAATTATTTATCATCATTTGGCCCCACTTCATTGCAAGGTGCCATTGGCAATGCTTATTAATGCTTTTAGAAATAGTTAGGACCGCTTAGGAACAAATCGACGGACGATTTTAATTTTTTAAACTAAATGTCATCATAAAACACCCTGTTAGCCTCAAGAGATTTTCTTGAAAAAAATTACATATCATCATTTGGCCCCACTTCATTGCAAGGTGCCATTGGCAATTCTTATTAATGCTTTTAGAAATAGTTAGGACCGCTTAGGAACAAATCGACGGCCGATTTTAATTTTTTAAACTAAATGTCATCATAGAACACCCTGTTAGCCTCAAGAAATTTTCTTGAAAAAAATTATTTATCATCATTTGGCCCCACTTCATTGCAAGGTGCCATTGGCAATGCTTATTAATGCTTTTAGAAATAGTTAGGACCGCTTAGGAACAAATCGACGGACGATTTTAATTTTTTAAACTAAATGTCATCATAAAACACCCTGTTAGCCTCAAGAGATTTTCTTGAAAAAAATTACATATCATCATTTGGCCCCACTTCATTGCAAGGTGCCATTGGCAATTCTTATTAATGCTTTTAGAAATAGTTAGGACCGCTTAGGAACAAATCGACGGCCGATTTTAATTTTTTAAACTAAATGTCATCATAGAACACCCTGTTAGCCTCAAGAAATTTTCTTGAAAAAAATTATTTATCATCATTTGGCCCCACTTCATTGCAAGGTGCCATTGGCAATGCTTATTAATGCTTTTAGAAATAGTTAGGACCGCTTAGGAACAAATCGACGGACGATTTTAATTTTTTAAACTAAATGTCATCATAAAACACCCTGTTAGCCTCAAGAGATTTTCTTGAAAAAAATTACATATCATCATTTGGCCCCACTTCATTGCAAGGTGCCATTGGCAATTCTTATTAATGCTTTTAGAAATAGTTAGGACCGCTTAGGAACAAATCGACGGCCGATTTTAATTTTTTAAACTAAATGTCATCATAGAACACCCTGTTAGCCTCAAGAAATTTTCTTGAAAAAAATTATTTATCATCATTTGGCCCCACTTCATTGCAAGGTGCCATTGGCAATGCTTATTAATGCTTTTAGAAATAGTTAGAACCGCTTAGGAACAAATCGACGGCCGATTTTAATTTTTTAAACTAAATGTCATCATAAAACACCCTGTTAGCCTCAAGAGATTTTCTTGAAAAAAATTACATATCATCATTTGGCCCCACTTCATTGCAAGATGCCATTGGCAATGCTTAATTATGCTTTTAGAAATAGTTAGAACCGCTTAGGAACAAATCGACGGCCGATTTTAATTTTTTACACTAAATGTCATCATACAACACCCTGTTAGCCTCAAGAGATTTTCTTGAAAAAAATTACATATCATCATTTGGCCCCACTTCATTGCAAGACGCCATTGGCAATGTTTATTATAGGTTTTAGAAATAGTTAGGGCCGCTTAGAAACAAATCGACGGCCGATTTTAATTTTTTACACTAAATGTCATCATACAACACCCTGTTAGCCTCAAGAGATTATCTTGAAAAAAATTACATATCATCATTTGGCCCCACTTCATTGCAAGGTGCCATTGGCAATGCTTATTAATGCTTTCAGAAATAGTTAGAACAGCTTAGGAACAAATCGACGGACGATTTTAATTTTTTAAACTAAATGTCATCATAAAACACTCTGTTAGCCTCAAGAGATTTTCTTGAAAAAAATTACATATCATCGTTTGGTCCCACTTCAATGCGAGGTGCTATTGGCAATGCTTATTAATGCTTTCAGAAATAGTTAGAACAGCTTAGGAACAAATCGACGGCCGATTTTAATTTTTTACACTAAATGTCATCATAAAACACCCTGTTAGCCTCAAGAGATTTTCTTGAAAAAAATTACATATCATCATTTGGCCCCACTTCATTGCAAGACGCCATTGGCAATGTTTATTATAGGTTTTAGAAATAGTTAGGACCGCTTAGGAACAAATCGACGGCCGATTTTAATTTTTTAAACTAAATGTCATCATAAAACACCCTGTTAGCCTCAAGAGATTTTCTTGAAAAAAATTATTTATCATCATTTGGCCCCACTTCATTGCAAGGTGCCATTGGCAATGCTTAATTATGCTTTTAGAAATAGTTAGAACCGCTTAGGAACAAATCGACGGACGATTTTAATTTTTTAAACTAAATGTCATCATAAAACACTCTGTTAGCCTCAAGAGATTATCTTGAAAAAAATTACATATCATCGTTTGGTCCCACTTCATTGCGAGGTGCTATTGGCAATGCTTATTAATGCTTTTAGAAATAGTTAGAACAGCTTAGGAACAAATCGACGGCCGATTTTAATTTTTTACACTAAATGTCATCATAAAACACTCTGTTAGCCTCAAGAGATTTTCTTGAAAAAAATTACATATCATCATTTGGCCCCACTTCATTGCAAGGTGCCATTGGCAATGCTTATTAATGCTTTTAGAAATAGTTAGAACCGCTTAGGAACAAATCGACGGACGATTTTAATTTTTTAAACTAAATGTCATCATAAAACACCCTGTTAGCCTCAAGAGATTATCTTGAAAAAAATTATTTATCATCATTTGGCCCCACTTCATTGCAAGGTGCCATTGGCAATGCTTATTAATGCTTTTAGAAATAGTTAGAACCGCTTAGGAACAAATCGACGGCCGATTTTAATTTTTTAAACTAAATGTCATCATACAACACCCTGTTAGCCTCAAGAGATTATCTTGAAAAAAATTATTTATCATCATTTGGCCCCACTTCATTGCAAGGTGCCATTGGCAATGCTTATTAATGCTTTTAGAAATAGTTAGAACCGCTTAGGAACAAATCGACGGACGATTTTAATTTTTTACACTAAATGACATCATAAAACACCCTGTTAGCCTCAAGAGATTATCTTGAAAAAAATTATTTATCATCATTTGGCCCCACTTCATTGCAAGGTGCCATTGGCAATGCTTATTAATGCTTTTAGAAATAGTTAGAACCGCTTAGGAACAAATCGACGGACGATTTTAATTTTTTACACTAAATGACATCATAAAACACCCTGTTAGCCTCAAGAGATTATCTTGAAAAAAATTATTTATCATCATTTGGCCCCACTTCATTGCAAGGTGCCATTGGCAATGCTTATTAATGCTTTTAGAAATAGTTAGAACCGCTTAGGAACAAATCGACGGCCGATTTTAATTTTTTACACTAAATGACATCATACAACACCCTGTTACTCTCAAGAGATTTTCTTGAAAAAAATTATTTATCATCATTTGGCCCCACTTCATTGCAAGGTGCCATTGGCAATGCTTATTAATGCTTTTAGAAATAGTTAGAACCGCTTAGGAACAAATCGACGGACGATTTTAATTTTTTACACTAAATGTCATCATACAACACCCTGTTACCCTCAAGAGATTTTCTTGAAAAAAATTAAATATCATCGTTTGGTCCCACTTCATTGCAAGGCACCATTGGCAATGCTTATTAATGCTTTTACAAGTAGTTAGGACCGCTTAGGAACAAATCGACGGCCGATTTTAATTTTTTACACTAAATGTCATCATACAACACCCTGTTAGCCTCAAGAGATTGTCTTGAAAAAAATTAAATATCATCGTTTGGTCCCACTTCATTGCAAGGCACCATTGGCAATGCTTATTAATGCTTTTACAAGTAGTTAGGACCGCTTAGGAACAAATCGACGGCCGATTTTAATTTTTTACACTAAATGTCATCATACAACACCCTGTTAGCCTCAAGAGATTGTCTTGAAAAAAATTATTTATCATCGTTTGGTCCCACTTCATTGCGAGGTGCCATTGGCAATGCTTATTAATGCTTTTAGAAATAGTTAGAACCGCTTAGGAACAAATCGACGGACGATTTTAATTTTTTACACTAAATGACATCATAAAACACCCTGTTAGCCTCAAGAGATTATCTTGAAAAAAATTATTTATCATCGTTTGGTCCCACTTCATTGCGAGGTGCCATTGGCAATGCTTATTAATGCTTTTAGAAATAGTTAGAACCGCTTAGGAACAAATCGACGGACGATTTTAATTTTTTACACTAAATGTCATCATACAACACCCTGTTACCCTCAAGAGATTTTCTTGAAAAAAATTAAATATCATCGTTTGGTCCCACTTCATTGCAAGGCACCATTGGCAATGCTTATTAATGCTTTTACAAGTAGTTAGGACCGCTTAGGAACAAATCGACGGCCGATTTTAATTTTTTACACTAAATGTCATCATACAACACCCTGTTAGCCTCAAGAGATTGTCTTGAAAAAAATTATTTATCATCATTTGGCCCCACTTCATTGCAAGGTGCCATTGGCAATGCTTATTAATGCTTTTAGAAATAGTTAGAACCGCTTAGGAACAAATCGACGGACGATTTTAATTTTTTACACTAAATGACATCATAAAACACCCTGTTAGCCTCAAGAGATTATCTTGAAAAAAATTATTTATCATCATTTGGCCCCACTTCATTGCAAGGTGCCATTGGCAATGCTTATTAATGCTTTTAGAAATAGTTAGAACCGCTTAGGAACAAATCGACGGACGATTTTAATTTTTTAAACTAAATGTCATCATAAAACACCCTGTTAGCCTCAAGAGATTTTCTTGAAAAAAATTACATATCATCATTTGGCCCCACTTCATTGCAAGGTGCCATTGGCAATTCTTATTAATGCTTTTAGAAATAGTTAGGACCGCTTAGGAACAAATCGACGGCCGATTTTAATTTTTTAAACTAAATGTCATCATAGAACACCCTGTTAGCCTCAAGAAATTTTCTTGAAAAAAATTATTTATCATCATTTGGCCCCACTTCATTGCAAGGTGCCATTGGCAATGCTTATTAATGCTTTTAGAAATAGTTAGAACCGCTTAGGAACAAATCGACGGCCGATTTTAATTTTTTAAACTAAATGTCATCATAAAACACCCTGTTAGCCTCAAGAGATTTTCTTGAAAAAAATTACATATCATCATTTGGCCCCACTTCATTGCAAGATGCCATTGGCAATGCTTAATTATGCTTTTAGAAATAGTTAGAACCGCTTAGGAACAAATCGACGGCCGATTTTAATTTTTTACACTAAATGTCATCATACAACACCCTGTTAGCCTCAAGAGATTTTCTTGAAAAAAATTACATATCATCATTTGGCCCCACTTCATTGCAAGACGCCATTGGCAATGTTTATTATAGGTTTTAGAAATAGTTAGGGCCGCTTAGAAACAAATCGACGGCCGATTTTAATTTTTTACACTAAATGTCATCATACAACACCCTGTTAGCCTCAAGAGATTATCTTGAAAAAAATTACATATCATCATTTGGCCCCACTTCATTGCAAGGTGCCATTGGCAATGCTTATTAATGCTTTCAGAAATAGTTAGAACAGCTTAGGAACAAATCGACGGACGATTTTAATTTTTTAAACTAAATGTCATCATAAAACACTCTGTTAGCCTCAAGAGATTTTCTTGAAAAAAATTACATATCATCGTTTGGTCCCACTTCAATGCGAGGTGCTATTGGCAATGCTTATTAATGCTTTCAGAAATAGTTAGAACAGCTTAGGAACAAATCGACGGCCGATTTTAATTTTTTACACTAAATGTCATCATAAAACACCCTGTTAGCCTCAAGAGATTTTCTTGAAAAAAATTACATATCATCATTTGGCCCCACTTCATTGCAAGACGCCATTGGCAATGTTTATTATAGGTTTTAGAAATAGTTAGGACCGCTTAGGAACAAATCGACGGCCGATTTTAATTTTTTAAACTAAATGTCATCATAAAACACCCTGTTAGCCTCAAGAGATTTTCTTGAAAAAAATTATTTATCATCATT
This sequence comes from Tipula helvola, assembly GCA_963556165.1. Classification (NCBI taxonomy): domain Eukaryota; kingdom Metazoa; phylum Arthropoda; class Insecta; order Diptera; family Tipulidae; genus Tipula; species Tipula helvola. The sequence goes on from OY744482.1 coordinate 333,901,807, forward strand.
TGGCCCCACTTCATTGCAAGGTGCCATTGGCAATGCTTAATTATGCTTTTAGAAATAGTTAGAACCGCTTAGGAACAAATCGACGGACGATTTTAATTTTTTAAACTAAATGTCATCATAAAACACTCTGTTAGCCTCAAGAGATTATCTTGAAAAAAATTACATATCATCGTTTGGTCCCACTTCATTGCGAGGTGCTATTGGCAATGCTTATTAATGCTTTTAGAAATAGTTAGAACAGCTTAGGAACAAATCGACGGCCGATTTTAATTTTTTACACTAAATGTCATCATAAAACACCCTGTTAGCCTCAAGAGATTTTCTTGAAAAAAATTACATATCATCATTTGGCCCCACTTCATTGCAAGGTGCCATTGGCAATTCTTATTAATGCTTTTAGAAATAGTTAGGACCGCTTAGGAACAAATCGACGGCCGATTTTAATTTTTTAAACTAAATGTCATCATAGAACACCCTGTTAGCCTCAAGAAATTTTCTTGAAAAAAATTATTTATCATCATTTGGCCCCACTTCATTGCAAGGTGCCATTGGCAATGCTTATTAATGCTTTTAGAAATAGTTAGAACCGCTTAGGAACAAATCGACGGCCGATTTTAATTTTTTAAACTAAATGTCATCATAAAACACCCTGTTAGCCTCAAGAGATTTTCTTGAAAAAAATTACATATCATCATTTGGCCCCACTTCATTGCAAGATGCCATTGGCAATGCTTAATTATGCTTTTAGAAATAGTTAGAACCGCTTAGGAACAAATCGACGGCCGATTTTAATTTTTTACACTAAATGTCATCATACAACACCCTGTTAGCCTCAAGAGATTTTCTTGAAAAAAATTACATATCATCATTTGGCCCCACTTCATTGCAAGACGCCATTGGCAATGTTTATTATAGGTTTTAGAAATAGTTAGGGCCGCTTAGAAACAAATCGACGGCCGATTTTAATTTTTTACACTAAATGTCATCATACAACACCCTGTTAGCCTCAAGAGATTATCTTGAAAAAAATTACATATCATCATTTGGCCCCACTTCATTGCAAGGTGCCATTGGCAATGCTTATTAATGCTTTCAGAAATAGTTAGAACAGCTTAGGAACAAATCGACGGACGATTTTAATTTTTTAAACTAAATGTCATCATAAAACACTCTGTTAGCCTCAAGAGATTTTCTTGAAAAAAATTACATATCATCGTTTGGTCCCACTTCAATGCGAGGTGCTATTGGCAATGCTTATTAATGCTTTCAGAAATAGTTAGAACAGCTTAGGAACAAATCGACGGCCGATTTTAATTTTTTACACTAAATGTCATCATAAAACACCCTGTTAGCCTCAAGAGATTTTCTTGAAAAAAATTATTTATCATCATTTGGCCCCACTTCATTGCAAGGTGCCATTGGCAATGCTTATTAATGCTTTTAGAAATAGTTAGGACCGCTTAGGAACAAATCGACGGCCGATTTTAATTTTTTACACTAAATGTCATCATAAAACACCCTGTTAGCCTCAAGAGATTTTCTTGAAAAAAATTATTTATCATCATTTGGCCCCACTTCATTGCAAGACGCCATTGGCAATGTTTATTATAGGTTTTAGAAATAGTTAGGACCGCTTAGGAACAAATCGACGGCCGATTTTAATTTTTTAAACTAAATGTCATCATAAAACACCCTGTTAGCCTCAAGAGATTTTCTTGAAAAAAATTATTTATCATCATTTGGCCCCACTTCATTGCAAGGTGCCATTGGCAATGCTTATTAATGCTTTTAGAAATAGTTAGGACCGCTTAGGAACAAATCGACGGACGATTTTAATTTTTTAAACTAAATGTCATCATAAAACACCCTGTTAGCCTCAAGAGATTTTCTTGAAAAAAATTACATATCATCATTTGGCCCCACTTCATTGCAAGGTGCCATTGGCAATTCTTATTAATGCTTTTAGAAATAGTTAGGACCGCTTAGGAACAAATCGACGGCCGATTTTAATTTTTTAAACTAAATGTCATCATAGAACACCCTGTTAGCCTCAAGAAATTTTCTTGAAAAAAATTATTTATCATCATTTGGCCCCACTTCATTGCAAGGTGCCATTGGCAATGCTTATTAATGCTTTTAGAAATAGTTAGGACCGCTTAGGAACAAATCGACGGACGATTTTAATTTTTTAAACTAAATGTCATCATAAAACACCCTGTTAGCCTCAAGAGATTTTCTTGAAAAAAATTACATATCATCATTTGGCCCCACTTCATTGCAAGGTGCCATTGGCAATTCTTATTAATGCTTTTAGAAATAGTTAGGACCGCTTAGGAACAAATCGACGGCCGATTTTAATTTTTTAAACTAAATGTCATCATAGAACACCCTGTTAGCCTCAAGAAATTTTCTTGAAAAAAATTATTTATCATCATTTGGCCCCACTTCATTGCAAGGTGCCATTGGCAATGCTTATTAATGCTTTTAGAAATAGTTAGGACCGCTTAGGAACAAATCGACGGACGATTTTAATTTTTTAAACTAAATGTCATCATAGAACACCCTGTTAGCCTCAAGAAATTTTCTTGAAAAAAATTATTTATCATCATTTGGCCCCACTTCATTGCAAGGTGCCATTGGCAATGCTTATTAATGCTTTTAGAAATAGTTAGAACCGCTTAGGAACAAATCGACGGCCGATTTTAATTTTTTAAACTAAATGTCATCATAAAACACCCTGTTAGCCTCAAGAGATTTTCTTGAAAAAAATTACATATCATCATTTGGCCCCACTTCATTGCAAGATGCCATTGGCAATGCTTAATTATGCTTTTAGAAATAGTTAGAACCGCTTAGGAACAAATCGACGGCCGATTTTAATTTTTTACACTAAATGTCATCATACAACACCCTGTTAGCCTCAAGAGATTTTCTTGAAAAAAATTACATATCATCATTTGGCCCCACTTCATTGCAAGACGCCATTGGCAATGTTTATTATAGGTTTTAGAAATAGTTAGGGCCGCTTAGAAACAAATCGACGGCCGATTTTAATTTTTTACACTAAATGTCATCATACAACACCCTGTTAGCCTCAAGAGATTATCTTGAAAAAAATTACATATCATCATTTGGCCCCACTTCATTGCAAGGTGCCATTGGCAATGCTTATTAATGCTTTCAGAAATAGTTAGAACAGCTTAGGAACAAATCGACGGACGATTTTAATTTTTTAAACTAAATGTCATCATAAAACACTCTGTTAGCCTCAAGAGATTTTCTTGAAAAAAATTACATATCATCGTTTGGTCCCACTTCAATGCGAGGTGCTATTGGCAATGCTTATTAATGCTTTCAGAAATAGTTAGAACAGCTTAGGAACAAATCGACGGCCGATTTTAATTTTTTACACTAAATGTCATCATAAAACACCCTGTTAGCCTCAAGAGATTTTCTTGAAAAAAATTACATATCATCATTTGGCCCCACTTCATTGCAAGACGCCATTGGCAATGTTTATTATAGGTTTTAGAAATAGTTAGGACCGCTTAGGAACAAATCGACGGCCGATTTTAATTTTTTAAACTAAATGTCATCATAAAACACCCTGTTAGCCTCAAGAGATTTTCTTGAAAAAAATTATTTATCATCATTTGGCCCCACTTCATTGCAAGGTGCCATTGGCAATGCTTAATTATGCTTTTAGAAATAGTTAGAACCGCTTAGGAACAAATCGACGGACGATTTTAATTTTTTAAACTAAATGTCATCATAAAACACTCTGTTAGCCTCAAGAGATTATCTTGAAAAAAATTACATATCATCGTTTGGTCCCACTTCATTGCGAGGTGCTATTGGCAATGCTTATTAATGCTTTTAGAAATAGTTAGAACAGCTTAGGAACAAATCGACGGCCGATTTTAATTTTTTACACTAAATGTCATCATAAAACACTCTGTTAGCCTCAAGAGATTTTCTTGAAAAAAATTACATATCATCATTTGGCCCCACTTCATTGCAAGGTGCCATTGGCAATGCTTATTAATGCTTTTAGAAATAGTTAGAACCGCTTAGGAACAAATCGACGGACGATTTTAATTTTTTAAACTAAATGTCATCATAAAACACCCTGTTAGCCTCAAGAGATTATCTTGAAAAAAATTATTTATCATCATTTGGCCCCACTTCATTGCAAGGTGCCATTGGCAATGCTTATTAATGCTTTTAGAAATAGTTAGAACCGCTTAGGAACAAATCGACGGCCGATTTTAATTTTTTAAACTAAATGTCATCATACAACACCCTGTTAGCCTCAAGAGATTATCTTGAAAAAAATTATTTATCATCATTTGGCCCCACTTCATTGCAAGGTGCCATTGGCAATGCTTATTAATGCTTTTAGAAATAGTTAGAACCGCTTAGGAACAAATCGACGGACGATTTTAATTTTTTACACTAAATGACATCATAAAACACCCTGTTAGCCTCAAGAGATTATCTTGAAAAAAATTATTTATCATCATTTGGCCCCACTTCATTGCAAGGTGCCATTGGCAATGCTTATTAATGCTTTTAGAAATAGTTAGAACCGCTTAGGAACAAATCGACGGACGATTTTAATTTTTTACACTAAATGACATCATAAAACACCCTGTTAGCCTCAAGAGATTATCTTGAAAAAAATTATTTATCATCATTTGGCCCCACTTCATTGCAAGGTGCCATTGGCAATGCTTATTAATGCTTTTAGAAATAGTTAGAACCGCTTAGGAACAAATCGACGGCCGATTTTAATTTTTTACACTAAATGACATCATACAACACCCTGTTACTCTCAAGAGATTTTCTTGAAAAAAATTATTTATCATCATTTGGCCCCACTTCATTGCAAGGTGCCATTGGCAATGCTTATTAATGCTTTTAGAAATAGTTAGAACCGCTTAGGAACAAATCGACGGACGATTTTAATTTTTTACACTAAATGTCATCATACAACACCCTGTTACCCTCAAGAGATTTTCTTGAAAAAAATTAAATATCATCGTTTGGTCCCACTTCATTGCAAGGCACCATTGGCAATGCTTATTAATGCTTTTACAAGTAGTTAGGACCGCTTAGGAACAAATCGACGGCCGATTTTAATTTTTTACACTAAATGTCATCATACAACACCCTGTTAGCCTCAAGAGATTGTCTTGAAAAAAATTATTTATCATCATTTGGCCCCACTTCATTGCAAGGTGCCATTGGCAATGCTTATTAATGCTTTTAGAAATAGTTAGAACCGCTTAGGAACAAATCGACGGACGATTTTAATTTTTTACACTAAATGACATCATAAAACACCCTGTTAGCCTCAAGAGATTATCTTGAAAAAAATTATTTATCATCGTTTGGTCCCACTTCATTGCGAGGTGCCATTGGCAATGCTTATTAATGCTTTTAGAAATAGTTAGAACCGCTTAGGAACAAATCGACGGACGATTTTAATTTTTTACACTAAATGTCATCATACAACACCCTGTTACCCTCAAGAGATTTTCTTGAAAAAAATTAAATATCATCGTTTGGTCCCACTTCATTGCAAGGCACCATTGGCAATGCTTATTAATGCTTTTACAAGTAGTTAGGACCGCTTAGGAACAAATCGACGGCCGATTTTAATTTTTTACACTAAATGTCATCATACAACACCCTGTTAGCCTCAAGAGATTGTCTTGAAAAAAATTATTTATCATCATTTGGCCCCACTTCATTGCAAGGTGCCATTGGCAATGCTTATTAATGCTTTTAGAAATAGTTAGAACCGCTTAGGAACAAATCGACGGACGATTTTAATTTTTTACACTAAATGACATCATAAAACACCCTGTTAGCCTCAAGAGATTATCTTGAAAAAAATTATTTATCATCGTTTGGTCCCACTTCATTGCGAGGTGCCATTGGCAATGCTTATTAATGCTTTTAGAAATAGTTAGAACCGCTTAGGAACAAATCGACGGACGATTTTAATTTTTTACAGTAAATGTCATCATAAAACACCCTGTTAGCCTCAAGAGATTATCTTGAAAAAAATTATTTATCATCGTTTGGTCCCACTTCATTGCGAGGTGCCATTGGCAATGCTTATTAATGCTTTTAGAAATAGTTAGAACCACTTAGGTACAAATCGACGGCCGATTTTAATTTTTTAAACTAAATGTCATCATACAACACCCTGTTAGCCTGAAGAGATTTTCTTGAAAAAAATTACATATCATCATTTGGCCCCACTTCATTGCAAGGTGCCATTGGCAATGCTTATTAATGCTTTTAGAAATATGTAGTTAGAACCGCTTAGGAACAAATCGACGGCCGATTTTAATTTTTTAAACTAAATGTCATCATACAACACCCTGTTAGCCTCAAGAGATTATCTTGAAAAAAATTATTTATCATCATTTGGCCCCACTTCATTGCAAGGTGCCATTGGCAATGCTTATTAATGCTTTTAGAAATAGTTAGAACCGCTTAGGAACAAATCGACGGACGATTTTAATTTCTTACACTAAATGTCATCATACAACACCCTGTTACCCTCAAGAGATTTTCTTGAAAAAAATTAAATATCATCGTTTGGTCCCACTTCATTGCAAGGCACCATTGGCAATGCTTATTAATGCTTTTACAAGTAGTTAGGACCGCTTAGGAACAAATCGACGGCCGATTTTAATTTTTTACACTAAATGTCATCATACAACACCCTGTTAGCCTCAAGAGATTGTCTTGAAAAAAATTATTTATCATCATTTGGCCCCACTTCATTGCAAGGTGCCATTGGCAATGCTTATTAATGCTTTTAGAAATAGTTAGAACCGCTTAGGAACAAATCGACGGACGATTTTAATTTTTTACACTAAATGACATCATACAACACCCTGTTAGCCTCAAGAGATTATCTTGAAAAAAATTATTTATCATCATTTGGCCCCACTTCATTGCAAGGTGCCATTGGCAATGCTTATTAATGCTTTTAGAAATAGTTAGAACCGCTTAGGAACAAATCGACGGCCGATTTTAATTTTTTAAACTAAATGTCATCATACAACACCCTGTTACCCTCAAGAGATTATCTTGAAAAAAATTATTTATCATCATTTGGCCCCACTTCATTGCAAGGTGCCATTGGCAATGCTTATTAATGCTTTTAGAAATAGTTAGAACCGCTTAGGAACAAATTGACGGACGATTTTAATTTTTTACACTAAATGTCATCATACAACACCCTGTTACCCTCAAGAGATTTTCTTGAAAAAAATTAAATATCATCGTTTGGTCCCACTTCATTGCGAGGCACCATTGGCAATGCTTATTAATGCTTTTACAAGTAGTTAGGACCGCTTAGGAACAAATCGACGGCCGATTTTAATTTTTTACACTAAATGTCATCATACAACACCCTGTTAGCCTCAAGAGATTGTCTTGAAAAAAATTATTTATCATCATTTGGCCCCACTTCATTGCAAGGTGCCATTGGCAATGCTTATTAATGCTTTTAGAAATAGTTAGAACCGCTTAGGAACAAATCGACGGACGATTTTAATTTTTTACACTAAATGATATAATAAAACACCCTGTTAGCCTCAAGAGATTATCTTGAAAAAAATTATTTATCATCATTTGGCCCCACTTCATTGCAAGGTGCCATTGGCAATGCTTATTAATGCTTTCAGAAATAGTTAGAACCGCTTAGGAACAAATCGATGGACGATTTTAATTTTTTACACTAAATGACATCATAAAACACCCTGTTAGCCTCAAGAGATTATCTTGAAAAAAATTATTTATCATCATTTGGCCCCACTTCATTGCAAGGTGCCATTGGCAATGCTTATTAATGCTTTTAGAAATAGTTAGAACCGCTTAGGAACAAATTGACGGACGATTTTAATTTTTTACACTAAATGTCATCATACAACACCCTGTTACCCTCAAGAGATTTTCTTGAAAAAAATTAAATATCATCGTTTGGTCCCACTTCATTGCGAGGCACCATTGGCAATGCTTATTAATGCTTTTACAAGTAGTTAGGACCGCTTAGGAACAAATCGACGGCCGATTTTAATTTTTTACACTAAATGTCATCATACAACACCCTGTTAGCCTCAAGAGATTATCTTGAAAAAAATTATTTATCATCGTTTGGTCCCACGCCATTGCGAGGTGCCATTGGCAATGCTTATTAATGCTTTTAGAAATAGTTAGAACAGCTTAGGAACAAATCGACGGACGATTTTAATTTTTTAAACTAAATGTCATCATAAAACACCCTGTTAGCCTCAAGAGATTTTCTTGAAAAAAATTACATATCATCATTTGGCCCCACTTCATTGCAAGGTGCCATTGGCAATGCTTATTAATGCTTTTAGAAATAGTTAGAACCGCTTAGGAACAAATCGACGGACGATTTTAATTTTTTACACTAAATGACATCATAAAACACCCTGTTAGCCTCAAGAGATTATCTTGAAAAAAATTATTTATCATCATTTGGCCCCACTTCATTGCAAGGTGCCATTGGCAATGCTTATTAATGCTTTTAGAAATAGTTAGAACCGCTTAGGAACAAATCGACGGACGATTTTAATTTTTTACACTAAATGACATCATAAAACACCCTGTTAGCCTCAAGAGATTATCTTGAAAATAATTATTTATCATCATTTGGCCCCACTTCATTGCAAGGTGCCATTGGCAATGCTTATTAATGCTTTTAGAAATAGTTAGAACCGCTTAGGAACAAATCGACGGACGATTTTAATTTTTTACACTAAATGTCATCATACAACACCCTGTTACCCTCAAGAGATTTTCTTGAAAAAAATTAAATATCATCGTTTGGTCCCACTTCATTGCAAGGCACCATTGGCAATGCTTATTAATGCTTTTACAAGTAGTTAGGACCGCTTAGGAACAAATCGACGGCGGATTTTAATTTTTTACACTAAATGTCATCATACAACACCCTGTTAGCCTCAAGAGATTGTCTTGAAAAAAATTATTTATCATCATTTGGCCCCACTTCATTGCAAGGTGCCATTGGCAATGCTTATTAATGCTTTTAGAAATAGTTAGAACCGCTTAGGAACAAATCGACGGACGATTTTAATTTTTTACACTAAATGACATCATAAAACACCCTGTTAGCCTCAAGAGATTATCTTGAAAAAAATTATTTATCATCGTTTGGTCCCACTTCATTGCGAGGTGCCATTGGCAATGCTTATTAATGCTTTTAGAAATAGTTAGAACCACTTAGGTACAAATCGACGGCCGATTTTAATTTTTTAAACTAAATGTCATCATACAACACCCTGTTAGCCTGAAGAGATTTTCTTGAAAAAAATTACATATCATCATTTGGCCCCACTTCATTGCAAGGTGCCATTGGCAATGCTTATTAATGCTTTTAGAAATATGTAGTTAGAACCGCTTAGGAACAAATCGACGGCCGATTTTAATTTTTTAAACTAAATGTCATCATACAACACCCTGTTAGCCTCAAGAGATTATCTTGAAAAAAATTATTTATCATCATTTGGCCCCACTTCATTGCAAGGTGCCATTGGCAATGCTTATTAATGCTTTTAGAAATAGTTAGAACCGCTTAGGAACAAATTGACGGACGATTTTAATTTTTTACACTAAATGTCATCATACAACACCCTGTTACCCTCAAGAGATTTTCTTGAAAAAAATTAAATATCATCGTTTGGTCCCACTTCATTGCGAGGCACCATTGGCAATGCTTATTAATGCTTTTACAAGTAGTTAGGACCGCTTAGGAACAAATCGACGGCCGATTTTAATTTTTTACACTAAATGTCATCATACAACACCCTGTTAGCCTCAAGAGATTGTCTTGAAAAAAATTATTTATCATCATTTGGCCCCACTTCATTGCAAGGTGCCATTGGCAATGCTTATTAATGCTTTTAGAAATAGTTAGAACCGCTTAGGAACAAATCGACGGACGATTTTAATTTTTTACACTAAATGATATAATAAAACACCCTGTTAGCCTCAAGAGATTATCTTGAAAAAAATTATTTATCATCATTTGGCCCCACTTCATTGCAAGGTGCCATTGGCAATGCTTATTAATGCTTTCAGAAATAGTTAGAACCGCTTAGGAACAAATCGATGGACGATTTTAATTTTTTACACTAAATGACATCATAAAACACCCTGTTAGCCTCAAGAGATTATCTTGAAAAAAATTATTTATCATCATTTGGCCCCACTTCATTGCAAGGTGCCATTGGCAATGCTTATTAATGCTTTTAGAAATAGTTAGAACCGCTTAGGAACAAATTGACGGACGATTTTAATTTTTTACACTAAATGTCATCATACAACACCCTGTTACCCTCAAGAGATTTTCTTGAAAAAAATTAAATATCATCGTTTGGTCCCACTTCATTGCGAGGCACCATTGGCAATGCTTATTAATGCTTTTACAAGTAGTTAGGACCGCTTAGGAACAAATCGACGGCCGATTTTAATTTTTTACACTAAATGTCATCATACAACACCCTGTTAGCCTCAAGAGATTATCTTGAAAAAAATTATTTATCATCGTTTGGTCCCACGCCATTGCGAGGTGCCATTGGCAATGCTTATTAATGCTTTTAGAAATAGTTAGAACAGCTTAGGAACAAATCGACGGACGATTTTAATTTTTTAAACTAAATGTCATCATAAAACACCCTGTTAGCCTCAAGAGATTTTCTTGAAAAAAATTACATATCATCATTTGGCCCCACTTCATTGCAAGGTGCCATTGGCAATGCTTATTAATGCTTTTAGAAATAGTTAGAACCGCTTAGGAACAAATCGACGGACGATTTTAATTTTTTACACTAAATGACATCATAAAACACCCTGTTAGCCTCAAGAGATTATCTTGAAAAAAATTATTTATCATCATTTGGCCCCACTTCATTGCAAGGTGCCATTGGCAATGCTTATTAATGCTTTTAGAAATAGTTAGAACCGCTTAGGAACAAATCGACGGACGATTTTAATTTTTTACACTAAATGACATCATAAAACACCCTGTTAGCCTCAAGAGATTATCTTGAAAAAAATTATTTATCATCATTTGGCCCCACTTCATTGCAAGGTGCCATTGGCAATGCTTATTAATGCTTTTAGAAATAGTTAGAACCGCTTAGGAACAAATCGACGGACGATTTTAATTTTTTACACTAAATGTCATCATACAACACCCTGTTACCCTCAAGAGATTTTCTTGAAAAAAATTAAATATCATCGTTTGGTCCCACTTCATTGCAAGGCACCATTGGCAATGCTTATTAATGCTTTTACAAGTAGTTAGGACCGCTTAGGAACAAATCGACGGCCGATTTTAATTTTTTACACTAAATGTCATCATACAACACCCTGTTAGCCTCAAGAGATTATCTTGAAAAAAATTATTTATCATCGTTTGGTCCCACTTCATTGCGAGGTGCCATTGGCAATGCTTATTAATGCTTTTAGAAATAGTTAGAACAGCTTAGGAACAAATCGACGGCCGATTTTAATTTTTTACACTAAATGTCATCATACAACACCCTGTTAGCCTCAAGAGATTTTCTTGAAAAAAATTACATATCATCATTTGGCCCCACTTCATTGCAAGGTGCCATTGGCAATGCTTATTAATGCTTTTAGAAATAGTTAGAACAGCTTAGGAACAAATCGACGGCCGATTTTAATTTTTTACACTAAATGTCATCATACAACACCCTGTTAGCCTCAAGAGATTTTCTTGAAAAAAATTACATATCATCATTTGGCCCCACTTCATTGCAAGGTGCCATTGGCAATGCTTATTAATGCTTTTAGAAATAGTTAAAACCAGTTAGGTACAAATCGACGGCCGATTTTAATTTTTTACACTAAATGTCATCATACAACACCCTGTTAGCCTCAAGAGATTATCTTGAAAAAAATTATTTATCATCGTTTGGTCCCACGCCATTGCGAGGTGCCATTGGCAATGCTTATTAATGCTTTTAGAAATAGTTAGAACAGCTTAGGAACAAATCGACGGACGATTTTAATTTTTTAAACTAAATGTCATCATAAAACACCCTGTTAGCCTCAAGAGATTTTCTTGAAAAAAATTACATATCATCATTTGGCCCCACTTCATTGCAAGGTGCCATTGGCAATGCTTATTAATGCTTTTAGAAATAGTTAGAACAGCTTAGGAACAAATCGACGGCCGATTTTAATTTTTTACACTAAATGTCATCATACAACACCCTGTTAGCCTCAAGAGATTATCTTGAAAAAAATTATTTATCATCGTTTGGTCCCACGCCATTGCGAGGTGCCATTGGCAATGCTTATTAATGCTTTTAGAAATAGTTAGAACAGCTTAGGAACAAATCGACGGACGATTTTAATTTTTTAAACTAAATGTCATCATAAAACACCCTGTTAGCCTCAAGAGATTTTCTTGAAAAAAATTACATATCATCATTTGGCCCCACTTCATTGCAAGGTGCCATTGGCAATGCTTATTAATGCTTTTAGAAATAGTTAGAACAGCTTAGGAACAAATCGACGGCCGATTTTAATTTTTTACACTAAATGTCATCATACAACACCCTGTTAGCCTCAAGAGATTATCTTGAAAAAAATTATTTATCATCGTTTGGTCCCACTTCATTGCGAGGTGCCATTGGCAATGCTTATTAATGCTTTTAGAAATAGTTAGAACAGCTTAGGAACAAATCGACGGCCGATTTTAATTTTTTACACTAAATGTCATCATACAACACCCTGTTAGCCTCAAGAGATTTTCTTGAAAAAAATTACATATCATCATTTGGCCCCACTTCATTGCAAGGTGCCATTGGCAATGCTTATTAATGCTTTTAGAAATAGTTAGAACAGCTTAGGAACAAATCGACGGCCGATTTTAATTTTTTACACTAAATGTCATCATACAACACCCTGTTAGCCTCAAGAGATTTTCTTGAAAAAAATTATTTATCATCGTTTGGTCCCACTTCATTGCGAGGTGCCATTGGCAATGCTTATTAATGCTTTTAGAAATAGTTAGAACCAGTTAGGTACAAATCGACGGCCGATTTTAATTTTGTACACTAAATGTCATCATACAACACCCTGTTAGCCTCAAGAGATTATCTTGAAAAAAATTATTTATCATCGTTTGGTCCCACGCCATTGCGAGGTGCCATTGGCAATGCTTATTAATGCTTTTAGAAATAGTTAGAACAGCTTAGGAACAAATCGACGGACGATTTTAATTTTTTAAACTAAATGTCATCATAAAACACCCTGTTAGCCTCAAGAGATTTTCTTGAAAAAAATTACATATCATCATTTGGCCCCACTTCATTGCAAGGTGCCATTGGCAATGCTTATTAATGCTTTTAGAAATAGTTAGAACAGCTTAGGAACAAATCGACGGCCGATTTTAATTTTTTACACTAAATGTCATCATACAACACCCTGTTAGCCTCAAGAGATTATCTTGAAAAAAATTATTTATCATCGTTTGGTCCCACTTCATTGCGAGGTGCCATTGGCAATGCTTATTAATGCTTTTAGAAATAGTTAGGACCGCTTAGGAACAAATCGACGGCCGATTTTAATTTTTTACACTAAATGTCATCATACAACACCCTGTTAGCCTCAAGAGATTATCTTGAAAAAAATTATTTATCATCGTTTGGTCCCACGCCATTGCGAGGTGCCATTGGCAATGCTTATTAATGCTTTTAGAAATAGTTAGAACCGCTTAGGAACAAATCGACGGACGATTTTAATTTTTTACACTAAATGACATCATAAAACACCCTGTTAGCCTGAAGAGATTATCTTGAAAAAAATTATTTATCATCATTTGGCCCCACTTCATTGCAAGGTGCCATTGGCAATGCTTATTAATGCTTTTAGAAATAGTTAGAACAGCTTAGGAACAAATCGACGGCCGATTTTAATTTTTTACACTAAATGTCATCATACAACACCCTGTTAGCCTCAAGAGATTATCTTGAAAAAAATTATTTATCATCGTTTGGTCCCACTTCATTGCGAGGTGCCATTGGCAATGCTTATTAATGCTTTTAGAAATAGTTAGAACCAGTTAGGTACAAATCGACGGCCGATTTTAATTTTTTACACTAAATGTCATCATACAACACCCTGTTAGCCTCAAGAGATTATCTTGAAAAAAATTATTTATCATCGTTTGGTCCCACGCCATTGCGAGGTGCCATTGGCAATGCTTATTAATGCTTTTAGAAATAGTTAGAACAGCTTAGGAACAAATCGACGGACGATTTTAATTTTTTAAACTAAATGTCATCATAAAACACCCTGTTAGCCTCAAGAGATTTTCTTGAAAAAAATTACATATCATCATTTGGCCCCACTTCATTGCAAGGTGCCATTGGCAATGCTTATTAATGCTTTTAGAAATAGTTAGAACAGCTTAGGAACAAATCGACGGCCGATTTTAATTTTTTACACTAAATGTCATCATACAACACCCTGTTAGCCTCAAGAGATTATCTTGAAAAAAATTATTTATCATCGTTTGGTCCCACTTCATTGCAAGGTGCCATTGGCAATGCTTATTAATGCTTTTAGAAATAGTTAGAACAGCTTAGGAACAAATCGACGGCCGATTTTAATTTTTTACACTAAATGTCATCATACAACACCCTGTTAGCCTCAAGAGATTATCTTGAAAAAAATTATTTATCATCGTTTGGTCCCACTTCATTGCGAGGTGCCATTGGCAATGCTTATTAATGCTTTTAGAAATAGTTAGGACCGCTTAGGAACAAATCGACGGCCGATTTTAATTTTTTACACTAAATGTCATCATACAACACCCTGTTAGCCTCAAGAAATTTTCTTGAAAAAAGTACATATCATTATTTGGTCCCACTTAAGTCAAACGCCCCCGCCTTGTTAATAAAAATGAATTGTAATCCAAGGCCCCCTTTGTTCATAAACAAATATTTGTATGTCCAAATATAGATCCAATGCCTCCCTTGTTAATAAAAATTATTTCTAAGTCCAAATCCCCCACCTAGTTAGTAAACAATTAATTTTAATCCAATGCCCCCCCCCCCATTGTTAATAAAAAAATGTTTCTAAGTGCAAGGCCCCCGCCTTGTTAATAAAAAAATATTTTTTTTTTCCTTGTATTCTAGCAGAACTAAGTCTATTTACTACAAGAAGCTTGCATAGACGATAGATAGAATCGCGTTTCATGAGTTTTTATACCTTTAGAATTTTTTATACGAACAAAACCCATATGAAAAATATGTTATCAACCCGAAATTTGGGTGCTGGTTAATCTGTCCCAATAAACTTTACTTGCATTAAAGTCGACAAGTAATATTTTGTGGCCCACATCGTCATTAAGCTTTGTCGGTCATTGTATGGCTAATATTTAGATAATGCACCCGTATTATGAATTTGCTTGAAACGATAATATTTATTTATGTACATATGTTCTATAAAAAAAATGTATGCGTCATTCCATTAAATCACCGCACTCATTTATCTAAAATGTATCATTTCATTACCTAGTGTACCAACAACCAAGTTACAGTTGTTTATTGTGAAAAGTTTATTGTGTATGCCCAAAATGGCAAAACTATTGTACGGAATTCTAATAATTTTTGGTGCCATCAGAAATATCAATTCTAAATATGTTAGTGTGCTCTGTATTATCATAACTATGAAGTGTTTGTAACATTTTGTTAAATTTTCTAGATAAATTACGAAACATATTGCCCAAGTGGATACAATCATGTGCCAAATACTAAAATCTGTGTTTACATATCTAAAACTTCGTCAGCATATGAAAACATATGCTTGAATACAGGCCAAACCGACCCCGTTTTTTATGAAAATTTATTTCATCGCCGCAATTCGGAACAGCTAATTGCGTATCTACGTAAAATGCAGGGGATAAACAGCGTTTGGTTACCGATAAGAAAAAATGTACAAAAAATTTTAGTATGGAAATTACCATTGCCCACCTGGAATATGCGACTATCCGAGATAAATTCAACGAATGCGCCTACAAATTATGAACGTGGTGAATGTGTTTTATATTTGATTGATAAGAACGAATTAGTGATGGATAATTGTGGAACATTACATCACCATTTATGTATTGTTAGTCAAACCAGTAAATACTATGCCATTACTAATCTATGCGGTGAATTAACAGTTACATCACGCTTATCAGAGCTTCATGGATTTTGTTTTGAGATGGATCATTTGAATGCGTCTGTGCGGACGGGACCGAAAAAAACGGTTACAATTATTGAATCCATTGATAAACTAGTAGCTGTTGATCAGTTTATCAGCTATAATGGTCATAGAAATGATAAAGTACAGATTGCTACTAATTTTTTTCACAAATATCCGCCAGATTACGTATCCGCATTGGAAAATAGTTCAATTGTATTTATGGATAAGCGGCTTGTTTTGTATCGAGTGGTTGAACAGAATATTGTGGAACGCATACATAACTATCGTGTTACAATTCAGATTATGCACGACACGGATAATAACGTTTTGATCGTAAATATTCGAAATTATCGATTTTTATGGACAATCGATTTTAAGGATTATGCGCCAATCAAATGTTATACGGACGCCAATTTAAAAACGGATATTTTAAATGAAGTTACTTCAAATCAAACTAAAATTGGACCTAATTTTCATATCACTATTAAATTACCATTCCATATTGGTATTGGAAATTATTGGTGTGAAGGGCAAAAACTTTCAACATTTAAATCTATCGTTTCGAATCGTTTAACAGTAATACATAAGGAGAAGCAGATGGAAACATACATTCTATGTGTGTACGCCGAAAAAAACTGTGCCGGTTGCAATTTCTATGGGGTAGTTGAAAATTTTAAAAAGTTTCAGCCAACGAATAGTGATAACAATACGCTGCAAGATGTACAACTAAAAAAAATTTTATCAATTCAGGACGACACCCTAACCGTATTGCTACACGTCCATATAGGAAACCCGTCAAAACGTTTAGATCAAGCGGATAATCTAAAATTTTTCCACGAAATTATACAAAATGCGCTTACTGAGTACAAGATAAGTGAGATACGAGCAATCGACATGTGTTTCTCACAAAATTTAGACTACTTTCCGAACGCCCGTCTGAACGAGATAAGTGTATTCAAAACATTTTGTTTAATGGACACGGGTCTACCAGCAATTCAGAAATGCATTGGCAATCAATTTGACGGTGCTTACTGGGAGCGTGTCTACAACATAACAACAATATTAGAAAATTGTGAGTCACGTCTGATGAATGAGCGGCCCGAAGAACTTTTTGTTTTGAATCAAAAGTTGCGAGGCCTGAACGAAACAAATGTTCACAATGATAAAGCAAAAACTATTATTGAAAACACTATATCGGCTGTAAATAGGATCGTTACTGTGGAAAGCGAAGAAGCAACTGAAATTCAGTATGCGGCTATTACCTTAAACCATTTATTCGAAAACTCAAGAATTGATGTATTCTCAGTGATACATGATGGCAACATCTCAACCATTTTAGATCCCGTCGTGAAAATTGTTGATAAGCTGCTCGAACGTGAGACACACCCCCTAATCGAAGATCCAAATCGAATTTTAGGCACAATCGATGCATTGGCTATAAAATACGCAGAAAGTGAATTAACCAACCAAGTATTTTTAGAGTCCGACGATGGCGTCATATTGATACAAAAACCGAATATCGTTTTAATGATTGTGAATCCCACAATCAAAAATATCTCCGGTATTGCGCTTTACAAAAACACTAAATCTCCCACCAATTTAAATGATTTCAATGTACGAAAATTGCAGGGACACGAGAATGCGATTAATATTTATAATAAATCGTTAGAATTGGCGGCACAAATACCGGCCAAGTGGCTATCCAAAATTCAAATCGATCAGAATGGAGAGATGATGCCACCAAAACGAATTATTTTTAAAATTTTTGATAAACATTCTCTATTCGATGAGACACAGGTTGATCGAGAATCGGGCATTATAACCGAAACGGTGGATACGGATAGTAAAATTGTTAGTATATCTGTATCGAATTATACAGGGTTCGAGGCTACGCACGGTTTGTTTGCAATGTTTCGGACAAAACTTCATTTGCGTCGTTCAAAACCATTATACCGTGGTTGTTCGGATTTTTCAGTGGACGCAGACACAAATGGAAGACGTTGGAACCGTTATTTTTCCAAATTCGAGAATTTGGATGACAGTATAGTGGTGTGCCCGATGAAACGTTTATCAAACATTGGGTTTGTTAAATTGTTTGGCAATAAAATTGTGACCGATAGAAAAACACGGATATTAATTGCAGTCTCACGTTACACGACCATCAGTGGATGCGTTCTATCTGTAATCGGGTTGGTCATAATATTTTTGACTGCCAAACTTTTTGAAAAGTGGAAACTTCGTGAAGCAACCCCACTTGTGTTAAATATAAGCATTGCAATATTTTTGCAAATTATCATGTTTGTCGTGGCTGAATCACAAATTTTTACAAGTTCGGTAAATTGTTTAATCGTTGGCGGAATTCTTCATTATATAACACTAGTCGGACATTTTATCAGTTTGTTTGTGGCCAACTGTCAATATCAACGTTATATTTTAATATTTGGTCCAGCGATAACCAAATATTTTAAATTGAAAATTTTTTTAATCGGTTGGTTGGTGCCACTTCTAATTGTGGCCAGCTGTATTCTTATGGAACCAAATTCGTATAGGGCATCCGAAGAGTTTCAAGATTTGGGAGGGGTTTGTTATCCAACCAATATGATTTTACTATGTTTTGTCCATTTTCCGATAGTCACCATATTTGGTATAAATTCGGCTGTTTACTTATGGATTATATTTCATCTGGCTCGTGAAGATCCAGGTTTGCGAAAAACGCCAAGAAAATCAATTCTTGTGGCACAACTGCGATTGTTTTTGTTGATTTTTATGATTTTATCGTTAACATGGATATTTGGATTGTTGGCTCACTATACCGCACTGTATGCATTTTCATTTCTATTCAATTTGTTCGCTTCAATGCAAGGATTCTGTTTATTTATTTTTTGCTGTTTGGTTGATGCTCAAACCCGGAAATTCTGGTTTAAATGCAAAGTGTGTAAAAAATAATTTGATTTTTGTAAATGACGCATTTCATAAAATAAAATTGTGCTTTGATATTTTTAAAGTTTTTGGGTTTAAATCTAAAATAAATTTTAATTTTACAGTTTGTCCGGTAATTCTAAATAATCGACAAACTGATGTGTTGGTCGAATAACACCCAAATTTCTCGCATTAAAGTTTAGTTAACTGGAATATCAAATGAAATTTTAAATAATTGAGCTACTCTTTCTTCATAGTGATAGTAAATACATTCAAAGAATCCCATTATATGATGACTGCAGAATCCGAATTCAACAAATTCTACCAAATTGGTCGTTAAGTCAACAATACATGCTAGACTTAAAATTTTCAAGCAAATAAGAAACACTGACGATACGAAACGATAAAAAAATGTGTGAAGCACATTATTCCAAAAATGCCAATCGAACTGAATCGGGTAAATATAGTCTGCCCTTCCAATAAAACCTAATATTAGAGAGTAAGCGAATTCCTCGACAAACGCCTCGGAAACATTTTTTTACGATGTAAAAGCGCATCCATAAGAACGCGGAATTATTCAAGCATTTAGAGTTACAACACATGAAACAAGTAGTTAACTCATGCCACATCACACAGCAATTCGCGAAACCAGTAGCACAACCAAGTTACGCATCGTTTTTAACGCCTCATCAAAATCCTCGTCGAACATATCATTGAATGATTGTCTAATGACTGGTCCCGCACTATTCAGCAGGACTTGTATTCAATCATTCTGAGATTTCGTAAACAATTGATTGACATCACCGGCGACCGCGATGGCTGAAATTCTGGAATATACCCAAGTATAGGATGGAACTTAGCTATTCTTTAACTGATTTTAGTGAAATTTGACATGCGCAATGGAAATGGGATTCTAAAATGATTTTTGGATAAAGCTCTGGAATACGGCTAAGTAGGATGGAACTTGGCCAATATTCTTGGCCCTAATTGGCCATATTCCAGAACTTCATCTAAAATCATTTTAGAATCCTATATTTCCAAGAAATAGCCAAGTTCCATTCTGCTTCGCCATGTTCCAGAAATTTCACTAAAATCGGTTAAGGAATAGCGATCCTAGTTGGCCATATTCCAGAACTTCGCCTAAAAATCATTTTATACGATCCCATTTTCATCACCCACTGAGGTGGGTAATCCCGTCGACAATGCACTATACGTCGGATATATAATCATATACATGAGATATTCTGTGTCAACGGGAGACCACTCTCTGCCCAAAAATGGCTAAAGTTTTTTAGAGTGTGTTTGGGTACAAATTGGAGCCTATCATTTCTAGCTTCTGAAGCAGTGTGGTAGTTTTTGAAAACTCAGGATGGCGGATCAATATGACGGCTACAAGGCGACGAGACCATCCCTGAGATTGCAGTATTATCAAGATTATGCTCGCCCAAGTCAAACTACAATTAGAGGAAAAGCTTATCACTATGTATTTTTGGTCTCTGATTACTAATCCAACATCACTTTTGGCTAAAAATGCCTTTTGTCGTTACTAACTCCAAAAAAACCTCCGAAAAACCAGTTTTTCATATTTAGCGAACAAAATCCAAACTCAATACACCAATTAACGATTACTCAAGTCATTACAAAATCTTAAAAATAGTTTATCTTCATATATTTTTATTCGCTAGATCTACATCTAATCTTACTTGTGACGGAAAACGCACTACGTCGTTCCTAACCTTAAAAAAATTTCTCAAATAGCGGTTTTTTATTTTATTTATTTATTTATTTTTATTTATTCACATACAAATTTGGTATAGGTGCACACTCTATCTTGAGCATGAGCTCATTAAGATAAAATGTACACCAATAAGCGGCTAACCGCATTAACTAGTTCACATGTTTTATGCTTATAGCTCCAAAAGGTACGTTCCTGCTTTTAGGTAATGTTCTTCCAGAAATATTGTTTCCTTTTCATCTTCTTAGTATGTATGGTTATTTTATTTTCCAATTATTTTTGTAGTTGTTGTAGTGGTTTGCATGTAGAGGTTTCACTTTTGTTACATGTAACAATTCAAATTTAGGAATAATAGAATTAATTTAAAAAAAGCAAATATTTTTCGGAAAAATTAAACACATGCGATTGACTCGAAAGTCAAAGCCTAATTTAAATCTAGCGATCCTAATGATCGCTCAAATCATCGAAAAATTATGAAAATGGCTTATTCTAATTCAGATTCAATCGTTTAACTCGTATCTGACCTCATTCTTGACTAAAAATGATTTTTTTTATTTCTAACCTTAAAAACACCAAAAATGATTCAAGAACCAGTTTTATTTGCTCAACAATCGTTCAAGTAGACCCGCCCGTAGAAGAGTGACTAAATTAGCCTGCCTGATAACCCTTAAAAGTGGACTTGCATTACGTCCTAAACAACAGTTAATGATAAGATACTAATTTTCTCAAAATTTGAATTTGACCATATTTTTAGTTAAGGAGATATGAGATGCGGGTTTCGTCTCGCCTCTCACGATTCGGGGTGCTTGATTAGGGTGATTCCACGCATAAATTTCTACAATAGTATTATTTTCTTCTGGATATTATCTCATATACATGATTCTTATATGGAATGAATCAGATTCATTCGTTTCTTACTTAAATTAAATACGAATCTTGTACTAACGTTCGAATCGAATTCACAAATAGCCCCCAGATTAAAACTCTTGTGTGTAGTTTCAATGATATTTTTATATTTATTTCTATAAAATAATCCAACTAATAACCAGTAAATGAGAAAATTAAAATAAAAATTTAAAAGAAGTGCAAATGCATCTAAAATCACTTCGTTAAAATTGTGTCCTCCCTAAGCAAATTACTTCATGCTCAAAAAACAAACCACTTTAAAAATATTTTGATTGAATATTTGATTTTGTAATTGTTCAGGAGCTTTATAACATTTGGACAGTTTCTATGTAGCGATGTAGCGATGTCTCGTACTTTTACAGCAGTGTTGTGGATCATAGTCCAGGTAGAAATGATAATTGTCCAATAGTCCGCTGACATACATCCCTATCATTACACTACCACCGCCAAATTTGAATGTCCCGCGCAAATTTTTTCCTTAAGATCTTGACTAGCTTTTCTCGACACTTTTAGACCACATGTTTACGTGTAGCTCCATTTTTCTTCGATACAATCGGCTTTCTAAGAATAATTCTACTAAGAAAATCAGGTTTTCTCAATGTTCTACGTATGGTTTCAGCATTGGCTGCTTTTCCTAAATATTTCTCTGCTTCAACTACAAGTTTTGGAATGCTTATCATAGGGTTTATTTTAATTATCCGTACCAACCAGCGTTCATCGACATCGTTAAAATTTTGGTTTGATCGAGAAGTTGAGGTACCAATACCATAAATAACCACAAGCTACTAAAAGAACAATTGGATGATGTTGACTGTGATGTATTTTAATATATCTTTACGCAACGAAACAAATTTAAGTAAATGTATATGTTACTTTTCAAATGTGTATGTCCAGGTACTTTTCAAATGTGTATGTATATGTTACTTTTCAAATGTGTATGTCCAGGGCGGATTTACTTGAATGATTGTTGAGCACATAAAACTGTTTCTTATATCAATTTACGCTTTTTGAAGCTAGAAATAAAAAAATGCGTTTTCAGTCAAGAATGAGCTCATAGTTAAAAAAGAATTATAATAAGCCATTTTCATGATTTTATGATGATTTGAATGATCGTTAATTCGAAAGGCAAAAAAACTGCAATTTGAGGTTTTTTAAGGTTAGGAACGTCGTGGTGCGCTTCCCGTTACAAATAAGAATAAATGTAGATCTAGCAAATGAAAATATAAGAAGATAGGCTGTTTTTATGATTTTGTGATGACTTAAGCGATCGTTAAGTACACAAAAATTCATTTTGAGGTTTTTTGAGGTTAGGAACGAGAAAAAGCATTTTTAGCCAAAAATAATGTTGGATTAGTAATCAGAGACCAAAAATACATAGTGATAAACTTTTCCTATAATTTTAGTTTGACTTGAGCGAGCGTAATCTTGATAAGACTGCAATCTCAGGGGTGGTCGTCGCATTGTAGCCGTCATATTGGTCCGCCGTTATGCGTTTTCAAACACTGCCACACTGCTTCAGAAACTAGAAATGATAGGCTTCAATTTGTGCCCAAACAATTCCTAAAAAACTTTGACCATTTTTGGGAGTGGGGGTCTCACTTTGACAAAGAATACATATGATTTTACAAAAGTAGCCAAAGAAGGACAAAATCTAAAGTATTTCATTAGTTGTAAAATTACCTCTTCAAAAGTAGTGATAAATAATTGTCATCAGCTGTTTGGTTGTGTTTGGAATGATGTACCGTTGTTGCCCAGATACTGCTGCTGCTTAACGTGTAATTTTTCACTTAAAAGTTCCTACCTATAAGGCGGAATAACGATGACCACTCACTGATAAAATGGTTCTGTTTTTTGTTTTTTGCTTTGTTATTAATAACAACTGAGATGAAAAATATATCTCGAAATGCGTAGGGACTTAGGGAGTATGTATTCAAATAGTTTACTAGATAGTTATTTGTATGTTTGTTCTTTTGTTTATTTTTTCACTTATCTTTACTGAAAATATAGTTCTAAAATTATTTATTTATTGGCTTGGTACAACATTATCATAATTCACTAGATACATGTTTTATTTGTGGTATTTGCAGATACATTACTGCAACCGTAACCATTATATATGAATAATATACAATACATAAATTAGTACTTACATACTATAAGTTAGGTCACTAAACACAGTAAATAGTTAAGTAATCCTTAAAAAAAAATGTTTTTAGTTACTTCCTTACTATTTGTTTGCCACTTAACTAAAATCACGCCACTCAAATTTACTTTATGATTTTTTTGGTTTTCTATATTAGGCTTTTTATCGTTTCAAAATCAAAAATCAACTGACTCATCTCTTTAATTTCCGCTATTCCCCGTAATTTTATTAATTTTCGTCATTCCTTAAGAAGAGTTTTTCAATATTTTTTATTATCGCTCTTGCAAAAAATGAAGAGCGAAGAGCGAAATGCCATCATGTTTTAAACTCTGGAAAATACACGAAACAACCAATTTCTTCTAATTCCCCCCAAAAAAAAATTATGGAAAAATAAACGCCAAAACTTAAATAAAATGGAATTATTTTTTCCCTACATTCAAAAATTCCCAATCGCCAGAATACACCTTTGGGAAAAGTAATTCTCAACTGCTAGAATACTGTCAAAATAGTTCAATTCACAATTCCCAGGGAATAGCCAGAATAGGTGCATAGGTCGGGGTTTATTATTTAAGTTAATACTACTATGTAATATGATTTTAAGAATTACGGCTAAACTCATATCTAAATACATGTATTGTACATATTTAAATATAATAGTATTTGTAATGTAATGGCTTAATTTGTTTTACAGGTAGCATTTATTTGGAGGCCCTCATCGCATTAGATTCCCCCAATCAATGAAAGGAAATAAAACATCAGTTTATTATACAATATATAAGCGAATTGGTCTAAACTCGATGGTCGTGAAATTTTTATGGTGTCTATCTATTAAAACGTTAACTTAGCAACTGCGACTTACTAGTTTTTGTGATTATTCGTTTTGTGAAACCGCAATAAAATTATGTATCTAACGCTCTAAAGGTATAAACAGAACAAGAGCGACAACGACGAGTGTCTACGAATAAAAAAAAAATATCGCTGTAGTTAATATAACAAGAGCGTCAGCGCATGGCGATAAAAAAATAACAACAAACGACATAACCTAAACCTTGTGTTTTTGGCACATGAATATTATAATTTAATACTGCCAAGTAGACGTTGGTGGGTATAGATTTTTCGTTTTCCGTTGAAGAAAAACCTAATGCGACTGAAAACCCTAAATATTTGTATTTTATATAATAGGCCCGATTCTGCCTTCCAAAATTTTATGTTATGTTATGTTATTTTTGTTTTTTCAATACAAATTCAAATAGGAAGCGGGGAAATAAAATAACATAACATGCATTTTATCGTTCCAGAATCGGGCCCAATGTCTTCAAAATGTTGTAAAAGGAATAAAAATTGATTGAAAGAAATGGTTAATAATATGACAGCTATCGTATAGCCTACTTAAAAATATAAAAAAACAGTTGGTAACATTAGGCCGTATTCTGGGATTTACAATTTTATGTTATGTTATGTTATGTTATTTTTGTTTTTTCAATACAAATTCATATAGGAAGCGGGGAAATAAAATAACATCCCAGCAAATTTTTGGTTGTTAGTAACACGTCTTGTGCTTGTCTTAGAGTAAGAAAAAAATATGAAATTACAAATGTTAAAAAGAGACAAATGTCATTGGCAACATGTCTTGTGGTTGTTATGGGAGTGTTGCTTACAAAATGTACCTGACGCGACAAGCAACGTCCCTAGCGATTGAATTTTGAAATAATCGTAACATGTCTTTAGGTTGTCTGGTGGTTGTTACTTACAACATGTACGTGATGTCGCTCGCAACGCTTCCTATTGTTTGAATGTTTAAATAAGCGTAACATGTCTTTAGGTTATCTGGTGGATGTTACTTACAACATGTACGTGACGTCGCTCGCAATGCGTCTAGTGTTTGAATGTCTAAATAAACTTAACATGTCGTTAGGATGTCTTGTATTAGTCTTGGGCGAAGAATAATGCGAAAATTTAAATTTGAATTTCGGTGTAGTTACTTTATTTTTTGTTTTGTTTTTTGTGTTTAGTAAAACATATAATTTGCTGGGTAGTGGTTTATAAAATAGACGTTTTGGTTGTGTGTGTATTGAGTTTTGCATTGTAATTTTTTTAAAGCAATTTTATTTACAATAATTTTTATTTTAAGTTAAATTTGTAAACTTTAATTTATTATTTTATGTAAGTATTACATTATAAGATTATTTTTTATTGCTGTTTGTAGATACATATTGATATAGTATAGTTTTATTTTCATTAGTCTATAAGGTTCTTTGTCAAATTTAAGTTCCATAAGATGGAGTTTTCTAAAGCCAAACGCTACAGATTGGTTTCTCAAATGGCAGAAGATAGTTTAAATTCTGAATTCAATTATGATTTAAGTAATAGGGAAAATGTGTTTCAAGATACTGATGTTGATTCCGAGCATTTCGGAACTGATTGTACTGCCTCTATTTTAGAGGAAAGCTTTTCGTTCAACGATGCTTTATTTTCAGATTCATCTGATAATGAATCAATTCCCGAATGCGAAAATTTAGGGTCATCAAATAAAATCAATGTTCTTAAGGCAAAATTAATTAAGTGGATAATTTTACACAACATATCCGTAAATCCGGTTACAGATTTACTAAAAATTTTAAAAGAATTCGGAATTAACCTTCCCAGATCGAAAGGCGCATTATTTCGCAGTACCAGTAATTACCAAAATATGTTTGTACCTCGTGAGGTTCCTCCTGGCGAATATATACATTTTGGAATTGAAAAATGTATAAACCGGTACAATTTAGATTTCTAAGCTAATTTGCAAGAAATTGTTTGTGATTTTAATGTCGACGGGCTACCTTTATATAAAAGTTCACGAAAAACTTTGTGGCCTATTCTTGGTTCGTTCGTTAATTCACGTGAACGCCAACCGTTTATTGTTGGAGCTTGGGTAGGAGATGGTCATCCAATATCAGTAGATATTTATTTGAAAGATTTTGTTGACGAAATTGTAAAATTGAAAAATGAGGGTATTTTAATTAACAAAAACTCTGTTAGAAAAGCCTTTATTTTGCGGGCTATTATTTGTGACGCCCCAGCAAAATCTTTTTGCAAATCTGTTTTGAATCACAACGCGTTGAAAGGGTGTCATGAATGTGACCAAACAGGCTTAAGAGTTTCAAATACTACGGTTTATAATGTAGTTTCAGGTAATATGAGAACCGACCATTCTTTCTTATTTCGATTAGATCCCAGACATCATCATAAAGAGGAATTAAATATTTTAGAAAAAGGTGGAATTAATATGGTTACTCAATTTCCGCTAGACATAATGCATTTAGTTGATTTGGGAATATCAAAAAAAATGTTGATTCTGTTGTTAGAAAAAATAAAACCAGATTCTAAAAAAATCATGTCGGACTTATACGCATCGTATTCTAAATATATTCCTATGGAATTTTCTCGTAAACCACGAAATTTCAATGAAATTCCTAGATGGAAAGCGATTGAATTTAGATTTTTTATTTTATACGGATTTCTGCCACTTCTAAAAGGATTCGTTGTTTCTAACATTTTTTATCATTTTTTACTTTTAATGGTTAGCCTTCGGCTTTTATCAGATAAGATAAGTTTCCAAGAAAATATAAGTAACGCACAAATACTTTTGAATGAATTTGTAGAGGTTTATCCCCAAATTTATGGGTTGAAACATGTGAACTACAACGTGCACAGTATACTACATTTGCCTAGCTGCGTAAGGTTGTACGGTACAATAGATGCATTTTCAGGGTATATTTATGAAAACTTTTTACAAGAAATTAAAAAGACCATTAAAAAACCGCAAAATATTTTAAAACAATTGTATAATAGGATAAAAGAACGCGAATGTTTAAACCAAATAGTTTTAGAAAATAAATTTCAAAATATTGAACTGTTTGAAGATTGTAACCGATATAAAACTTATCAATACGATTCATTTACATTCAAGGCTAATTTTAGAGACAGCTTTTGTTCAATTCGCGATGAGACAATTAATGATATACCATTTTTTATTGAGCAGATCGATACAGAAAATAATTCTCTGATCGTACGAGGAAAAAGGTTTTATAACTATTCAGCATATTTTGAAGAACCGGTAAACTCTAAAGTAGACCTCGGTATAATTGTTGTAAATGAGATAGCCGAATACACTGAAACATTTTCGGTATCAAAAATTGTATCAAAGTACTGTCGATTGCCACTAAATATTTCCATAAACCAATTTATTTTGATACCCATGCTTCATGAAAAGAAATTCACTTTCTTTGGATAATGTGTACTATATTCTCAAAGCTTGTTCTTTCAAAATATTTTACAGCAATAAAAAATAAATCATTATATTGTAATACATAGGTACTTAATATTAATTATTAAAATATGAAAACAGCAATAACTTTACGTTACTGTTTCAGACAAAACCATAACACGTGCAATTAACAAACTACAAAATTTGGCTAAATGTATATAGTTTTACATAAATTAAAATATTTAGTTTATAAATATAATCATAAAATAATTTATAGTTTACTCTTTTTGTGTTAATTTAAAATAGTTTTTAATAATATCAAAAAATATTTAAAATGAATTCATCGGACGAAAACGGTAAAAATTTAAAAATCATTTAATTTAAAAAATTTCAAGTTTCTTAAGTGTATTATTTTTTAAATAGATCATGCGATAATAAATATAAATTTAAACAAAAATAGAAAAAAAGTTGATTGGGTAACTACCCAAAATTTAAAAAAAATTAAAATTCAAAAGGTACACTGTGCACAGGCCTTGGTTCACAAAACACCAAAAAACAGCTGTTCGCAAAATACTTTTATGGCAGAAGGTTAATGAAATATAATAAATAAACTCTTATTCATAAAGGTTATAGTATTTTCTTTTTATTTAGATTCCGAAATTATTGAAATGTTCTTGAAACCAGCATCACCTCCTATGATTGTTGAAGACAGCCCCAGCACAATGCAACTGTTGTCACAAATGGGGCACGATACGCAACAACGCTTATCAGCAAGACCATCAGCCCAAATAAGAATGGTTCCTGGCCGAGTGGAACGCCTTTACCGTAATTTTTTATCGTTTATTTGCAGCGCCTAATTATTCAATTTACTTTAATTTCTTACTAGCGCAAACATCAACAACGTCAACTGGGAACAAAAATTCAGGTATATGAAGCTAAACTTTCAGCTGTTTGTAGCAATATATTTCTATTTTTCTTTTTATGTACATATGTATCTACTTTTTAGGGCTGACACACAAGGAATTGAATGATTTATTGGCAACCGAAGAAGAAAACAATTCTCCACAGAAAAAATCTACACAAAAAACAAGTCCAAACTTTATAGGTAAAAATGTTACAGAAACTTAATATATTCATACGTTTTATTTCAAATCTTTTAAAAAAAATGTGTAGATGTAAATGTTAAATCCTTATTTTGTTTATTAATGTAAAAAACACTGTTATAATAGGTATATCTAAATTGTTTCTGTAATTTTTTATTCAAAACCCAACGTTTCAGCAGGACATTCCGATATTATCATATACAAAAACAAAACAAACTTGATACCCTCTTGAAAATGGAGAAATGTCTCTTTGAAACGTTTACTATTCAATAAAAAATAAAACAAATCTGTATAGCTGTATACACGCCAAAAACAACATTTTATTAGAAGTGGTTGTTTATTTAATAATCTTACATTATTTCAAAGAATTAAAAATTAATGTGTTAAATTTTGTTTTCTCTTCTCTAGTTACTCCAGAATTACGATATATCAGCCGACAATTGTCGTCTTTAAAATTAGATATAACACAAATATTAAAATATATCAAACCATCAAGTAGATTCGAAATAGATTTACCAATGTCATCAAATGAAGATCTTGAAAAAATAGCATCTAAACTGACAGACGGGGATTTTTGTTTAAATTTGGTAGATAATATTTAACTGTTATTTATAATTGGTTTGTGTGTCATTAATGTACTTACTTTCAGACAAAACATTTATCTCCGTATCTGCCAATAGAGGGAAAGCACCACTCAACTGGGTTGACTAAAATAATGACAGATAAACTTTTATCTAATTATAATTGGGATGGAACCAATTTAAAGCTTCCTTTGAAAGGAATGAAATTGTTCAATACAATTCTATTTGGTAATATTTAAATTTCATTAATAATCGTTGTAATACCTATGCATAATAATAATAATATATTTTTATTTAATATTAGATGCCTGGAAAGTAAAATTCACCACTTTTGGAGAGTATGAAAGGAATACTAAAAAGCAAATTTTCGACGCACACAACCGCGAAAATAGAAGAAAAAGTCGATCCCGAATTTCATTAGATTAGAACTTAAAATTAAATATTTTTTTATACTAATTAGTCTTATGTTTATTGTATTTGATGGATAAAATGAATTTATTTTATATTACTGAAATGTTCCTACATAATAACAATACACATATGTATTTAAAAACATATTAAACAATACATATTAATAAATAACAATATATTTAAAATTAATAAAATTAAACACAAATGAGCTTTTATTTAATAACCACGCCTGGACATGTTACTATAGACGGCGAATAAACGCACATATTACTAAAGACAACGAACAGGCTTGTTATCAGGGACATCTTAACAGCATATTATTAAAAACAACGAACAGACTCGATATCAGAGACACCCTAACAACAAGTTATTAAAGACAACGAACAGACTCGTTATCAGAGACATCCAAACAACAAGTTACCAAAGACAACGAACAGACTTGTTATCAGAGACATCCTAATAACAAACAGACTTGTTATCAAGGACATCCAAACAACAAGTTACCAAAGACAACGAACAGACTTGTTATCAGAGACATCCTAATAACAAGTTACCAAAGACAACGAACAGACTTGTTATCAGAGACATCCTAACAACAAGTTACCAAAGACAACGTACAGATTTGTTACCGAAGACCACTATAAAACACGTTATCAAAGACGATCTTTAAACAAGTTTTGCGTAACGAGGAGTTTCACCATACATGTAGTTGTCTTTTACGTGTCTTCGGTTGGTTGTCAAGACAAGTTGCTAGGTCGTCTGGTGGTTGTCTTGCAAGACACGTTTGCTGGGATAACATAGATTTTATGATGCCGGAATACGACACAATGTGTCGCCGGCGATAAAATTAGAAATAGACTCTAAAAAAAGTTCGGCGATGTTGTCGTCGTCGCCAGCGACATTGGTTCTGTTAGCATCGTATGGTTTCTGTGTATTTTAATTTGACAGACGTCATCGCTCGTCGTCGACTCTCTTGTTCTGTTTATACCTTAAGAATATTATGTCTCTACGACCTTTTTTGACAACTCTATTAAAAAAATAAACACCTAGTAACTTTAGACAAAATGTTTGTTTACACAAATATTTTCACAGAAAACTTATCTAGCAACTATGTATTTTTTCCATTTACTCGATCACAAAAACCGAAAGATTGACTATTATCAAAGCAACCTTGATTATACAAGCCATAATCTAAAAAACGAAGCTTTTATAAGGGAATTAGAAACGAGGAAAAACCAAAATTCCCATAGTAAAACACATAAAACATATGGGAAATCAGTTTTTTCCTAAGACAAATTTATAAATGAAAACGTTGCAAATTCTTAAATATGATTTCTGAAATATTGTCATAAATGTTTGAATTTCAACATACATGAATATCGTTTAAGTAAATCGTTTTCATTTTCTTGTAATAATTGATTTATTCAAACCAAAATATAAAAAAAAGTTCATAACAACAGCATTCTGGTCAAATTAAAAAGTAAAGCTTACTACAAATCGTGTGCATTAAGGCAATATATATTACATAGATGGCAGTGATGGCAGTAAAAATTTTGAAAAATCGTACCAAAAATTGCCACCTGTGGCACTATTCTGGTTTTCCCGGGGAATTGGGAATTGGGAAATAATTTATTGTGACTTGTTTTAATGTATTTTGGTATCATTTTTTTCAAAGCATACTATGGTGATTGGCATTTTGTTCCAATTTTGGGAAAAAATAATTCCATTTCAAAGCAATTTTGTTAGTTATTTTTCCCTAAAAATTTTGCTGGGAATTACACAGTAGGCAGTAGTGTGAAAATGGAATTATTTTTTCCCAAAATTTGAACAAAATACCAATCGCCACAGTATGCTTTGAAAAAAATAATACCAAAATACATTAAAACAAGTCACAATAAATTATTTCCCAATTCCCAATTCCCCGGGAAAACCAGAATAGTGCCACTGGGGGAATTTCAAGTTCAAAAATTGTAGGAAAAGCAAAACAAATTCACAAAATATGAAGAACGTGTCATAATTTTGTGATTAAATAATTTTTTTTCGTATTTCTCTGCCAACAATTATAGACATCTAACGTACACTAGTAAAACTAAAGATAAATTTAGCAAGTACATATTATTTTAATTCGTCAGAGCCAACTTTGATGTATTTTTCAAAATGAAAGTTCGAAAAATATATTTTAGAAATAATTTAATTTTAAAATTTCTGCAATTAATATTTACTTTATACCAATATACCCTTCTTGTATATTTCTGGTAAAGATATGTAGAACACTTTTGTATAAAAATTGTGTAATATTTTTGATTTTTTTATTGAAAAATTTGAAGCTAAAAAACACCATTTTTACTATGGATTCTTATGGAAATCAGTGAAAAGTTAAACCACTAAAAAAACTTCTAAAAAATACGTCATAATGATCATGACTCTGATTTTCTTAACAATTTGATTTAGACTTTTTCTTTATTCAATGTTGAAGCGATTTTTGCCATACATATTTTTTGTACATACACTAATATATTGCACATATTGCTTAAAGGGAGAAAAAGTATTAACACGTTCGACATTTGGTGTTAAAAAAAACTCACGTGTTAAAATAAAATGCCTCGAATATGGGCGACGACCAGTGGCGTAGCTTCAAACTTCGGGCCCCTCCCCCCCCCCCCCCCCCATCAAAAAGTATAGCTTTAAGTGAAAAATTTATTTCTTCTTATTGTCTATAGTCTCGCATTAATTAAAAGTATCTGATTTCGAGAGTAGATGACACGAAACATCTTGCAACTCAAAGCTTTGACGATTTCTAAATATATCGAAAAAGCATGACAAATGACGAATTTTCAAAGTATCTTGAATATTCTTGAAAGTTCTCAAAGATCAAATTATCCATAAGTTTTGTTAAAAATTGGTATAAGCATAAAATATGTATTTGCAAAAATTGTCAATTAGTTTAAGGTTTGATAATAATTAATATAAATAAGTTTGGGTTTTAACTTAACTTTTAATGTTG
This sequence comes from Tipula helvola, assembly GCA_963556165.1. Taxonomy (NCBI): domain Eukaryota; kingdom Metazoa; phylum Arthropoda; class Insecta; order Diptera; family Tipulidae; genus Tipula; species Tipula helvola. Next base: position 333,935,160 of record OY744482.1, read on the forward strand.
AGCCTTTTTCATAGTTTTATCATAAGTTTTTGCTAGATATGCAAAAAAAAATCAAGAACATTTAATTTTATAAGCTTTCAATTATCAAAGCTTTTTTAACCAATCCATTTTACTAAAAAGTATGATTTTAGTAGCAGAATTTTATCTAAAATTTAGAATATTTGATCTTTAAGTTAATCATCAATCATCAAACGCTTTTAGTTTGAGAAAGTTTTCAAACCAAACCATTTTACTACGAAACTTGATATTATCTTGATATTATAAAGGAAAGTGGTATTTTCAGATAAATTTAGAATATTTGTTTTCAATGAGCTTTAAGCTAGATAATTAATTCATACTTTTTGGGTTTGAACTTAACATTTTTGAGATTTTTAATAATTTCTGGTTTTTAATAAAATGTTTAATGAGCACAAATTATGTATTTGAAAAAATTGTCAAAAGCTTTAGTTTCAAGAGCTTTCACTTATTGAATGTTTTTAAACAAACCATTTCACTTCGAAATTTCCTAAAACAAGGGATGACGGAATTTTGGGTAGGATTTAGTATATTTGTGCTCAATGTAAATTATTAAGAGCTTTTAGTTTTAAGAACTTTTCAACCAAACCATTTGACTTTTAAATTTGATATTATAAAGGAAAGTTTTATTTTGGGATTAATTTAGAGTGTTTGTTTTCAATGAGCTTTAAGCTTGATAATTTATTTATACTTCCCCGATAATATTTGTACCTTTCCAAAAATTCTGCCTTTCGTTAAAATATTTTAAGAGCTTTCACTTATTGAAGCTTTCCAACTCAAATCGCTTTACTCAGAAATTTGATATTACAAAGAGTATTATTTTGGAAAAATTCAGAATATTTGTTCTCAATGTAAATATCCTTCATCCAAAATGTGTTTCCATTTTCGAGCGTTCCATGTGTAAGAAACCAATTGGTTTAATCAGATTTAATTTTGTGGACATATGCGGGCAATCGTTCAAAAGTAGATGAAATAGAACATGATTCATTTGAATGGCTTCAAATAAAACGAAACATTTTGCAACTCTATGCTATGACGAGTTCTAAATATGTCGATAGAGTATCACAAATTTCTAATATAATTTAAAAAATATCAAGAATTCCAAAATAATCTCAAAAATGTCGAATTTTTAAAGTATTTTGATTATTCTTGAAAGTTTTCAAATATCAAATTATCCGTAAGCATGAACCAAAGGAAATCCTATACGTAATATTCTTGAATAATTTCGAAAAACCTACAGGAAATCGGGGAAATATTGAAATTTTGGCATAATCTCAAAAAAAAATTTAAATGTCCCAATTTAGATTTAACTCTGCAAGTTCTTACAACTCAAAGCTAAGCGCAGAACATTGCTTTAGAAATTCCAATAAATTCGAAAATCTTTAAAAATCTCGAATAATCCTATAGGAATGTCGAAAAACTTAAGAAATCTAGAATAAACCGCGGAACAATCTCGATTACCCCAGAAAAATTCGTTAAATCTCTATATTATGTGAATGTCGATTGATTTTGAACAATTTCAATAATACAGAAAAATCTGGATATTAATGAATAGTATCGGAAAGACTGTAAAAATCTAGAAAACCTACGAACATTTTGAAAAATTCCGAAAATTGGTGTAAATTTGAAATTATTTGTCAAGTAACTTAATGTTACTAAATATATCATACTATAATACTAATGCCCGATTTCAGAACAAAACAGCAATTCGTCAGTTAAATAATATTTCCTCTCTTTCTTCTTTTATGAAATTGCAATTTGTTTCATAATTCAAAATCAATGCTATCTGATTAGATTTCTTTTTTACATGAACATTTTAAAGGGAGAATTAAATTTTTATTTGAGCGATATTGAAAAGTCAAATATTTAATTCTCCTTTTAAAATTTTCATGTAAAAAAAAATTATTATCCAGATAGCATTGATTTTGAATTATGAAACAAATTGCAATTTCATAAAAGAAGAAAGAGAGAAAATATTAGTTAACTGACGAATTGCTGTTTTGTTCTGAAATCGGGCATAAGAAATTTTGCACCAACACTTTCAAGTATAAGCGATTAAATGTAAGAGGGTATCTGTGTACTTCATTACGGACTCAGGCTTGTAGTACATTAGTGTTGGTTTTGATTTAAACAGTTTGATTTGTATTTTATAGGTGAACTTGTCCTATTGCGCATAGAAAGAGATAATTAAAATTTATATATTCTTTTCACAACTTCACAAATAAAATTTCAAAACGAAACAAAAATTATTTGCATATACATATTTTTGTCATGCAAAATCTCTCTCTATGTAAAGTCCTTCCTCAATGGGATAAGTATAATAAATATTTAATGGAAGAAAAAGTACTAACCTTTTACATATAAAACTTACTTCTTCTACAAGAAATATCCTTTGCCACAAATATTGTACGCTTTAAATTAGGGTTGGTTTTAAAAATTTCTTTTGTTTTCAAATGTCATATTTAATTAAACACAGTTTGCGGTGAAACAATTAGCGTATTTACTTGAGACATTTACAACAACAATTACACTAAATAATCCCTGAGAGGGATTAAATAATCCCAAATTTTTCGTTCTTAGCGATAGAAGCCGCTAGATGTCATAATAGGTACATGTTAAATTTATATTTTATTTCGAAAGGTTGACTTTTGAAAATTAAATCAAATCGGCTATTTTCTTGGGAACAAAATAAAACCAAAATAATTCGAATTAAATTTTTGGTCAACAAAATAGGCTTAATATAATTATTGGTGAATATTTTTCAAGGGAAATATTGCTTCAAGCGAATAAACATTCTTATTAGATTTTGTCTTTTCAGTCTACAAATGTTTCAATTTATATGGTTACTTGTGCATAGTAGGCAACGTTTCATTTTAACCTAGAAAATGCCATCGAAAAAAAGATCTTTTGGACAAAATCAAGAAGATGATGAAAGCCGCAAAAGCGACTGAAATACTTGATCAACATGAAAATCGCCTTGAAGCAAATCATTTGCAAAGCTGTGAATCACAGCCCATTGTTTTACCATCGTAATACAATAAAAATTAATACTAATTTAATTAATTAGTAGAGTAGACCAGGGCGCTTTGTTACATGGGGTAAGTCGTTAGAGAACAATTTTCTCAAAAACTAAAGCTTAATATTAACTCAGCGTAAATGCAGTCATTTTCAAAATTTCGTAGCGATCGGACGTGTTTTACATCAGCCAGAGTGTAAAGTTTGTTTTGACGTGCGGTAAGCAAAAATGTATTGTTGTAGATGGTTTTGTATTGTTGCCAAATTAACGAAAATTTCGAATAGGACTTACGATAAGTGTGTGCATTAGGTACTTATTTATAATTTAAAATAATTAATTTATTGGCAAAACATATTCGCACAACAAATTTTTTTTATGTCGGAAAATACACTCTATATAGGGCAGGTTGTTATTGTTACATATTTAGTGGGGCAAATTGTGATATGTAACAAAATGCCGCATTGAGAAATTATTTTATGGTATTGCAACAAATATTATTTTCTAATCAGTTTTAGAATAATGAAGAATTACAAACGGAAAACAAACTGTGAAGAGGCGTCGGAAACAACGATGGCAGCTGCTGTCGATATGGTCATCTCCCAACATCTCAGCATTAGATCCGTGGCTATGGAAATGGGAATTGGCAAAATCAAATTCGGTAGGAGTATCCACGGCAGTTCAATTTTTAACAAAGAGGAAGGGATGAAGCTGACGGAATATATCAAGTAGGTACGCATCAAAAATATATTTTGGTTTAACACCATGGAATAGAAGAAACTTGCTTATATCAGTGCGCTGTTACCTTAGAGGAAAAAGTCACGGAATTATGGATATAACAAACAAAAATTTGGGACAGGGAAGAAAATCATTGAAGTTATTATTGTAATTGTAATCTATTTTCAGTGTTTTATTTAATTTTATAAAGTAAAAGCTGGTAGCAAAAATCGAATAAAATAAACTTTATTCGGCTTTTTAGATTAACATTTTTAAAGCCTTAGTGTTTAGTGGCTTGTTCTTTATTTTGAATCACTGCCTGGAAACTTCTTGGCAAGTCCAAACATCGTTCCATAGGTATAGACTCCCAGCCAACTTTAAGGGCCAACCATAGTTGTTGCCTACATTTCCTTGCGAGCCACATGTATCTTAAGATTTGCATGCTTATTAAATTTTATTATTATTCAATATCGATGGGTTTCATAATTACAATGACGATTAGGGTTAAAATAAAAAAAAAAATCTCGCACAAAAACTATTTCTCCGCACACTTATCTCTTATGTACACAATACAAAATATAAATGCAATTCTTAAATATTGATACTGCTGTCTTAAGTGATTATGAATATTGTTGTGGACAATATTCTGATTCATTCATCTCGTCGTTATTTGCTTGTTTGTTTATTAGCTATAAACGAGTAAACAAAAATACTTGTTGTTAGAAATTCATATACGGTTTTATAATGAATATTTTATTTAAATTATTATTTATTGCAATAAATTTCAATCAATTTTCGAATCAATTGGGAAATCAGGTGCAAAAACTAATTTATTTAACAAAACGATAAAAAAAAATTAAATTACATTTTGTGGGTGGTTGCTTGTGTGTTTATTATGTATATACCAATAAATGATCGTGCGATTTTTCTCACTTTCGTTTTTCTCTATATATTTACCAGTATTGTTCCGAGACCAAGGTGCATGATGTGATATGGCCCGAAATTGGGCTACGTGAAAATTATATAGTTTCCGAACCGCTTTGCTTGGATAATATGAAAATGATTGTTACCCGAAAATGTACCGAAACGGGATGGATGCCAGCCGACTATGAAATTGGATGTAATTCGCATCAAGGTGAATTTAAATTTGATGCTTACTGTCCGAGCGGATATATTGAAATTTTCAATACCAGAATTTGTATTTTAATTCTGAAACAACATGTGTGGAGTACGGATTGTGTTCATCAATACGGTTCAGTTGTCGATGTGCGACAATTGATACGAACCAAACCAAAAATAGTGAAATTTTTAAAACAACAGGGTATTAGTAAATTTTGGTTACCAGCCAAACGCGATAATAATACCGAATTTTTAAAATGGAAATTACCACCACCGCTATGGAATAAACACATCGAATACCAACTCGGTGATACAATACCCATCGATAACATTGGTAATTGTTTAAGTATGAATGTGGAATTGTACGAAACCCTGGAAAATTGTGAATCGGAATTACCGTTAATTTGCCTGTTCGATAGGAATACCGAGTCAATTGTAATGAAAAGTTTTTGCGACGATAGTTCTGTGTCAGCACGTCTTAAAAATTATCGAGATACGTGTTTTAATGTTAAACAAATCGGTGACTTGGAGGATACAGGTTCACTAACTCTTATTGATACACAGGATGCATATTTTGTGGTACAAAGCGTGATACAAGAATTTAATATTAAAAAATCGCCTGTCTTAGTCGATTTAATACCCGGTCAAGGTGGTTACTTTAATTTATTTGACTGGACTAAATCTATTGACGATTTAAATTTTATTGATTGGGATCCCCGATTGAATCGAACACAAATTTTTAATATATCGATTGATCTGCACACAGTGGTGTGGAATGAAAAATGGAATTTGGTGGAGAGCGATTTGATCAAATATGTAATTCTTGAGGATAAAAATCATTTAGACGACTTCCCTAATATTACGATTTACTATAATTCGACATACGATGGATTGGACGTACACATCGAGAATATGGTCGGGCTGTGGAAAACGGACGAGGGTATGCTTACATGTTTTTCTAATGAGGACGCGCTTCAACCGATTCTAAAATTCGATAAAATCGAACGTATTGGTGCTGCATGGAAATTACATTTGCCCTATTTTAAAGGAAATGCACGCTACTGGTGTGAAGGCGTAACACTAAATGGTTTCATGGTGGTTAAATCGAATGTGCTGGAAGTGCAACGAAATATTTACAATAATGAGTTAATTTTCAGTGTTTTGATTGAACTACCCTGTATTGTGTGCCAATTTTATGTTGAACTAAATGAAATTCAACATTTTATAAAAAATTTGACGAAAGTTATGCAAGATGAAGTTATTTGGCAGATTAAAAAAATTGTCGAGTTCAAGCCAAATTCGTCAAGCATGACGGTACTGTTTCATGGTATCCTACAAAACTCTCACGGTTACAATAAAACTGAGGCGAAAGATGTAATTCAGAATACAGTCAGCCATATTCTAGATGAAATGTCCAATAGTGCCAAGGTCATATATGTTAGAGGTACTAACATATGCTTTTCTTCTGACCCCGGTTTTCCAAACACCTTTATTGGTCACCCTAGTGTTTACCAAAAACCTTGTGTACTTGAAAATTCATTGTCACCCATTCAGCATTGTGTAGGGGATTTAATAGAAGGAGCCTACTGGAAAAATACGTACAACCAAACGAGCATAGAATGTGTTGAAATCAGCCCGATAAATTCCCTAATACAGTTGATAAACGGAAAACTTACGACTATGCTGGACCTGATAAGGGAATCGATCACTGATGAAGATTTTGATACACCGATAAATATGCATTACACCACTCAAACACTGCAAAGTATAATGCATGCACCGGATAACATAATTTTCGATTTGAAACCAAACTCAACATTGCTGGAAACCCCTATAGATACAGTGTTTGATGTCATCGACCTTGTGATCAACCAAAATCAATCGGTATTGCAAAAAGCTCAGAGTGAAATGAACACAACCAATATAATGCTAGAGACGATCGACGAGACAACACGTAAATACTCAACGAGTAAATCATTTGAAGCGGATCTTGATGGAACATTTTTGAAAGTTCATCGAAATCTTATCGTAATGATTTCGAATCCATTGATTAAAAATGTCACCGGCATTGCAATTTACAAGAAAACACCGCACCAAGCGGACGAAAGTTTTTATAATTATTCGATACGCAAACTGTTTGGGAACGAGACGTACGAAGATATTTATAATGATACGCTGGAGATTGGTGTCAATATACCGTTTAAAACGTTGACCCAGATAACTAAGATACGCGATGGTGAACCGATTTCAATTGATCGGATTATTATTAAAATTTTCTGTAGAGATTCATTTTTTCAGGAGACCCCGACAAGTGGCGTAACAGAAATTTTAAAGGCCAACAGTAAAATAATTGGCATAACAATACCCGAGTACCAAGACGATCATTTGCCATCGGGTATTTTTATGATTTTAAAGAAAGAGATGTACGATATTAATTCAACAGGATACGGTTGTTCGGATTGGATGATGGGCAGCACAACGTCTGGGTGGAATAAAAATGTTGAACATTTTAAAATGGTAAATAAGGATGGCGTATTGTGTCAGGTGACACGACTACGTAACTACGGTTTCGTCAAATTACTCGGAAATAATTTGGTGCAAACGTACGATAACGATGAACGGGATGTCATATTTATTATAACGATCGTCGGTTGTATACTCTCGTTGTTTGGAATATTCGTGATATTTATGACCGCCATCCTAATAAAAGCATGGCGAGAACGTGAAGCGACACCGTTAATACTGAATATATGTACAGCAACTGGTTTACAATTGATTTGTTATCTGTTGTCGGAGACTAAAATTTTTCATCGTAACGTGCAATGTTTAATAATTGGTGGAAGTTTACATTACGTTACAATTGTGGGCTTTTTCTTAAGCTTATTTGTTTCAAATCTACAATTTCGTCGCTACGTCATTATAATTGGACCATCGACACCGACACATTTTAAAATACGTCTATTAATATTCGGATGGATCATTCCACTACTAATCGTACTCATATGTATATTCGTCAATCCTGAGGCGTACACACCAAATGAAAAATATTTAGATTTAGGTGGCATTTGTTATCCGTCCGATGGGGTTTTACTCTATGCCTTACATATTCCGGTGATGCTGATTTTTTGTATTAATCTTAGTGTATATGTCTGGGTCATAATTAATTTGAATATGGAAGATAAAAATTTGCGCAAATCACCAACCAGATCGAACATTTCTAAGCAAATTTTTCTATTTGCGTATGCGTTCTTTTTGCTTTCGTTGACTTGGATTTTTGGGATATTGGCGCATTTTTTGAATATAACCGTGTTTTCATATTTATTCGTGATAACCGGAACGCTTCAAGGATTTTTTATATTCGTGTTTTGTATTATATTTGACAGTAGTATTCAACAAGTACTTAAAAAAGCTTCACTTTAGAAAAATAAATCAATTTTCATTTATATTTTAGAAAACTCGACTTTGATTTGTTTGTTATAGCGCCATAAAAATTGTTTTTAGTAGTTTTCGGTGATTCCCTATTTTTTTTTTTTTTTTTTAACTGGCGCTACCATCCCATAGAGGGATTTGGCCGCTTCATTTGAAGTTACGTAATCATTTTTTTTAACGGATAATGAGTGATTAATTCATTGATCCAACATTATAACCAGCCGTGATTTTTTCATCACCCGCCGGGAATCGAACCCGGGACCTCCAGAGCTTAAAGCAAGCATGCTAACCACTGTGCCACCGGGGCGGCATTCCCTATAACCTGCTAAAATATGGCTAAGTAGATCCAACAGAACAGTTTTTACTACAATAAGTAATCGTTACTTGCCGCCCCCTTCAATTTACTGAAGGAAAATGTTCAGTAGCCTGAACATTGAACTTACATCAAACTTTAAAAACCCATTCTCTTGGAACGTTTTACAATATTTTTGGAAATTATCCGAAACTATGGATGCCTTTGATTTGGAAAAACGGTTGTGGGAAGTAACCTACAAAATTGGCATCCGCCAGCGCATTGCCCAAAGTTGATAATTTATGACTGAATATTCTTGAATGTGAACATGTTCTAAATTACACTTCTCGTGACAAGGATGTGGAATATCGATCACAAAAGATAATTGACCGTAATTCTGATTCTGTATTGTTTGTGTTTATTTTGTTTGTACTCTCAAATAGTCCACAGTGATGCTTCATCCAGTTGCTCACATAATCTTGGGATCTGAACAAACGGTACAAATTTGGATAAAATAAATTTTTAACATTACGGATGCTCTCCGAACAGGAATTTTGATGGGAGGGAACTATCCTTGGGCCGTTATTATTCTCCCTTTTGAAATACTCGAAATGTCATTTGTATGCAGATGATTGTCAAATTTACCTCGGAGGCGTTAAGAATAGTATCTCTGAAACCTTTATTAAAATTAATAATGATAAATCCAACATATTTGACTGGTCAATATCTAATGGAATCTCATTGAATATTTCAAAGACGTAGACGATTTTCATTTCAAAGCGTGACTTTTTAGTTATCCCAGATATTTACATTGATTACCACTCTGCTGATATACCTCTCTGCCTGGCCATTTGTGGCTGGTTGATACGGTGCTGCACGTCTGTGAATTATTCTATTTGAATCGAGAGAAGCTTTCAACTTCGAGTTTACGGATTGACCCCCATTGTCACTGCATAAAACCTTTGGCAAACCAAATGTTGGAAAAATATTTCTCAATATCTCAATTGTATTGTCAGTGGTAATGTTTCTCATTATGTGCATTTCCGGCCATTTAGTATACGCATCAACGCGATGAAAAAATATACAACGAAAAATCCATGGCAAAATCCACGGGTATAAGCTCAAAGGGTGCGGTTGTATATTCGCAGTGGCGATTATTTTTACTCTTGGAGGATCATTTTTGAACCTCACTCAATAAATGCAATTTTTTGCCAGATCATCGATCTTCTTATCGAACTGAGGCCACCAGCAGAAACTTCGACCTAAACTTTTTATTCTGGTTCCCCCAAAATGTGCAGTATGCAAGTCGTCTAACATCCTTTCCCTCAAACTTTTTTGAATAACTACTCGTGCACCACGCATTAAACATCCATTTTGAATTGAATATTCAGTTTGATTTATGCCAAATCTATTCCCATGTGGAATTTTGTCGCCATTTCATAACCCAGCGATTAAAGTTTCTAATGAATTGTCAGACTTCGTAGCTTCCGCCAATTCTCTAACCGTAATAGGTAGCCATTCTACCTGTGAAATCTCATACATATTCGGTTCCTCGAACAATCGCGGGCAATCGCATGAAAGCGTCGGCATTTGCGTTTTTTTCGCTACGTTTTTATTTGGTTTTATAATTGAAACCCTGTAAAAATATAACGTAATGCTACATCCTCCGTGGTGAAAAGAAATTCGCGACCATAAAGAAATTGAAAATTTTTTTTTAATCCAAACACGATAGAATAACCCTCCTTATCAATCTGAGAAGCAAATTGAATTGGCATTTCATTAGGATCCGGCATGATGTGTGAAAGTAAAGTGCCAACTCCTATATGCTACAGGTAATGCGTCAGTAGCCAAAACCATAGGCAATTGTCGGAATACTGCGTTAAAAACTCGTCGGATTGACTTATAAATCTTTAAGTTTACTGAAAAAATTTTCGCAAGCTTTATTCCATACCCAATTATTGTTTTTCTGGAGTAATTTGTGCAACGGCTCCGAAATCTCACTGACATTTTTGAAAAACCGGTGATAGTAATTTATTAAGCAAAGAAAAGATTGTAATTCCATTTTATCTTTTGGTCTTGTATAGCATTATTTATTGCTTCGATTTTCAAATCAGCTTTGTGAATTCCAGATTTACTTAATCGGTATACGCAACACTCTTCGTCTATCTCTTCGTTCGTTTATTTCGTCTTTTAAGAATTCTGATTTTTGCAAATTTATTTTTAAACTATACTCAGCCAACCTGAAAAAAGTTCGTTCTAGTATTTCTAAGTGAATTTCGTCTGAAGGACCTGTACACCTGATGTCATCGATAAAAATTTAACTCCCTGAATTCGCTGCAGAATACTCTCAATTTTTCTCTGTTATTTTGCCGGCGTAGAATTTATTCCGTAGGATAATCGGGTACTTCTGTACAAACCTTTATGTGTACTAAGAGTTAGTAAATGCTGATCCTTTTCATGCATTTTCCTTTGAAGATGCCTAGGCACCTTTTTAATTCTAATTATCAATTTCAAATCGTAAAAACGATTCGTAAACGATATTTTGTATGAACATCAAACATCATTTTCGTATCGTAAACGTATCGCTTTGTTTAGCGGGTAACTCGACTCTGTATATAGTGAGAGTAAAACTAGGATTAAACTCGACTCGACTCGCAGCATATGCAATACTCTAATATTTATTTTTTGTCTTCTTTCATTTTTTCCAGCAGTCAGTAAATTTTTCATAATGGAATACAGGCATTAACATTAACAATATCAGAATCAATCCAGCCTGAATTATGTATTTGCAATGTCACACGAATTACCCAGCAAACGATTTGTCATTAAAGATTACTGACTGCTTTACATAAGAGGATTGAGAAAAATGTCTTTTTTTAATTGTAAGGTCTGACAAAAACAATAAAATAAGGGCGGTTGTAATGCCAGACAATTCACGTGACAAAAAGCTATTTATAATCTAAACCTAATATATTGATATGACTGTCATTACTGACTTAGACCTTATTCTCATAAAATATCAGCTTTGCATTAAATGCATTGCACCGTTGCACGGCAGGCGTTATGTTTGCTCTTATTTGAATGCATCTGAAAATTATAAGTTCAATCGAAGGCATTCCGAGTTTGGTGTCATTTAAAATTTTTAATATTTCTGTTTGTAATTAATTAGTTTCGAAAATAGAAAGAAAACATATTGCTATGATAATATTTCTAAGAGACAATTAAATCGACGGATACGAAATATAAAAGAAAACCTTTTAAAAACAGTGTATGGCAGTGAAGAAAAATCCAGGAGATTTACAAACAGTTTTATTAATATTGGTACCATTTATGATACGGATAATCTAAATGTGAATCGTGTAAATAGATATGTAAATAATGGTGTAAATAGTGATGTGAATTGTGATGTAAAAAGTAAATAATGTTAATGATAGTCACTATGACACTATCACTAGGATACCAGAACTGGTTTCGCTAGATAAGCAGTGTACCGAAAAAGAATTGGTGAGGGATTTATATAAAATTAATTAGTTTTATAATAACTTGTCTTAATTAATTGAATTTTTATTTTATTTACAGGTTACTCTTTTTCAAAATGTAGGCGTTTAACGGAAATCATCCAGGAATAGGTGCTCTTGAACTTCAATTGGGCTGGAGAAAAGAATCTTTCATCGTTCAAAAATTTAAATTAAACGCTATTTGGTAAGCTTTTATTAAGTAATTGGTTATTTATTTTTGAAAATATAAACACTCATTCTTTCTTTTCTATTAGGAGCATTCAAAGAATCAAAGGCGATCCAAATATTTCTTGCTTTGATGATTACGTGAAATTCGTAAAGCGCGAGATTCACCGAATTTACAATAAGCATCACCAGAAGCAGTCAAGGATCCGGAAGACCGAAAATATATGTATAATAATAAATAAAACGTTAGAAATTTATAATAAAAAAATTAAATTTTATTTTCGTTAATATTTTGTTATTTTTATCATTTGGGATCCTACATTTTCAATTCGAGCCGTTTGCGTCATCAATCTGTAATTTATCGGTCAGGTGTAATAGCAAGGCGCCTTAATTAGTGCTCAACGTCCAGTCGTTCGTGATTCATTTCCGGTTCCTCTTAAATTGTCAGCTATTTTATATAACTTACGTTCAGGCCTGACCTCCATATATGTCAGCGGGACATAGAGGTCAATTACCATTTGCAATAAATGCGAAAGTCAGGCATTACCAGGCATTTTTGTCAGGCATTTTATATACCTTCCCAGCAGACGATTCAGGCCTGACAAAGGTATATAAAATGCCTGACAAAATTGCCTGGTAATGCCTGACTTTGGCATTTATTGCAAATGGTAATTGACCTCTATGTCCCGCTGACATATATGGAGGTCAGGCCTGAACGTAAGTTATTTAAAATAGCTGACAATAAGGAACTGGAAATGCATTACGAACGGCTGACGTTGAGCATTAATTAAGGCCTTACTATTATACCTGACCGATAAATTACAGATTGATGACGCAAACGGCTCGAATTGAAAATGTAGGATCCCAAATGATAAAAATAACAAAATATTGGCGAAAATTAATTTTAATTATTTTATTATATACATACATAATATAAAACTATTCTTAAAACTAATTAACCTATGGCATTTTCGGTCTTCCGGATCCTTGACTGCTTCTGGTGATGCTTATCGTGAAATCGGTGAATCTCGTTCTTTATGAATTTCACGTAATCTTCAAGCAAGAAATTTTTGGATCGCCTTTGAATGCTCCTAATAGAAAAGAAAGAATGAGTGTTAATATTTTCAAAAATAAATAGCTTGTTACTTAATAAAAGCTTACCAAATAGAGTTTGATTTAAATTTTTGAACGATGGAAAATTCTTTTTCCCCTGAACTACAGCCCAATTGAAGTTCAAGAGCACCTCTTCCTGAATGATTTTCGCTAAACGCCTACATTTTGAAAAAAGACTAACCTGTAAATAAAATAAAAATTCAACTAATTAAGACAAGTTATTATAAAACTAATTATTTTTATATAAATCCCTCACCAAATCTTTTTCGGTACACTGCTTATCTAGCGAAACTGATCGGTTTCGTCCGAAATTGGTATGTCAACAGTGATATCCTGGTGATAGTGACTATCATTAACATTATTTATTATATTTTTTACATCACAATTCACAACACTATTTCACCATTATTTACTTTTCTATTTCACGATTCACACTAGATTATCTGTCTCATTAATGGAAACAAACAGAAAATATTAAAAACTTTAAGTGACACAAAACTCGGAATACCTTCGACTGAACTTATAATTTCTAGATACATTAAAATAAGGGCAAACATAACGCCTGCCGTTTATCTGACGGTGCAATGCATTTAATGCAAAGCTGATATTTTATGAGAATAAGGTCTAAGTCAGTAATGACAATCATATCAACATTAGGTTTAGATTATATAGCTCTTTGTCACGTGAATTGTCTGGCATTACAACCGCCCTTATTTTATTGTTTTTGTCAGACCTTACAATTAAAATGTAGGTAGCTCACAAAGGCATTTTTGTCAAACCTCTTATGTAAAGCTGACAGTAAACTTTAGTGACAAATCGTCTGCTGGGTTTGTCAGGCTTGAATCGTCTGCTGGGTAATTATTATTTTTGCTATTTTTGCTTTTTTGACAACTTTTTGAATATGTCCTTGCGTATTCGCTTTTAAAGGGCCGCAAGAGGCGCTACGATCGCCACTAGTTAAAGGTGAACAGCAATTCATCGTTTATTTTTATGTGTGTTATTTTTTAATTATTTTGTCGCTGAATAAATAAATATAACTTTTATGTGCAATAAATGATTGTTTTGAACCGAAATCAATAACAAAATTGCCCATATGTATTTTTTTTATTGCTATTCACCTTTAAAACTTTAGTTTCAATATCGTCCACCAGATGTCAGCCACTTTGCAAAAGCTTTCAATATGTCCATTTATTTGCGTAGAAGTGTGAACCTCCACATCTAAAACACTTGATTGCTTCATTTGTTGTGTGAACTGTTTCTTTTTTTGAATTAAAATTTACCATAGAATTTTGAAATTACCTTCTTTTCACTTTACTTCATTTGAAAAATCGCATTTACAGATTTGTTTGTGTTGTTCGGTTTTTGTAGTTTCCTTATATTTTGTTGAGATGATTCCAATGCTAAAGACAATTTAATCGCTTTTTCCAACGTTAAATCATTGGTCTCCAACAATGTGTCTTTGGTTCGACTGTGCCATATGCCACAAACTAATTGATTTCTCAATGCAGTCTTAAGAAAATTTCCAAAGTTGCATGTAGCCGCCATCTTCCTTAATATTATGACGTAACCTCGTACTGATTCTCAATAGTCGGAGTCTCCTCTTGGCTCTTTACCACTTTACCAGGTGCATTAATTATAATCATATCATCAAGTAACACGTAACCAAAATTTGCACCTTGCTCCAGACCATGACCTGAAACTGAAATAGCCGGGGTGGGTTTGCTTGTATTCTCCTCACTGATAGTACTGGCTGCTTGATCTTCCTTATTGGACGGCTCCGATCCTGACGGAAGAGCTGCTGTTTTGGATATGTACTAGCTTAGCTATCGTCTCCGGCATCCATTCGTTATTGGGTACCTGAGCTACCAATTTCTGCTATACCACCCCACCCCACGCCACTGTACCAGCTTGGTCGTACAAGGCAGAATCTTACGCTTAGGTTGTTTGCATGCCGCTTCATGAGGGTGAGTTGGAATAAGGAATGATTCATCCCTTTCTTCCTCAAACTTCCTCACCAAGGCCGCTTTCAAGGTCTCGATTACCCCTCTCCCTTGTCGCTCATAATACCTCTAACCTCAAATTCAATGAGTAACTCAAAGTATCGGCCGAGGAGTCGAATAGACCCAATTTTTTCCATTAATATTATTAAAAATGTATTTTGTATTGTAAATTCAATTATTTTTGGTGATCAAAATTCCAAGCAGAACACCCAAAGTGCTCAACCAGGAAACGGCACTGGTTGGGGAGGAGGGCTTCGAGAAGATTCCTGATAATCCGAGTAACTTTTAGACATTTTTTTTAACGGGACAAAAATTAAAAATAAGGAGCGATCCCCGGCAAACGGGGACGGATGGTGACACTAGGTAGGTAGTTTACAATATTTTACCAATTCACAAACTACCAAATGGTTATCCAATGAAATGTATTGAGCAGATTTACTATCAGTACACTGGATAATATTTGTTTTTTTATATATGTAGCGAAGTTCAAAGCTTCAATTTACACATCTTACAAGAAAGCAATTATTTCCGATGGTCTAATCCTAAACGAACGATAGTTTTGTAAACTCTTGACGTAAATAATTAAAGAATAAGAATAATTTATTGTTGAATCCCCAAAAATTGATTTGATTTGGGAGTTAATCAATTTCTGACTCAAACGAAATTTATAGTTACCAGTACCTATTTCCTACTAAACAAAATCGATCTGAGTACGTGCTATGCCACAAATCAAATCAAGCAAAGGTAATGACTAAAAAGAAGAGCTGCTGTTGGGACAAGACCAGAATGAACTCAACCGAAGCTAGAGGAAGCGAGTAAACTAACGGCGTACAATGTACATTCAGATTGTTCTGAAAACTTCGAAATAAATACTTACGGTCTGATAAACCCCGATTTTTGAAGATTGCCAACTATCACGAGCAAGGGGATCAACATCAAGAATGTTACAGCTATATTATATAGATAAGGTCAATTATTGCCGAAAAACAGAACTGTCTCGAAAGAGCCATTATTGACATTTAGATAAAATAGCCTTGAATTTTCTTTGGAACAAAGAAAACTTTTTCTCAATCCGAGCTGCTTTTCGATAGAGGTAACAAAGGAAATGGATTGACAATCAACATACTCCCTCTGGATGAATCCTCTAGTTTGAATTAAATCTGTTTAAACTTCCACCCGAATTTAAAGATACAAATAAAACAGTTTATTAAATTAAAGTTTTAAAAAATACAATAATATTAAAATTTACATTGTATTTATTTCAAATTCTAGAATGTAAGCAGTACCTCCTCAGTAGTCATTTGGCTCATACATTGTAAGATCGTGAGTGAAAATGTTTGAAATCAAACAGTAACCCGGTTCCGGTGAAACACCAACCAAAAGATCAGCATGACCATAAAATTCTTCTTTCAACGAAATCACGACCGTTTGCAAATTTGACTTATCACGAATGTATGAGGCGACCTTACCAATATTGGTATTATCGAGGGCGGCATCAATTTCATCCAATACGAAAAATGGTGATGGCTGATAACTATGAATGGCGAATAGTAGTGCCAAGGCCGAAATTGTTTTTTCTCCACCACTCAAATTACTCATCTGTTGGAAACGCTTACCGGGCGCCACCACATTATAGTTGATACCCTCGAGATATGGTTCCTCGGGATTATCGGGACCAAGATATGCTTGGGCAGCCTCGTTACGTGCCAATTTTTTGTAAATTCCATCGATAGCTTCTGAGACATGTGTACAGCATTTATTAAAACGTTCAGCTCTTTCATTTTTAATTTTTTCAAATGCTGCCTTAGCTTTCTTAGCTTTGCGTCGTGCATTCTCAAACTCTTCATTGGTACTCTGAATTTTTTCACAAACTTTGTCGAGTTTCTGCATTGCTTTCATGTTTGGAGTTTGTATGCGATCTAATGTTTCCTGCTTTTGATTTAGCTCCTTTTGTAGTGTATCACCCATTTTTTTAACACCTTCCCCTTTGACATCTTTAAGATCGCGTGGTAATTTGCGATAATCAATTTCGATTAAATGATCTCGCGTTTCACTCGAGCCATTTTCCGCGTTTGATTGATCCCCGGTAGAATCTCGAGTACCAACATCATCCATACTACCCCTAAGCATTGGAATGATTATGTCATTCATTTTACAATTCATAAGAATATTTCGTCGATCATTTTTCTTTGTCTCAATCTTTGCTTCGATCGAGGACACTTGCGTGTTTATGTTGTGCAATTCTTTAGCCAGTGCGGCCACTTCTCGACGGCATTTAGCAGTCTCTTCTTCCATTTGATCTACGGTTAATTTTTTATTTTGTTTCTCTTGTTTTAATTTCTCAATCCGTTCCTTATCCTTTTCAATTTCTTGTCGTTGTCGTATCTCAGTTTGTTTAAATGTTTCCAGCGAATCCTCGTCATCTTGGACAGTGCGTTCAAGACGTTGAACATTTTTTTGCGTATCCTTAGATTTCTCGAAATCAAGGCGAGAATTAATTCGATCAATTTGCTGTTCGAATTCAGCTCGCTTTTTGGCGCGATCTTGTTGCATAACCAAATCGCGTTCTTCGTACTGACGAATATTTGCAACACCGATTCGACGACAGAAATCGGCGTAAACACGATCTTCGACTGTGTTCATGTTCTCCTTAATTTCTTGAATTTTTAAATCGCGCTCAGTCATGCGACGTTCAATTTCGGTGATTTTTGGCCCAATCGCATCTAATTCGGCTTGGAGTTTGGCGAGAGTTTTATCGAATTCTTGGATAGCCTTTTTTGAGGATTCCAAGTCATTGGAACTGTATTTTAAACGATTTTCTAAACCTTTAATCTGACTCTCTATGGTGGTTAGTTCACCATGTTTTCGTGATTTTTTCTGCTCTTCTTTTAATTCTTCCTGTAACTTTTCGCGCTGCAATTTTAATTGGGCCATGTGTTTTTCGTCCCACCGTTTAGCTTTTCGTGCCAAATCGTGGCTACCTCCAGAAATAATTCCAGATTTTTGATAGAAAGTACCATCCAAAGCTAAAGCGTCATAACGACTTCGATCAATTTCATAAGCTACTTTCATTGCGTCTTCAGGGCTTTCGCACACTAGTGCATTGTTCGTTGCGAAGAGGACGGCACGCTCAATTTCTGGTGGATCAAATTTAAGTACGTCATAAACTAGCTTGACTTGTTTTGGCTCGCTAATATTTCTTAGGCGTTCTTTTAAGGGTTTTGCTTGGAGATAATCGAGCGGCAAAAATGTCTCAACTTCCAACATTTGTTCTTTGAGTATTTGAATACATTTTCTGGCCGTTTTCTCGGTGTCCACAATGATAGCCTCCATATATTTACCGAGAACTTTAGTTACTGCCACATTGTAGCGTTTATGAGTAGGCTGACACATGTTAATCATACGATCGTATACGCCTGGAACTTCCCGTTTAAACAATTCAACCACTTCTTGTTTCTTTTTACGCCTGGCATCCTCGTGTTTATCGATACGCGCATCTCCCAACTGATCACGGACATTTTCAAGCTCGGAATATAATTGTGCCACACGCTCTTCGGACGAACCCACATCCTTTTGAAGATCTTCTTTAATTTTCCGTTGGTCCTCGAGCGCTGCCTGGCTCGATCTAATGTGATCCATGAGCTTATCTTTTCGTTTTAAAGCTTCCTCCTTCTCCAACATCTTCTGCTTATATAAATCCTCAATTTGAGCCTTTTTATTTATTTCACTATCCAGTTTATCCTGGTCTGATTTTTGCTCTCGATTGACAGAATCAAGATTTGATAAATAATGCGTCGCCGTTGCATCAGCTTTCTGCTTCAGCCGATCATATTCCTGAACCAAATCTTCTTCCAAATGTAAATTAGATCCGCGTCGTTGTGATTCACCGGCGATTTCATCCTCAAATGCCTTGCGTAATGCTTCAACTTCCGCTAATTCGTTTTCTAGTTTACGAATGTCTGCTTGATGAGCTTCGTCTGCCCGGCGTGCTTGTTCCAGTGTTTTTAAAGCACTTTCTAATTTTTTTTGGGTATGCGCCACCTTTTCTTTGGCCTTAATAAACATTGGATGTTTTTTGCCCATTTCGGTTTCAACTTCGCGTATATCCTGCTCCAATTTGGCGAGTTCCCGAGCAATTTTACCATTTTCTTTTTTCTTTTCTTTCAAATTCTCGTCGGCTTGTTCTTTTTTGCGTTCGACCAGTTTAACCTCTTCCTGCTTTGCAGCCAACTCATCATTCAAACGTTGTAAATCTTTCTCATTGTGATACAATTTGAATAGCTGCTGTATTACCAGTTTGTCAGCATACTCTTGTTTTAGTTTCGTATAACGTTCGGCCTCCAATTTTTCTAATTTTGCCTCTTTCCGCTCGGCTGCAATTCCCTTCTTCTTTTGGTACGCAAACTGTGTTTCCTCTTCAGCCAGCTGCATTTCATGTTTCAAACGATTATATTCTTCCTTTAGTAATCCAGATCCACTCATTTCTTCGAATAGGGCAGCACGTTCTTTAGCATTTTTAATTGCGATATTCTCGATAGCCCCTTGAAAAACAAGGAAATTTTTCGCTTTCACATTAATTCCAAGTTGTTCCAATTCTGCTAAATATTGATTATTCGTAACACTTTGACCATTAATTTTGTAGTCGGACGAGTTACCAATGACGGATCGTTGAAAATCTTTACGGCTTCCGTCGACAAATAAAAATTTGGCGGTAACCCAACATGACTTCGAGTATGGTTTACCGACAGAAGCGCCATGAATTAAATCACCCAGTCGCTTGACACGAAGCGATGTAGTTTTTTCGCCCATCACAAAACTAATCGCATCCATAAAATTTGATTTTCCTGGATATTAAAGTAAAATGGAAAAATCGGATTAAAATTTCAATAAACAGTGAAAATTTCCTTCAAAATACCTGACCCATTTGGACCGATCACAGACGTGAATTGTTTCATTGGTCCGATTAGAGTTAAACCACGATACGATTTGAAGTTATTCACTTCAATGAATTCCAAAAATGTATTCATCTTAGTTTTTTATAATTTTATTGGACTTATTTCATTAAATTTAATTTATTTGTGTACAACACGGAAAAACAATCTACGAGACGTTTTGTTTATGTAAATATGGCGCCGACTTTCGGTTTTTTTTTTATTTTAGGGGCACGAACTGGTTTTGTAAAAAATTTACGGTTTATTTAACCGGATATTGATATGGTAGACAATTTTAAGAAAAAACTATTTTAGATTAATGTCTAGTTTATTAATGATAATAAAAATAATATTAGCTAAATATATATAATGTATGTGCTACGTATCAATATTTTTAAAATATGTATATAAATAAACCATAAATTCCCGAAATCTAGACCATTTATAATCTTCGCTTATTATTGTAAAACTGATCCTTTAAATTGTCTCAGTAGAAGGAGTGGTTTTGGCCGAGACATCTGTCTTCTCTTCCTCCACCTCTCCCTCTCCTTCCTCAAGAAGATGAGCATTATCTATAAGATCATGTTCCTGAATAATAAGCCTTTTTAATTCCGCGCCAAATCCTAAGTGGTCGGCTATCAATTGTGCGCCATCATCACAGTCTCCAAGCCAAGCAACGTCCCGTGTATTATTCGGTGAATTAAAAAGTAATCCTTCATCATCCCAGAACATTTCGTTTTGTCCAACTTTATCACGATTCACCAGAATCCGAAGACAGTCATCTTCAACGCGATTGATAAGGGAGGCAAACGGTTGAACTTCCAATGATGTGCCCATAATGAGCAAGAGATCGCATTTCGCAAAATCTTCTTCGGGTAACGCATAGAATTTTTCGGGTAAATTTTCACCAAAGAACACAATATCTGGTTTAACGATTCCACCACATGCCTTTAATAAACATTGAGGAATTTTATCGGCGAAAATTTGTTCCCGCATATATTTTTGGGAATGCTCACGATGACACTTGAGGCAATGTCCGGTGTGGAATGTTCCGTGTGCTTCAACCAATTTGTCTCCTCTGATCCCGGCAATTCTATCTAAAGTATCGATATTTTGTGTATAGTGACGTAGAAGCATCCCTTTATCTTGGAGCAGGCGAATAAAATAGTGGCAGGGAGTTGGTTTAAAATTACCCGGGTATAACTCCTTGGCGAGCGAAAAAAATGGCTTGGGATTATCCATAAAATAGTCTAACTGAAATACGGCTGTTGGATAGGGTAGATTGTATTTCTGTAAATTATTGTACAGACCGGTGTTTGGTGATCGGAAGTCTGGAATGCCCGCAGCTAAAATGGTACACAACTTAGTTATAACTATGAATACTGGTGACAACACACTTACAAGTTGAAATCCCTGCACCAACCATTGTGATAATATTCTTGAATGGTTTCGCCTTCCAGTGTGCCATCAAACCTTCGAATGTCAATGGTACGATCTATAAAAAGACGAAACAATAATTGATGACCTAATTCTTAACCACATAACCAAAACACATACTATCTTTTTGAGGTCATGTTTCTCTTTCTTCTTGGGTTTAATATCGCCTACAGTTAGCCCCAATTTCTCGGCCAAAAACAATCGCAATCCTTCAATCGACATCGAATCGCTGCCGGAACTATGATCATATTTCTCCTCACCCTCAGACTCATTGGCCGAACTGCCATCATCTTCTTCAACATCATTTTCCGGCTTTTTTATAATCTCCTTTGAATCAATAGAAGCGGTCGCTGTTTTTAAATCTACATCTGGAGTTTTCTCCGCCGACATCTTCAAATGTATCGTAAATTTTCGAGTTAATAATTTATGGTTTATAAAACGCACACGATATATAAAATTTACAAGTAATTTTTTTTTAGAATAAACGACATTTATTTAATAAATAAATTTAGATAAAGAGGAAAATTGTAAAAAAAAGGAAAAAATATTTCCTGTGTAGCAAAAAATAGAAAATTGAAAATCAATTGTTGAGCGCTACGTTTACACTGTACAAAATTATAAATGTCATTGAAAATAAGCCCTAGAAGCCCGGTAAATTTACACAATTTTAGTACATTTGTTGAGGTTGTTTACCAAATTTAGTAGTAATTTTGCGTCTTGGATAGAAAGTTTTAGTACAAAACGTTGAATGTTTGTTCTAATTAGAACAGACATTTAGGTTGGTTTCCAATTTTGAAATAACTGAATTATTCGAGAAGAGTTTGGAGAGTTCATTTTTGTCCCGAATGTGAAATTGTGTCGAGGATATTTGGTGGAGATACAATAGGTTTGCTCGAGAGATGTCAGAAAAATTAAAAAAATGCCAAATTCTGATTTGTGTTTGCGTTTGGAGCAAATACAAAAAACCAAAACCATAACCACCTAAAAATCAGGTACAAACCATGATAAAATAATATTTATTATACCATGGGTACAAACCATGATACAATAATATGTATTACAATACAAGGTATGCTTGACAGCTAAAAACACGTGGAGCGTGACGTGATTCAGAATCAATTTGGATATTTTTTTGCGAATTGGTTTAGGTTTATAAAAATATTTTTAGGTTTTTGAAATGGAAATAAGTTTCAACGATTGTACACGATAGAAAAAACACAAATCTTAACCAAACGGAGTCAACGTTACGAAATATATTACTGAAAGTGACGTCACTAAGATGAAATATGGCGATATTTCGATTGGTTGGAACATACCTTGTATATTCATTATACCATGGGTACAAACTACAAACCGGTGTAGTTGTTTTGTTTCTAATCGAATGGTACCTCTAGGCTCTAGCCCATGATTCAAAAATCCCAGGTTAGCTCAATTTTTCAAACCACGTGTTCGTGACGTCATGCAATTCCGATAAATATGCAAGTTATTCTTTTTTTACTTTTCGTTATTTTATTTGTTGTTGTAATTTATACGTAAAAGAATTGGGTGACGTCAAAAAAAAAAAAAGATGGCCATTTGTTTACATATTTTCAGCTAACCTGGGTTTTTATTGAATCATGGCTCTAGCCCTACTCACCAAATTATTTATTTACAAGTTGGTAGCTCGTTTTCAAGATTCAAAACTCCCCATTTCATGTGTCAAAAACTCAAAAGTAATTTTTTTATTGACCCACGTTGATGATTTCCTTGGTGCTTGGTCTGAGATTTTGCTTTTAAATACAATTTCAATTGTAATTCAGTTTACGGTTACAAATTTTATTAAACAACATGTCACTTAAAATCATTGCAAACAATGAAAATCCTCCAATTGGTAATGTATCAATTTTATATATTTCACAATACATAATGTGTAGATAAAAAACATTTTATGAGGTTATGTTGCAGCACGAAAATATCAAATTGCATCATGTATGATTTGTTTTTATTGTAGGCGGATTAATCATCGCGGACTTAATAAAAGATGCGAAACCGGTAATAATTCATTGGGGTGATGCGACCAGTAAAGAAACAGTGATCGTATTTCCTAATAGTACCGAACTTGTGTGTCAAAATAATACCGATGTATTGCGAGTGCTCGCCCGTGAAGCGCCTGCTTTCCAGCTTTACGGTAATACGCCAGCAGAGCGAACACAAATTGATCATTGGATTACATTTTCGCTACGGTTGAATTCAGATTTGGCCGCAAATCTAACAACATTGAATAAATGTTTGGGTCCTACAACTTATTTGGTATCGAACAAGTTGACGATTGGAGATCTTGCTGTTTTTGCTGAACTCTACGCGGAATCAGATGAATCAAAAAATGTATTCCCAATTCATGTTAAACGTTGGTTTAATTTAATTAGTAGTCATCCGAGTACAAAGCATGTAATTGCAACGATTCCAAAGGTGATCGGAAAACCTAAACCGGCCGAAAAGAGTGGAAGTATTGAGAAAACTGAACGTAAACAAGAAGGCAAATTTGTTGATTTACCGGGTGCCGAAATTGGAAAAGTTGTGGTCCGTTTTCCACCAGAAGCATCGGGATATCTTCACATTGGTCACGCTAAAGCCGCCCTACTCAATCAATACTATCAGCAGGCTTTTCAAGGCCAATTCATTATGCGTTTTGATGACACTAATCCGGCAAAAGAAAATGTCGATTTCGAAAAAGTTATTCTAGGCGATGTTGAAATGTTGGAAATCAAACCCGATTTATATACATACACCTCGGATTATTTTGAGTTGATGTTGAAATACTGTGAACAAATGATTACCAATGGACAGGCTTATGTTGATGACACGGAGCCAGAACAAATGAAAAAAGAGCGTGAACAAAGAACTGAATCGGCCAATCGTAGCAATAGCGTCGATAAAAATATGGCAATGTGGAAAGAAATGTTGCTTGGTTCGGCGCAAGGGCAAAAATGTTGTGTACGCGCAAAAATCGATATGAATTCTAATAACGGTTGTATGAGAGATCCAACCATTTATCGATGTAAAAATGAACCGCATCCACGAACTGGCACTAAATACAAGGTGTATCCAACATATGATTTTGCTTGTCCGATTGTAGATGCAATTGAGAATGTTACACATACCCTTAGAACTATGGAGTATCATGATCGTGATGATCAGTTTTATTGGTTTATTGATCAGTTGAAATTACGGAAACCTTATATCTGGGAGTATGCCCGTCTAAATATGACCAATACTGTGCTTTCGAAACGAAGATTGACTTGGTTCGTTGATCAGGGTCTGGTCGATGGGTGGGATGATCCACGGTTTCCAACTGTACGTGGTATTCTACGCCGCGGTATGACCGTTGAGGGGCTAAAACAATTTATCATTGCACAAGGATCCAGTAAATCGGTTGTCTTTATGGAATGGGATAAAATTTGGGCTTTTAACAAGAAGGTTATTGATCCAATTGCTCCCCGGTATACAGCACTCGAAAAAATCGATAATGTGGTAGTAAATGTGGCCGGAGCAAAATCAGAAACAATCCAGGTCCCAGTGCATCCAAAAAATAGTGAGATAGGTATGAAAACTGTTGCGCTCGGGCCAAAAATTTTGATCGATTACGTTGATGCTGAAACTTTAAAAGAGGGCGAGAATGCCACTTTCATTAATTGGGGTAATTTGATGATTAATAAGATCAATAAGACCAACGGGAAAATCACTTCGGTTGACGCAACACTAAATTTAGAGGATAAAGACTTTAAAAAGACTCTTAAACTTACATGGTTGGCGCAGTTAGATGCTCAAGAATATACACCAACTTATTGTGTCTATTTCGATCATATTATCAGTAAGGCAGTTTTAGGAAAGGATGAAGATTTCAAACAGCATATTGGGCGTGACACCAGAGTAAGTAACTGATGTTTAGAACCTAAGAGGCATAATAGCTAAATTCCATGATATTATTTTACAGACGGAAGTTCCAATGCTAGGTGATCCAGAATTGAAGAAACTTAAGAAAGGCGATATAATTCAGTTACAACGGCGAGGATTTTTCAAGGTCGATAGTCCATATGAATCGACTAGTCAATATACTGGGATTTCGGGACCAATTATTCTCTTTTCTATTCCTGATGGCCACCAAAAAGAAACATCAAGTGCTGGAAACATCAAGAAAGTGAAACCAGAAGTCCAGGTATGTTTGTATTCCTCACAAAAATTGACTGCTATTTCATGCATCAAAGTTTGTCAGTCAGATCACATATCATTTAAAAAAAAGTCACAACAGTTTGCATCATTCAAAATATTTGATTTTGCCGAATTCTCTTTTCCGCGGTCTTTCTTTTTCGCGTTTATTTCGTTGATTATTCAATTTTTATAACAACCACACAAGACAATAGTAGTCATTAGCCAAACTCTTAGTGAAAGCAAACAACGTGGATATATTTTTATTTATTGGTTTATTGTGTATCGTTAATTTAATTGTGCCCTACTAATATTGAAACTCGTACGTAAGAGAGAATTAATCCAGTTTTTCTTATCTTAAGGTGTTTAAATTTTTGAAATTCTTATCAAAATTACACGAAATAAATCAATAAAATTAAATAATAATTTTACACTTAACTAATTCTTTAATTGTTTTATTTTTTTATAGAATTCGAATAAAAATGCCAACACATCATCAGGTAAGAGTAAAATAAAGTTGAAATAATTCAATCTGCCACTATTATAATATACTTCCAGGTGATCTTACATCGATTAATGAGAAAATAACAAAACAGGGTGATCTTGTGCGACAATTGAAAACCGATAAAGCGGAAAAGGCAAAAGTTGATGAAGCTGTAAAGGGACTACTCGATTTGAAAGCTGAATATAAAAAAGTTAGTGGTAGTGATTGGAAACCAGGCGTAACTCAAACACCCGCAGCTGTAATTCAATCCATTGGCGGTGGTGATTTAAATGAAAAAATTATAAAACAGGGCGAACTAGTTCGTGACTTAAAATCTCAGAAAGCTGAAAAGGGCAAAATTGATACCCAAGTGAAAGTACTGCTAGAGTTGAAAGCTGAATTTAAGAAAGCAACCGGAAGTGATTGGAAACCAGGTGCAACTTCAAGTGAACCAGCAAAACTCGCTTCAAATATAGGTGCTAGTGGTGATGCAAATGCTCTGAATGATAAAATTACACAACAAGGGGATTTAGTGCGAAATTTGAAAACACAGAAAGCTGATAAATCTAAAATTGAAGAGGCTGTAAAAGGGCTTCTAGAATTAAAAGCCGAATATAAGAAAGTAACCGGAAGTGATTGGAAGCCAGGTGCCGTTCCAAGTGTTGTATCTAAACCAAGTGCTTCAACGAAACCCAGTGCTGGCGGGGAATCTAGTGATTTAAACGATAAAATTACCAAGCAAGGTGACTTAGTGCGAGTGCTCAAATCCGAAAAAGCTGATAAGGCGAAAGTAGATGCCGCAGTTAAAGATTTATTAAACCTTAAAGCAGAATACAAGAAAGTAACTGGTAGCGATTGGAAACCAGGTGCTCAACCAGCCGCTTCATCAAATACCTCAAATTCCACAGTTCCTTCTTCAGACATCTCATCCGTTAATACTAAAATTGCGACACAAGGCGATTTGGTACGTAACCTAAAATCACAAAAAGCCGATAAAACTAAAATCGACGCTGCAGTCAAACAATTGCTTGCTCTAAAAGCTGAGTATAAAACAGTGACCGGAAACGACTGGAAACCAGAAGCGGTACAAAATACACAACAAGCTCCAAAACCAACTGCCACCAAAATGCCTATCAACAACGAAGCTGCAAAGGAAAGCCTAACTAAAAAAATCAACGATCAAGGAGACGTTGTACGAACGCTTAAAACAAACAAAGCATCTAGCAAATCGGATGTCGATACAGCTGTAAAAGCTCTACTCGATTTAAAAGCTGAATACAAAAAACTTTTTGGAATTGATTTCCCAACGGCGGGACGCGCTCCAAAACAGGAAGAAAAATCAAAACAGAAAACTGAGCCGGCCAAACCAGTTAAAGAAGATGGCACCGGTGCGAAAAAACAAACTCGTCTAGGACTAGAGGCAACGAAAGAAGAAAATCTTCCCGATTGGTATTCTCAGGTCATTACCAAAGGTGAATTAATCGAGTACTACGATGTTTCCGGTTGTTATATCCTACGTCATTGGTCATTTGCCATTTGGAAAATCATTAAGAATTGGTTCGACAATGAAATTACAAAAATGGGTGTCAAGGAATGTTACTTCCCAATTTTTGTTTCGCGTGCTGCTCTAGAAAAAGAGAAAACGCATATAGCAGATTTTGCACCAGAAGTAGCCTGGGTTACTCGATCCGGAGAAACAGAACTTGCCGAACCAATTGCAGTGCGTCCAACTTCCGAAACTATTATGTATCCAGCATATGCGAAATGGGTACAATCATATCGTGATCTTCCAATCCGTTTGAATCAGTGGAATAATGTAGTTCGTTGGGAATTCAAGCATCCACAACCATTCTTGAGAACCCGTGAATTTTTATGGCAAGAGGGGCATACTGCATTCGCAAACGCTAAGGAAGCTCAAGAGGAAGTGCTAGATATATTAGAGTTATATGCTCAAGTTTATACCGATCTATTGGCCATTCCGGTTGTTAAGGGGCGTAAAACGGAAAAGGAAAAATTTGCTGGTGGTGACTACACAACAACAGTTGAAGCTTTCATCTCCGCCAGTGGTCGTGCTATTCAAGGAGCAACCAGCCATCATTTGGGACAAAACTTTTCCAAAATGTTCGACATAGTATTCGAACATCCGGAAACTCAACAAAAGGAATATGTTTACCAAAATTCATGGGGTTTAACAACTCGAACAATCGGTGTCATGGTTATGGTTCACGCTGATAATCAAGGATTGGTTCTTCCACCACGTGTCGCTTGCATCCAAGTCGTAATTGTTCCGTGTGGTGTTACAGTTTCAATGAAAGATGCGGAACGCGATGAACTCATAAAAAGTTGTAATGAATTGGTGGCCACATTAAAAACACGAGATGTCCGCGTCGAAGGCGATTTCCGGGATAATTATTCACCCGGCTGGAAATTCAATCACTGGGAATTGAAAGGAGTTCCGATTCGTATTGAATTGGGTCCAAAAGATTTAAAGGCTAAACAATTTGTTGCTGTGCGACGAGATACCGGTGAAAAGATTACAATTGCCCGAGATCAATCGGCCGATAAAATAACTCAACTCTTGGAAGATATTCATAAGTCTATGCTCGGCAAGGCAACAAATGATATGACCAGCCATACAAAAATTACAAAAGATTGGACTGAATTTTGTAATTTGCTTGATCAACGTAATATTATTATGGCACCGTTCTGTGGCGAAGGGACGTGTGAGGAAAAAATTAAAGCCGAAAGTGCTAAAGATGATAGTACGGCTGAAGCTGGTGCCCCATCCATGGGTGCAAAATCGTTATGTATTCCATTTGATCAACCGGCTACGATTGCGGCGGATGACAAATGTGTTCATCCCCAATGCAATGCTAAGCCGAAGTTTTATACATTGTTCGGCCGAAGCTATTAAGTCGGATTTGGTGCTTTGTTTTCTTTGTATTTTATTATTATTATTGTTTGTTTTTTTGAAAAGCGTTGATTTTCATTTTTTTATTTTGACATAAAAAATTTAATAAATTTAATTGAATTTCCCGAAATATTTAATTTAATTAAAATTGTTTTGATTTTTATTAGGTACCTAATATGAAAATTTGTAAATTGATGATGTTTGGTTAATGGGATCATAACAGTCTCGCAAAAGCCTAATCGGTCGGGAACCATGTCACAGTATCACATTGAATAAGATAAATATTTTTGATCAAGCTTAGGGTCGTCTGGAGAATGCAAACTAGTTAAACAATTTTTGGTGTTTTCCTGGCTGGAAGTTCTGTCCTTTATTATATTATAAGATGCACAAAGCAAATTATGCCCAGTTCCATTTACATTAGACATTAATTCTTATAATGTATGCGAATATAATGTTATTCGGCAAAAAATCTTGGAAACTTTGGAAAACTTCTTACAAATTTCGGTAAAAATCTCTTTATCTTTAAAAAAAATAATCTTAAAACTCTACAAAAAAGCTTTGCAAATCAATACCTTTAGCAAACAACGAAAGATCGCAAAACTTGCACAATTAATCTTGAATTATGTAGACATCCCGAGACCTTAGAAGTATTAAAAACCGCAATCGGAGCACAATTGCAAATTTTGAATTTTTATAGCTCTGAATATCACACAAAAAATCGAATTTTCTATGAAATGTAAGGAATTAATGAAGCAATCTAAATGCGCATTGGCATAACAATCACAGGCCTCGAGACCTGTCATTAGAGATGTCAAGAACCGTAATTGGAGCACAATTGCGGATTTTGAATTTTTATGGTTCTGAATCGGTTAATCACGATTTTCAAAAAATCAAATTTCCTATGAACTATATGGAATTAATGAAGCAATCTAGCGCATTGGAATAACAATTACAGGTCCCGAGACCTATCATTAGAGGAAAGAAAATAGAAAATTTGGCGTGAAGTTTTGGGACTGGATCCTTCGATGTTATGACGGAAAAAATTTGTTGGGCAGCATTTTTTTCTTGTCAGTCAGTTACCGAATAATATTGGACAAGTAAAAATATCCCTCTGTGAAATTCGACAAAGTTGGGATTCTAATGAGAAATCAAAAATTATTTATCTAAGCTGAATCTTTTAAAATTTGGGTGGTCCAGGGACTTACCAAAAGAATATTTTATAGTTAAATTTGCCTACAAAATTAATTCATGAACTCTTTTTGAATTTTTTATTTATTAATTTTAGATTAATTAAATTACCAGGAAAATAAAATTTCAGAATATTTCACTAATTTGAAAAAGGTGTTGCCTAGAAATTTTGTTATTTAATCTTAAACCGAGTATGTTAATAGATTCAGGCGGTCTAACACTGGATTCAGATGTACCACATGTTTGTTCGTTTCTAGATTTTTAGATCATGCTTAAATTGTACTCTCATAGCAGATTCCTTTGCGGAAACTTTGTTCTGCGAAGAAGTAGAAGTATGGAAAGAAAATAATGAAGACGAAATGTTGTCAGTCAGCTTTGGAATGGTTTGAAATTGGTCTGAGAGTCGCAGGTAAAAGATCATTGACAATCCTAGCCAGCGTTTAATGTTTGAGAAGGAAGTCGTATCATCTAACACCACATGGATTTTGCGGCAGAAGAGGAAGTTCTCTAGAAAGCCTTCTAGGATATGAGATTTTCTCAGGCTTCTAAGACATATTAAGAGGTGTGTAGTATTGGGCCAAATACTTCGAAAGTTTCTCAGATTAAAATTACTTAACGTAATTTGCACATACAAAAAATATAAATTGTGTTTCATTAAATTATTTTAACTTACGGATTCTCGGAGTTCTAAGAACTTACGAACTCCGTCCATTTTTGCTTGAATACTTCACTAAATAATGAAAATAGAAATATAAATTACAACGATTAATTTATAAACTAATTTTGAGAACGATGGCAGCCTTTGTAACTGTCAAAATAAATGTTTCATGGCTGTCTATAATCGTGATCTCATTCTACTGGGCCACTGTGAGATTAAAAATTCTTGCCTACATTTGAAAAACATTTCATCTAACTGTGCTAGATACGCCAATTGTACATGTACATACTGATTATTCTGGTTCGTTGTACATATTCATATTGACACTTGGAGCACCAAAATATTTCAACATCAATAATTGTAAATATTTTTTGTACATTAGCGTATGTTTTGAATTTAAGCTGCACAAACATACACGTAGCCATACTTACTCGTACAACAGAACAGTTTTGTATAATTTATTACAAATCAAATTGATGTTACGTACATCCCAGCAAACGTGTCGTAACACATGCAAGCCAAACTCAAGACTTAGTATGGTAACAAACCCAAGACAGTCGAAAGATAACTCCATGTATTTGGGACGAAGAGCCTACAAAGAAATGTCTTGTAGTCGTTATTGGTAACATTTATACAAGATGTCTTGGGTAACATATCTCAAGGTCTTCATAGGTAACTTGTCTGGTGGTCGTTATTGGTAACATGTGTTTTGTATATGGTTATTAATAAAAATACTAGCCATTAATTTATTATTAGTTTATTACATTTCTAGTTTTTATTTAATTTTTTGTATGCCACAAATCCCAGACCACTTGTCCTATAAGGTGATGCCCTATATGCATGACAGGCACTGTGGTACTTTCATAGTCCACTAGTTGGTAGCATACATCATGCATACAACACATTCCCCCTCTATATTACCATTCTTCACAGGTCCAATTTCTAAGGCGGCCTAACCGTTCGACCGACCCGCTCTTGTTTGGTACAGACTCGAACCGTTTGGCACAGACTCGACACTCCGCTCTCCTTGCACTCCCACAATTTTTGGCCCTCTTTGACTTACAACAGTTGTATCATCCAAATATAACATGCACCTATTAAACCGTGGTTCAACCAATGTATTCCTCAAATGACTTGAATTTCTGTGATACAACTTCTCATTTTCTTCGTAGATACTGCTTTTTCCACAAGGACATTAGGCCTAGCATAATAGGGACTAGTGTGTATTACGGTGAACTTATAATTCTCTGCAAATATTCTAAACTCACGACTATTAAAGGCATTGTTATCATAAACGACATATCTGGGTATGCCATGTACAGCAAACAATTTAATACATTCCATAACTAAATCTTTCACCGATTTAGATTGCAATTTCACAACATCTATCCATTTACTAAAATAATTGACTATAACCAGATATAAAACTGTCCTATATTCACATATATCCATACCCACTTTATAAAATGGCAATGTCGGGATGTCATGCGAAATTAATGGCTCTTTTACGTTGCTTCTTTGAAACTTAACACACTCTTGACAAGAGTGAACCATTCTTTCAATATCCTCTCCCATTTTAGTCCAATACAACAATCTTCTAGCTTTCGCTTTCGACTTAACCATGTCACTATGACCTTTATATATTAACTTTAACATATTTTGTCTCATACTAGTTGGCACTAGGTACTATCTAACAAATAATTTAACATACATCCTTTGAATTCGTACAGAACTTTTAAGAATATCCTTTGTCAATATGCTAACCAAAGGTTTATGATTGGTTTCTATCTGTATTTTATGTCCATAAATGAAATTATGAAACCTGGTACACGCAAACACAATACCCAAAAGTTCTCGTTCAATAATCGGGTAATTTTGCTCCGTCTTACTTAGAATTCTCGACGCAAATGCCACTGGTTTACCATCCTGTAACAAACAAGCTCCTATTCCATACAAACTTTCATCACTCTGTATAGTTATTAATTTCTTGTTGTCAAAATGAGGTAACTCTTGTGCTTCAATTACACATTTTTTTAACTTGTCAAATGCTTGTTGATGTTTTCCTTACCATCTAAATTCACTCCCCTTATTTAATAACTGTCTTAATGGGTAAGACGTTGACATGTTTGGTATAAAATTTTGTAAAAAATTCAACATTTCCAAAAATCGTTTAATGGCTTTTTTATCTTTAGGTACTGATAAATTAGTAATTGACTCAATTTGCTTAGTGTCTGGCTTGACTCCGTCCTTGTTAAATATAAAATCCAAATATTTCACAGTATTAACCTTATATTGAGTTTTTTCAGGATTAAATATAACTTTATTCTGTCTGGCTCTAGTTAATACCAAATACACTAACTTATCATGCTATTTCTCAACTTCAGCTGCAATTATTATGTCATCAAAATATACCGAGACTCCCGGAATATCTCCAAATATCCTGACATACTCCCGCTGACAAATCTCTGGACTACTCGCCAATCCAAACGGTAACCTTTTATAACAATACCGATCCCAAGGCGTATTAAAGGTACAGATTAACGGTGATTCTCCATCTAAAATTATTTGATGAAACCGCTCCTTCATGTCCAGTACTGGTCCTCTACTGTCGGTATAGGATAATGTTCTCTCTTGATAACTTTATTTAGCTCCAGCGGATTAAGACATATTCTTAACGACCCACCTTTTTTCTCAACAATTACTAAATCATGCACCCAATCAGTAGGCTTTGTTATTTTCTCTATAATTTTATTCTTTTCTAACCGGCAAAGAACTGATTCCAATTTGTCTTTAATAATATCTGGCAATCTTCTTACAGGTTTAACTACCGAAACTGCTCCCTCTTGCAAACGAATTTTATACTTAAACGGTAATTTTCCCAGACCCTCGAACACTGTTTTATTATTTCCTATAAATTGTTGTTTTTCTTTATCAACATGCTCCATATTATTTATTTGTTTCGAATTAGGCAACCCTAGTATCGGCTTAACATGCTTTATTACCACAAACTCATTCATAATTTTCGCTCTATTCCTAGGCTGACATAACAATTTAATTCCGCCAACAATATTGAGTCTAAATCCTCCAAAAGCGATGACCTCACTATTCCGATCCTTTATCAGATGCACCCTATTCAACTTCTCTACTACGTCATATGGAATTACATTAATATCTGCTCCACTATCTATCTTGAAGTTATTATTATTTGTTCGTTGATCTCTACTTCATGTGACCAGTTTTTTATTTTGATGCGTGGTTGTTTTACTTCATGTACCTCTGTTATTTGTCTAACAGACGAACTACAATCATCTGACTCTCCATCCTCACCAGAATCCTGTTCGTTTTTTACTTGATCAACTGTTAGTTTTGTACTTTGTAAACTGCTTCGCCTGTTGATCAGTGTTATTTCGCTGGTACCACCTCACTGCAAAATGTCATACCTTCGAACATATCATGCACTTTTTTCCGTAAGCTTGGTCCATTCCACATTTCTTACAATGAAAAACCTTCTTATTATGTTGAACATTGACCACATTCACTGACTTGACCATATATTCTTGTACTTCTTTAGCTTGAATTTTACTCATCTAGATCCAACCCCGTGTCTCTTATCTAGATCCAACCCCGTGTCTCTTAATAGATGTTCCTGTACTCCCTTATACCAATAATTATTCTATCACGTATCAATGACGACTCTTGATCTCAGAACTCACAATCCCGCGTCAATATTTTTAAATTTGTTAACAAAATGTCAAACAATTCGCCATCTTCTTCTCCTCTTTTGAAAAATCTAAACCGATTAAACACTGTGTTTTTCCTTGGACTAAAATGCTTTTCAAACTGTTTTATTACCACTTCGTACGATTTTTTATTTTCCTCACTCAACTTAAATGTGTTATACACCTGCAATCCTTCATCACCAATACAATTTAATAGCATTGCAATTTTAATTACGTCGTCCTTATTCGTTTTCTCTGGCGCTTGTAAATAAATTGTGAAGTTTTGTTTAAAAATTGTCCAACTATCCGCCGGATTTTCCATAAAATTACTATTTTTTGGTGGTTGAAACTCCATTATTATATAATTGCACTTGCATTTATTAACTATTTACTGTCTTTTATAATTTTATAATATTATTATTTTGATTTTCTATGCCGAACAATTAACCTCACTAAAGCACGCGGTTCTTCTGTTTATTATTTTTTTATTTTTTTTATTTTATTTTAATCTACTAATTACCAGTTTAATCATTATTTTATTTTATAAATTATCACAACACAGAACCCCACATCTGACGCCATGTTTTGTATATGGTTATTAATAAAATTACTAAGTAGCCATTAGTTTATTATTAGTGTTGGAAAAATGTAGATCATATTGTGAGTGCCACGACGAATTTTATCTGTAGCTCCTTGTGATTTTTGGTTTTTCAAGTTTTGCGTCTGCGCATGCGTTGATTTTACGTGTGGTGTCTGGTGTGCCGCGGCCACTGCCGCCTCAATTTGTAAAATGTAGTATTCGTTCGGCCTCCATCGTCCGAGCAACAACAAAATTAGCGATTACCCTATCTATTGTTTTTTTTCCGATTATAATAGTATTCTATATATTTGCCATTCTAAGGCACGAGTTGTTTTATTACTCTTCCTAAAACCATTTTGCAACATCTGGCGACCGTGACAGGACAAGTTTAATGTTGTTGCAGAGAAAATTTCAGTTAGTGTGAAGCTGTATCAATTCGTGAAAAACAATGGACGATATCCAGAAAGTTCGGAAAGTGCAGAGACAAGCGTTAAGCGTTTACAAGAGTTTTAGGCAAACTGAACGCTGAAATGGAAAACGAAAATCCATCGGCCGATGTTGCAAGGGCTCAGTTTGCAATAATTTCAGAAAAAGCTTCTGACCTTGAAGACACAAACAAAAAGTTTTTTGAACACATGATGAGAGCCAATAGTTCTGAAGCGGATTTTGAGACAGAAGATATAAGTGCTGATGAATATAAAAGTAGATTTCAAGTGGCAAAAGTTGCATACACTCGATTTTCCACACCGGTAATCCAAGAAAATGCTGGAAATAATTCGACAGTGAACGTTCCACAAGAAAATTCGCGAAAATTTAGACTACCAAAACTCGAGTTGAAGCGTTTCAACGGCGATCCAAAAGATTGGTTGCAGTTTTGGAGCATGTTTGAGAAAGTGCACGAGACTCCCTAATTCGAACCGAAGATAAGTTCCAATATTTAATCCAATCGATGTGTGAGGAATCAAGAGCGAGCGAAGTTGTGAACAGTTATCCGCCGACGGCGGCAAACTACACGAAAGCACTTGAAAGTTTCAAAAATAGATTCGGATGGGACGATCTTCTAGTAGAAATTTACGTTCGGGAATTATTGAAACTCGTGCTCAGCAAGTCGAAAGGTGATTTAACTCAGATTTACGATAAGTTGGAAACGCATTTGAGAGCTCTTGAATCATTAGGTGTCACCACGGAAATGTGCGCCGCAATGTTATTTCCTCTCGTCGAATCCTCTCTACCCGAAGAGATTTTGCGTGCCTGGCAACGCCAAAATACTAGAGTTGATAATGCCCAAGATCGATTGAAAGTTTTGATGAAATTCTTGGAATCAGAAGTGCAAAACGAAGAGAGAATTTCATTAGCGATAAACGGATTCGACGAGCAAAAACCAAGTCACAACAACAACAAAAGTACGAAGAAAAACAGAAGTGTGACAGAAACTTCAATACCAACCGCGGCTGCTTTGTTTACATCGAACGAAACAAACAAAATTCCGAGTAAGTGTATTTTTTGCGGGGAGAGTCACGACAGCGATTCATGTGAAAAGCAAAAAAGTTGAGTTTGAGTGCGAGACAAGATATTGTGAAAGACAAAAAACCATGTTTTGCGTGTTTGAAATTGAACCACAGCTACAATAAGTGTCGTTCTAGAATAAAGTGTGCCTGGTGTGGTAAAAAACATGTTTTGTTGATGTGTCGGGAAGTGA
Organism: Tipula helvola; assembly: GCA_963556165.1. Lineage (NCBI taxonomy): Eukaryota > Metazoa > Arthropoda > Insecta > Diptera > Tipulidae > Tipula > Tipula helvola. The sequence continues at coordinate 333,972,333 of OY744482.1, forward strand.
CCAAAAATTATAGCGATCAGACCGTGGGTGAAATCCAGACAATGACAAAAAATCTCGCTCTCGCCGACGTAACCTTCCAAGATCCCAAAGTTTATTTGCAGACGCTCCGCGTCAAGTTGGAAGGGCCAACTAGAGAACGAGTAGTTCGCGCGGTCATTGACACCGGGTCGCATAAATCGTACGTGTTAGTCAGTTTTGCCGAAAAATTAGGTTACGAAAATATCGGTGAAAAGAAGATGGTGCACTTATTGTTTGATGGGGGGGTGTCAGAACCCCGACAACACCAAGTTTCACGCATCACACTAAGTAAACTTGATGGTACTTTCAAGTGTAATTTTACGGCATTTCATGAGAAGATTATTTGCCAAAATATTGAGGCATATGAAAACAGCACACGTTTGAACGAGCTGAAAAGTAAAGGAATCTACTTATCCGACATTGGTAACGATGCGTGGATGTGGTGGGGCGGCGTACACAGGTAAAATTGTACAAATTCCCACTGGGGAGAACGCCGTCGAAACTCTCCTTGGCTGCGGATTATAATGGGGAAAAATTCAAAAAAAATTTGGAACGCCAAGATGCTGCTCTCACAGTTATTTCGATGTTTGCTAGAGAAGCAGATTTTACGGATTTATGGAGACTTGATGCGCTGGGAATTACAGATCCAGCTGAGAGAGTTTCAAAGGAAAATTATCTCGCTCAAGCAAAGGCAAATTTTTTATCCACCACTCGGGTCACTCAAGAAGGGCGCTACGAAGTGGCGCTTCCCTGGAAGGAGAAGCACCCCCTCACAAGAAAATAATCGTTTTATGGTCGAAAAGAGATTGATTAATCTGACCAATAAATTGAAAAATGAACACTTGTTTGAGAAGTGCGACGATTTATTGACATCTTTATCAGAGCATGATTATTATTTGCCACATCGTCATGTTCTAAAAATTAGTAGCACCACACCAGTCCGACCAGTATTCGATGCTTCCGCGAAAACAAAAGGCGGAGTTTCACTCAATAAATGCCTTGAAACTGGTCCAAACCCAATAGAAATGATCCCTAATATTTTGTTGAGATTCAGGAACCATGAAATTGGAATAGTTGCTGATATTGCAAAAGCATTTTTACAAATAAACATTGCGCCTTCGGATAGACAATTTTTGAATTTTTTTTGGTGGAGCAAGACAGAACCAAGAAAAATTATTACATTTCAATACCGTCGCGTTGTTTTCGGGTTGACCTGTAGCCCATTTCTGCTAGGAGGAACAATCGATTGTCATTTGGAAAAATGGTTCAAAAATCCACGAACATTGAAGAATCAGAGCTGATAGAGAGAATACGCGACTCATTCTACGTCGATAATTGTGTCACGAGCGTGAAATCGGAAAAGGAGGGAATCAAAGAATTAAATTTGGACGATGAGATCCCAGATGACTACCAAAAACAGTTTCAAGTCTGGTACGATCAAATTCCTGAACTTCGATATCTAAGTATTCCACGGTGGATTTTCGGAGACACACGTGACAAAGTAACGTTTCACATGTTTGTCGACGCAAGCAAAATCGCATACGCGGCTGCATTTTTTGTTCGAGTGGAAGGAGAAAATGGTACGTCCGTTCATCTGGTACAAGCGAAATCACGAGTTAAGCCACGAGAAGATATTTCGATTCCAGGCATGAACTCTTGGCAGCAATGCTTGGAGCACGCTTGATGAAAACCACAATCGATTCGTTAAAATTAAAGAAGGTAGAGGTAATTTTTTGGACGGATTCGTCAACTGTTTTGTCCTGGATTCGTCGGTCTATGGGCAGTTTTTGTGTGGAATAGAATAACAGAAATACGAGCGACCACTGATATCAAAACTTGGCGATACGTACCAGGCAATCAAAATCCGGCCTATCTGAAGTCACGAGGGTGTACAACCAGACAGCTCATAAATTCCAGATGGTGGGAGGGACCAGACTGGCTAAAATAGTCTCCTGATCACTGGCCAGCCGAGCATTTTGATTTTAACGAGGATGAAGTTAACGCAGAGTTGAAGAAAAACGCAGAGAAAACTACGCCCGAAAGTTTCATTCAAGAGGATACGGTACTCAGTTGTGCTAATGTGATTATCGGAGAATCTGATCCACCGTGGTATTTGTTCAGAATGTCAAGTTATCTAAAAACCGTCCGAATGATTGCTTGGATTTTTCGATTTGCGCGAAATTGCAAAGTACATAAATCCAGAATGCCGCCAAAAGGGGGAAATCAGCGCGAGAGAATTTATTGATGTAGAATCGCGAATTTAAAAAATCAGCCAAGACGAGGCCTTTGAAGGAATAAAGGAACCACCGGATTAAAGAAAGCACCGGATTAATCAGAACAAAATCACTGGTTTCAAATCGCGATGACAGTTTTGGCTTCAGATTTCCGATAGTTTTAAGCCATAATCATGAATTTGTCAAACTGCTTATTACACATACACACCGGAAAAATAATCAAACGGGCATCAATACGATGTTAAAAATTTTGAGAGAAAATTTTTGGATTACTTCAAGTCGGCGTGCTGTAAAAAATGTCATACAAAAGTGTGTTACCTGTCGCCGTTTTGCAGGAAAAACACTAAAAGCACCGCCTACGAGTCTACCGGCAAGAAGAGTCAGTGATGCAAAAGTTTTTGAAATCACGGGAGTAGACTACGCTGGACCTCTCTTTTTACGAGAAGGTCAAAAGTGCTACATCTGTCTATTCACCTGCGCAGTATATCGTGCCATTCATCTTGAGCTGGTTACGACATTGGCAGCTGACGGGTTTCTCGAAGCTTTGCGCAGATTTATACATCGTAGAGGGAGACCGAGCTACATTTACAGCGATAACGGTACCAATTTTGTCAAAGCTAACCGTTTACTGCAACACGTCAATTGGGAGAAAATTTCGAGTTATTGTGCGACCGAAAAAATTGAGTGGGTTTTTAATCCTCCATACGCCCCATGGTGGGGTGGGTGGTGGGAGAGAATGGTACAAGAATGGTAAAAGATATCCTGAAGAGAACCCTTGGCATTACAAGTCTCAATTACGAGGAATTGAACACCACACTCTGCGAATGCGAGTCGGTCATTAATGCTCGTCCCATCACCTATTCAACGGAAGATAAAAACAACATTTGTGTCATAAGCCCAGACATGTTTTTGAAAGAAATTCACGAAGACGGAGTCCCAGGAACTACGCGAGGAAATCAAAGATCGTTTTCGCACAGAGTACCTCGGTCAACTTTCCAGAAGAACAAAAGTCAATAAAGATCTCTGTAAAACTTTAAAGGTCGGTGACTTATTCTTCATTTCAACTGATAACCAAAAGGTTTGCAAGTGGCCTTTAGCCAGAATACAAGAACTAATTCCTGGTAACGACGGAGAAATCAGGACAGTAAAACTCAAAACCTCCTCAAATGTACTGGTTAGACCAGTTCAACGATTGATCTCACTGGAAGCGGATTCGGATGGATATCTCCCTAAGCCCGTGGAAAAATCATCGGAAAATTCAACACCAGAGGAATGTTCTGAAGAATCAATCGACGAAGATCGCCAAGACAGGGGCGAATCAAGTTCGGGTGACACCATGGAGCCCTCACAAAACGCATCCGAAGTGCAGCAGGTACTGCAGACACGACGAGGGCGAGCAGTCAAGATGCCGAAACGCTACATCGAATGACATGCTTAAAGAAATCATTATCTATTTTGACGTTTGTTAAATTACTAAAATCTTCAATTAAAGCCATTTAAAAAGGTGGGAGAATGTTGGAAAAATGTAGATCATATTGTGAGCGCCACGACGAATTTTATCTGTAGCTCCTTGTGATTTTTGGTTTTTCAAATTTTGCGACTGCGCATGCGTTGATTTTACGTGTGCGCCTCAATTTGTAAAACGTAGTAAGGTGGATTAATATTATCCCTTCCTTTCAGTTCCTACACGTATCGTGTGAGACATAATCAATTTATACTATCCGTCAGACATCCATGTTTTGAACAATATTTGTCTGTGTCGGTTCGTGTAGGAACGGAAAGGAACGGATAATATAAATCCACCTGTATTCGTTCGGCGTCCATCGTCCGATCAACAACAAAATTAGCGATTATCCTAGCTATTGTTTTTTTTCCGAATAAAATAGTATTCTATATATTTGCCATTCTAAGGCACGAGTTGTTTTATTACTCTTCCTAAAACCATTTTGCAACAATTAGTTTATTAAATTGATACTTTTTATTTAATTTTCTGTATGCCACAAGTGACAGACCACTGGTCTTACTTGTTGTCTCCGTGACGGTGATGCCCTATATACATGACAGGCACTGTGGTACTTTCATAGTCCACTAGTTGGCAGCATACATCATGCATACAACACACATGTACTACTACAATACTTGTTAAAGCGTTACAGTACAGAGCCGCTTTCATATAATTAGAATTGTAAAAATTTTGTTAGATTTTAGAAAAATAAAAAATCCTTTGTTTATTTTCAATTTTCAACCTGAATGCCCTTTCTCAGTTAATAATTTAAAATAATAGGTAAAAAATAATTAGTTTTTGGCCGCCTTTTGAAATCGGCCGTCGACCGAATATTCACCCCTATTATGATTGTCGAGTCGATCGACAATCGACACGACTCTGTATTGCGTTTTCTTTTTTTCATTTGATAAAAATATTACGAAAAAGGAAAAAGCAACACAGAGTCGTGTCGATTGTCGATCGACTCGACAATCATAATAGGGGTGAATATTGAACAAATCAAAATATCTGTGTGTGAAAATTCGACAAAATTGGGATTCTAATGAGAAATCAAAAATTATTTATCTAATTTGAATTCTTTAAAATTTGGGTTAACCAAAAGTATATTTTATAGTTAAATTTGCCTACAAAATTAATTCAAGAACTCTTTTTGAATTTTGTATTTATTAATTTTATGATTAATTAAATTACCAGGGAAACAAAATTTCAGAATATTTCACTAATTTGAAAATGGCGTTGCCGTAAATTGCCGGTGAAATATAAATTTTAATAACCCGGCTACCTAGCGCTGCATCCATTGCATTGTTTATATGATTGGCCCAATAAATTATGTTATTCAGGCGGTCTAACAGCGGATTCAGATGTACCACATGTTTGTTCGTTTCTAGGTTTTTAAATCATTGGACTGAGGGTCATTGGTTTGAAATTAGACTGAGAGTCCCAGGTAAAAAATCAATGACAATCCTAGCCAGCGTTTAATGTTTGAAGAAGCTAGTTCTCAAACCAAGAAGCTCGCTCACTGAGAAGTCTAGAAAGCCTTCTAGGATACGAGATTTTCTCAGGCTTCTAAGACATATTAAGAATAGTATAGGGCCAATAAATACTTCGAAAGTTTCTCAGACTAAAATTACTTAACGTAATTTGCACATTGTGTTTCATAGAAATATTTTAACTTACGGATTCTCGGAGTTCTAAGAACTTACGAACTACGTCCATTTTTGCTTGAATAGTTCACTATATAAGGAAAATACAGAGTTAAAATATAAATATACAACGATTAAATTATAAACTAGTTTTGAGAAAAATGACAGCCTTTGTAACTATCAAAATATATGTTTCATGGCTGCCTAAGGGTAATGCTAAAAATTGTTGTCGTAATCGTCATCTCAGTCTCCTAACATGGTACATACGTTGTACGTATTCATATTAGCACTCCGATCACCAAAATATTTCGATAATTTCGACGATACATTATTTCGACAACAATAATTGCAAATATTTTTTGTGCATTAGCGTATGTTTTGAATTTAATCTGTACATAACATACACTCGTACAACAGTAGAGTTTTCTACAATTTAATACAAATCAAATTGATGTTACATATTATAAAATTTTATTTGTTAACAATAAAAAAATATAAATTTAAATAGACATTCAGTACAAAAAAAAAACATGAAATAATTATTTTGAATCGATTATGAATGGGAACTTGAAAATATGTCTGTCTACCTTAGGCGAAAATAAATAAACGTATACATTTCAGGCAAAAATCTCATAGTACATATATGATGTGATGTGTGCATTTAAGGTATAAAATAATTTAAACAGAATTGTAAAACAAAATCACTCTCGCCCGATTTATGAAGGGTTTTCAATTTCCAGGATGTCCAATGTCCGGATTTTAAAATTAAATAAATAACAAATGGACCGGAATTTCTTCAATATGTATTTGTTTTTGTCGGTGAAAGCACAAGCGATGCTTAGTCACGGTAACTTCTCTAAATTTTGAACATTCGTTTGGTACAATTTTCAATGACACGTTGCCATAAATGAGGCTGGGCAGTGGAAATTTTGCGTCTTATGTTCAGACGAGTGACTTGTTAGAACCCCATTAACACAAGTCTAAAGATGTCAAGACACTCGATCTCACTTGTGTGGCACATAGCGCCGACTTGCTTAAAAACAACACCCATTGGCGGTTAATGTTCGTCCTTAATCGTTTACGAAGAAGCATAGGATCCGATGACATCACCAACTCACAATCCGCACTATTCAGTAATTTTTTCAACCTTGCAATAGACTTGCCACCCGTCCTGTTTTGACGGAACAAACAAATTTATAATTGAATGTTCCTTGTCTGGGGTCACTTTTGAGCGGTACGCGGTTTATCCTATTTTAACATCATCTGCAATAGGTACGTTGTCAGCCGTTCATTCAAAAATGGGCCCCGTCGCTGAAGATATTTTTCGGCCGAAATTCGGTTCAACTTCTAATGCCTTGTTAGAGAACATACGGTACAACAAATGATCGTTTGGCTTGAGGTACTACGTCAATGCGCAGAATTCGCCAAATCGAGATGTGTGAAAGTCCAAGTTCTTGTGCACGACGAGAAATCGAGAGGTTTGGACTATCAAGCGCATTATAGCGGTTGAACTAACTTTTGCATGAGGTGGCGAAGATAATGTTCAATTGGATGATTATAGACAAAACATTCACATAATAATTTTTAGTTGTTTCTGAATATTTGTATCAAGAATATTTGTTTAAAGAAAGTTGAGCATTTTCATTCCCTTTAGAAGTAGTTTCAGAAGTTTAAAAATATCTTTCATCTGATGTAACACATGACCGCTATTGCGATTTACAGAATATAAAGGGCTGAAACGGCACGAGTTGATTAAAACTTTTATCCTGAAAATTAACTTAACTCCCAAATCAATCCCTAACTGAACCTTTTAACTCAATTATCAGCTCAACCTCCACATCAATTTACAACTCAACCTTCAACTCAATCTCAATGCATCCTAAACGCAATCACTAAATCAAAAGACAATTAGCAACTCAATCACCAATTCAACACCAAATCAATTTTTAAATCAAGCCCTAACTTAATTCCAACGTAAACTAACTCAATCCTAACTCAACTTTAACTTAACTTAGCTCGAACCAAATCTCAACCCTTAACTCAACTCCACACTCAATGGCCAACTCAATCCCGAATTGAACTCGATTCGAAAGCTACAAGCGTGTATGAACTAAACTCATATCAACTCAACCGAACCTCCCATTAAACCGTCAACTCGACCTCAAATTAATCCTCAGCCGAACCCTCACTCAAACCCATAAACCAACCCTAAACTCAATCATAACCCAATACAAATTTAACCTTCAACTCAACCCCAACTTAATCCCAAACTCAACGTTAACTCAACAACAATCAATCCTCAACTCGACCACAAATTCAGACCTCAACTCTACCCCAAACTCAACGTTCTACTCAATCCCTAAATCCACATGGTCCGAATGTATTTCAAGCGCAAATTAACTTAACTCAATCTTCTAGTTCAACCTACACCTCCTAAATAAATACACAACTGAACCCCTCACTAAACTTCAACTCAACCCTAACGCAACTCCCAACTCAACGCTCAACTCAACCCCAAACTCAATCCTTAAACAACATAGTTCGAAAACTCTATGAATTGAACTCAATCCTAACTCAACCTCTAACTCAACCCTCAACTTAATCCCAATCTCAACATCCAACTTGTCTAAGCTCATCAATCATACCTGAAAGAAATCACTAGGAAATACTGCGGAAGGGTGCGACCCATGGCTTATTCACTTGTTGATGGACAAACTGGACATTGAAACCAAGCAATCATGGTTATATTACACATTGGAGGTAAGACATATCTAACATTTAATGAGTTCCCGATATTTTTAACAACAAGCTGTGGTGCTCTTGAAACAACACGATCAAAATTTAGAGAAGCACTTGCAATAAACCAAAGTGGTCACAGTCGTATGCCATGACATCAACAATATATTTGAGTCTAAATATCCGCTGTCGGATGTTTCTGTGCCAATAAGACAACGGATTGGTCGAAGTGCCGAGAATATTACTGCTGTTCAAGTGTCTGTCGCAAGTGAACCAAAACAGTCGATTCCACGGCGTTCTCAATAATTGGGCATCGCTCAGACCACACTTTGGCGAATTTTGCGAAAGGATCTTGGTTTGCACCCTTATAAGATAAAGTGAACATAAGAACTAAAGCCACTCGATCATTTGAAGCAACGTACGTTCTCGAATTGGGCTCTGGAAATGCTGGAAGAAGATAACCAATTTCATCGCAAAATCATCTTTAGCGACGAAGCTCATTTTTGACTAAATGGCTTCGTCAACAAATAGAATATGCATTATTGGTCAGGTGAAAACTCTCATGTGCTTCAAGAAACACCACTTCATTCTCAAAAAATAACTGTATGGTGTGGTTTTCATGCTGGTGGTGTCATTGGACCGTTTTTTTTCGTTGATGAAAATGACCGTCACGTTACAGTCAATGGAGATCGCTACAGAGACATGTTGCAACGTTATTTCTTTGGTCAATTGTATGAGCTAGACATTAAGAATAACCGTTATTTTAATCTACGCATTAATAAAAATTGAATTCGGCATACCAGGACTTCCCTTGAGAAGTTTCTGGAACTTTGTGCTGTTTATAAACCACTGGCCTTATGGATCCTAGTTTAGATCTGGCCTGAGCAAATTAAAAAATAAACAAACAAACAAGACTTTGATTTTTTTTATGGGTGTGTGAATATATGTACACTACCTACATAACGTAACATAATGTTAATTTGTGCTGTAAGCGTGTATTATTTTACTGAATTACTCAAACCTCGTGGCAGAATAAAATAATAAAACAAACACATTTAGCGTTTTTTTAAAACAAAACAATTTTTAGTATAGTTTAGTCCGAACATTAAATTAGTTTAATTAAATGTATTAAATTAATTTTGCTTTGTTAGTACCTATCGAGCTATTTCGATCAAGTGTACTAAATTTAAAACCAAAGTTCCAAACCATTAAATAAACGTCAAACTGTTTTAGTACAAATTATAAATTTGTTCCAATAAGAATTCTATTTCCAATACAATTATTACAATAGAAAAAATAAATTACACCAAAAAAAAATGTTAGCAAACCATTATTAGTTTATAAAATACTTTTCCGTGAATAAACGTCAAAAGGTTGCGAATTTCTTGAGGTATTCCGTGTAATATCAAAAACTAAGTTCTAATTTGTCGCCAAAATGCCGTTATTGGCCCTTAATCAAATTCGGCAATTTGAAGTTTAAAATTAAAAGGACATTATTATTTCTCTTGTTAGGGAATACCTTCATACCTCAATGGATGGAGAATTTAATCAGCTATTTCGTGAACTACATATCACAACTTGAGTCCAAATTTCTGACAATGGCCATTAATGGCCCTAAATCAAATTCCTACAAAACCGCAATTTGAAGTTTAACACGTTAATCGCCATGTCAGTCATATGTGCTGACACTAAAAAGTTCTACATGAGCCATGTCAGACATATATGTTGACATACGGGATTTAGTAGAAGGCCACGTCAGTCACTGATTTCCGACGCAAACGATAAATTTGCTGTATCTTTAAAAAGCTTAGCTTACCAGAAGCAAAACCTGAAAATTGCTTGTGTAAGTTCGATTATGGTGGCGATTAACGTGTTAAAATTCGTAGTACATTTATTTTTCTGGTTATAGGGAACTCCTTCTATTCTATTTAGGTCCATTAACGGCCATTGCCAGAGATTTGGACTCAAGTTGTGATACTTCACGAAATAGCTAATTAAATTCCCCATCCATAGAGTTAAGAAGGAGTTTCGCTATTCCCCGAAATAAATTTCTTTCAAATTTTAATCTTCTAATCACAATTTTGGCATTAATACTAAAGGATCATTTATTTAGTTGATAAATTAGCTGACTAAATTTTTTGCACGCCAACCTAAATACTATTCCGTTCCAGAAATAATTTTTATTCGAATGATATTTTCGATTTTTTAATAAAATTACATTTTTAGTACTAAATTTTTCAATAGGAATCCTGATTTTTTCCAATTTGAATTCAATTTAGCAGTGTGTAACACATATAAAAATTGGAATTTTTATGAAAAACTTCACACCCATTTTTTCTGTTCATTAATTTGACTTTCTCAACTTTTAATAGTAAAAGTTGTAATCTTTGGAATAATGTGAGGCAATCTTTTAAAAATGATAACACTTTTACGACAACTTACCTGTTATAATTGTAATATATGGCTAGAGAAAATAATCATATAGACCAATTCCCTCCTATACCAATTATTCTGCTAAAAGTTTAAAGGAGTTATTCATCAAAATAATAATCAGACTCATGTACAAACATTACAGATTATCATGAACTGCACAAAATAAATTTCCAAACCCCATTTCATTCAATCATGTTGCAGACAAATATAAATCTACCACGCATAAATGAACCTTAATCCGACCACAATAAACTGAAGCTTAGAAAAAGGCTTTATTTTTCTGTCCCTTATTTAGAAATATGTTTGTACAGATATATACATAATTACATACATATACAATGGAAAAACTCTTTGCTTTCGAACCCCTATTATCAACCATTTATATATACAACAACAATAAAAAAATTAATCTCAAAACAAATTTTCTATTTTACATTGCGATGGTGTTGTTTTCCTTTTAAAGCACGAATCTGTTTTTTTTTGTGTTCATATACCTTTCGATCGGCATTGAAAAAAGGAGAATAACTATTCCAGGTAATCTCGAGAAAAGCAGTCGTGATAGATTATTGAAAAACTAAAAATGATTTAGTTATATTATAAATAATGCATGAAAATCAAAAATCATTTTATGAAAAACTGGAAAAACTTTAAAAAAAAAACAAAAAATCGTTTTTCACCAAACAAAATATGGAAATTTTTATTTTTCCAATTTAAAACACGAACGGATGACACTCGTGCGGGGGATACGCAAAATATTACAACGCTTGACCTTATACGAACCGACTTGGCTGATAAAAATGAATAAAACATAAAATCGGGCATGCACACAGATAATCGTGTGTTCCAATATTCAGTCAACCATATTCCAGAACATATTTTATAATACATAATGGAAAAAAATGTTTCAGATATTTAGAAAATTGATTGATTTTTATGCTGCGATTAAGTTTTATAACTGTATCTACCTACTATACTTAGTTACTAAACCCATTTTTGAAAGACGAATGGATTATTTTTGTTAGATTTCAGTATCGATCCAATTCTTAGAAAATTTCAAATTGAAAATCTTAAATTTGAGTTAAGCAAAAAAATTGTGTATATACGAGGTTATTCTTATAACTATTTGAAGAGAAATTCATGATGAAAAATGATGTCATGTTGTGTTTATACTATTGAGGTGTACATGAGGGAGTTGAACAATTTTTTTTTTCGATATAAGAAGTTAAATTTTCTGTATACTATGCTAAGTAGTTATTGATGATGGCTGTAATAAATGAAAATTTATTATTTTAATAATGTACATTCAATTTCCAAAGGTGGAATTCAACTGTTAAAGGATAAATTCTTCGAAGGCGTTTGGGAATTTATATTATTGGCATTTTCATTTTATAAAATAAAATTTCTTATTTCAAACGTACATAGGTAGGTAAATGTCATTTTACATTTTCATATTGGAACGGTTATTTTATGCGACTGTTACAAAATATCGGTATAATAAATGTTTATAAACGGTTTCAAATGAGACAGTAAATAAGTTGCAAACGTGGGAATTGACCAAATTTGGAACAGTTCAGGGTATGTATATGAGATTGGTATTTAAATACAAATATAAAATGTGTTTTTTTTGCAGAGTTGAACTTATACAGGGTGTTTGGTGCATCGTTTGCCAAATTGAATTTGCCCAAAGGAGGGGTCATTGCTATTTAAAAACTGGGTTTGGCATAAGTTACATACATATATTAAGTGAGGGCCATTTGCTATCTCCTAAGCCACAATAACTCATTTCTGGCCATACGGATTTTTTTTATTAACTCGTAAAATGTTTGAAGAAGGTAAATAAAACTTAAAACTCAACTTTTCATTGCAATAAAAAAAATTGGGTCTATCCGACTCACAGACGCCACTTTTCCCAGAAAGCATCCGTTAAAGATCACCAAACCAACCATTTATATTTTACAAACATTTTCCGTTATTTTGGGCAAGCAAGATTCGTAAAATATGTCACGGATTTTCTTAAATTTGGAGACCCCTTCCCCAATATCACAATTGGTCACGACAATATAAATCTTCAACTCTCACACCGCTAAATCACAGACTCACAAATAATGTTGGATTATTTATAACACGTGTTGAGCAGCATTGATCAGCTATCAAAGACACGTTTTGAGCAGCAATCAAAGTCGCATTCGCCATTTTTCATCTTCCACCTTTTACAATTAGATCCAGTTATACATCTCTAGTGTTGAAAGTCCTTAAGAATTTAATTTACTCCATTCTGCGAGAGATCAACAATGTTCAAAAATTTATTTTCTGTAAATTTGTGCCGTTTGATCACATCACAATATTATGTGAGCAACGTGAGAATTGGCCTATATAATTCTTTACTCAGCGCTTCAGTCTGGCCGAGGCATCTCTGTGGACCATTCGAAAATACCAAATAATAAAACACAAACAATACAAAATCAGAATTAACGTTAATTATCATTTATTATCGAATCCCACCTCCTTGTCATACTATATAGCATTTCATTTTACATATGTATATCCCAGCGTTCCCAAACCTGTTCCTCACTAATGGCGAGATATTACATATTTTAATGCCATCCATAGTAATTTGCTATAATTAGGGGTTATATACGATTTTTAATACCAAGAGAATTTATTACTAAGAAATAATACCTTGAAAGGCGATTTTATGAAAGCAATTCACAAATAATGTATCGATCAACATGTCATTGAAATTTCAATCATTAAAATGTCAAAAAATGTCAATAAAACGTCACTGAATTGTCAATGTCAGTTAATATCAGTGGCATAGAAACGGGAATATCGTGCTATACATATTTAAAAGCTCACTACTTAGATAAATTATTTTCAAATGTTGACGATATTATTTGCCACCAGCAAAGTATCTAGTTAAATTTAAATTCCATATTACTCTGCAATCTATTCATTTTGTCTTAAAGCTACCTAATCAACAATTGTTGGAATTTGCAAGGTGTATTAACTGTAGAATAATATTTTTCGGAAAGTTTGACATTACCTCGGTAAACAGATGAACAAATTTTATTACTCCTTTTTGTTAAAATGACTCCCACGCAATGCTTCAATCGACTTCAAATTTAGTGAACAATTAGATGATGAATTGTCAAATTACAAAATTCGTCGGTTTCGTTTTTGAGAAAATCTGTTTGGCAGTTTTCTCTTCCACTGCAACCCCTTCTATTCTACACTCGAATGGACCTTAAAGTTAACACAAACTGCCTATTACTAAAATCTATCTTTGTACAAAATTTCGACCAAAACTATCATTATTTGTGAGAATGGGAGGCAAAACGAAAATAATAAAAATGTGCGGCTGGAAGGACGGACGGAAGGACGGACACGACATTTTTCTGATCGGTGTTTCGGGATCCTGGTAACCTAGTTCGTCGAGAAATGTCAATATCTGGAGCAAAATTTTTTTCGCGATTACAATACATACCCAATATAACTTCGTTATAGTGGGAAAAGTAAAAATCCTAAAAGTGATCGTTATTGGGGCCAGAAATGAGTTATTGGAGCTTAGGAGATAGCAAATGACCCTCCCTTAATGTATGTTTGTAATTTAAGCCAAAACCAGTTTTTATCGCGAATGTAGAATATCAGGCCGCTGTGTATACACAAATTTTGTGATTTAGTAAAGTATTTGAAATGGCTTTTATGGCATATTGGCTAGTGTTTATGGCAAATTGCCTTGAAATTTTATCTAGTAGTCGACGAAAATTATTGGAGGAGTATTTAAAGGATTTGATTATAAAACATAATGATATTTGTCGGTCGTGAACAAAGTATCGTATTCTACTCGCATCTAATGGCTCTTATTCACTCAGATGATTTATGACACTCGCCTATCGGCTCGTGTCGGCAAACTTCATCTTCGTGAATAACAGCTTTCATTATATGCTCTCGTTATTTGAAAAAAATTGTTGAGCTATTTTTAGCAAGAGGCATCGATTTTAAAACATTTTTGGTTGAGTTTGCAGCTGATGGTGCCAACGTTATGATAGGGCTTAATCTTTCCGTGGCAATACTTTTGAAAAACGAGTGTCCGGGCTTAATTATATTTAAATGCGTCTGCCACTCATTCGCACTTTATGCCAATTATGCTTGCGCAGCATTATCGGAATTCGCAGAAGCTACAGCTACGGAAATTTATAATTTCATTCAGAATAGTCCGAAATGCATACATCTATTTGCAAGCCTTCAAATTCTTTTGAGTCACAAACCAAAAAAAATGCTACATCCGGCTCAATCTAGGTGGTTGTGGCCGGAAGCTACAGTGAATCAGATACTAAGTCGATTAGATGTATTAAAATTGTTTTTCGTAGAATAAAATCAAAATGGAAGTCGTAGCAAGGCTAGGAATATATGGGAGTGGGACTGCCCTCTCGAAGTCCTTGGGAACCAATGCTACCGTTTTTCCAGTAGAAGTGTTTCCTATAGTAAACATCTAGGAGGGAGAGCAATGAGCCCAGATAGTATGTATCGCATACCGGCCGGCAGTATTATCAGGTTCATTAAGAACCTGAATATTGGTTGGACGGATAATTAAGCAGAGTCTAAGCACAAAAGATCTTTTAGGTCGCAGTGCGAGGTGGCTAAACGCCCACATGGCCCTACAACAATAATAAAAATAATAATCGATTTGAGCAGAAAAAAAAATCAATTTTTTAAAATCGCTATACCAGGTTACCTTCTTAAAAAAATGATTACGTAACTCCATCATGAAGCGGCCATATCCTATAAATTCTATAAATTAAAATCAAAATCCGCACAACATCTCAAGCAACTTTGAGTTAAAATTGTTGAATAGAGGCTTAAAATTTGCACACACACCATCATTTGTGCCAATAGATGAGATTGTTGCAGATTTAGAGAGCGGTGTATCAAAATTGAGTATCGATGAGAAACAATCAATTCGGTTTCAAAGTCAAACAATTTTGCTGCACAACCAACAACGTTATCATACAGAGAAAACCTAAAAATTATAAGAAAGATTGCACCAAGTTATTAAAATCAAAAAATGTCATTTAGCTCCTCAAGGCAGAGAAAAGCAATTCTCTTGTTATATTGGATAAGACAGATTACGAGAACAGAGTATTGAATATGCTAAGCGAAGGTCAATATATGGAATTCAAATATAAAAATGGGAATAGTAAGAATCCATTACCTTCTATGATAAAGGCCGCAAAAGAATTGACAAAGTTTTTAGGAGCATCGTTACAGGTACTACATTTACACTTTAAAATGAAGTATCCCAAATCCAATAATTCCTTACCTGTATGCTCTACCCAAAATTCATAAACAAGGAAATATGAAGAGACCAATAGCATCTAACATATCGTCATGGGAGTGTTAAAGTGTCCTATACGCCATTTTATACGCGAAAAATCGAATTTTAGATTTCCAGCTAAAATTTGTTCACATTCCAAATAAAATTTTGATGGATGGTCAATTTTGGTTTAATGTTCTAACATTTCTGAATATTTTATAAAAACGAAATATTAAATTTCGTTTCAATTAGGACCGAAAACCCAATTTTCTCCTGCAAAGTCAAATAAAAAAAAATGGATATAGGACACTTTAGTACTCACGTGACGATATGCACTCCTACGGAAAAGTTGTCAATGTGACTTATAAATGAGCTAAATGGAATGGAAAATATGAGATTGGATAACGATGAGATAATTGGCTTCTTTGATGTTACAGCACTATACACGAATGTTCCAGTTGATATTGATATTCAGTGGATGGTAGATCACGCTACCGAGCAAAACGTGAACCAGTGCAAAATCGAAATGTACAGAAAAGTAGCCGAAACTTGAATGGCACAGAGCTTTTTCCAGTTCAGAGGTAAGATGTACAATCAAACATTTGGAACATTCATGGGCAGTAAAATAGCACCATATATACTTTAGTAACATGTTCACACAGTCGAAAAAATAACTTTAATTTTTAATACAAGCCTTGCATTACGACTAATGTATAGCAAGTTATATTAAATTGTAAATTAATGATTGCATTAAAATGAATTTTAGCGCAATTATGAAGATTTTTAATGCAGCATTTGCATTAAAAGTTATTTTTAGTAAAACTATTAAACATTTTAAAGCAACCTACTCAAATTAAAAAATTATATAAACATAAAATTCGCTAAAACAAGCGGACTACGGTGTATATATGAATTATAGATTCAAGCACGTGTTTTGCATTATTGATTTAAAATTCACTAAGTCAAATTGACTTTTATTATGTTACAGGAGAACTTTTCATTTCCTAAAATATAATTTATTACCTTGGGCGATCATAAAGTGATCTAGCCCGCCAAACTGTAAAAAGTTAGAGTCTCTGAGATCTCGACCCTCAAGGCGCCAAAAACAAAGACTAACACCAGAAAAACCACGGTATCAAGATTTTATTAACAGGAATAAATAAATCAAAAAATCATGTCTAAAGTGACAGAACTTTTAATGCAACTTGCTTTAAAATTTAATACTACTAAAATATTTTATTAATGCAGTCTTTGATAAATTTTAATGCAGTTGCTTGACGGTTCTTTTCCAATGTGTTTTATATTCTAATGGAACGTTGCACTAAAATTTAATGTAATTACTGTTTCATAAATTAATGCACTGTGCATTAAAACCTATTTTAAGGCAAGGTTAGCATTGTTTTTTGATGGAAGTTAGCACTGGACCTACATGTAATGCAATTTGCATTACATAACCCAATTTGGGGATATAGACTGTTTAACATTCCTATGACAGAAGCGGAATTGAAGGGAGAGTAAAAGTATATTTTAGAATCGGCTGAAATCAAATGGCGATAATTTTATAAAATCTATTCTAAATAAACACAAACGTAAATTTGAAATAATAACAGGAACCAGAGAAAAAACCAATCTGTGTACCTTTTTATCCGGCAATAACAAACAAGATAGGAAATTTGATGAAACATTTTGACATACATACATTTGGTCACTAAAAGTCAGCTGTAAGAATTGCGATATGCTGTATATGAAAAATTGAAAAAAAAAGCTGACATTAAAAATGAAGAGAACCGCCATTTTTTTAATATTTTCATTTTCAGTTTGACTTGTGGGTTACAATTTTTTTTTTGTGTTTGTTTTTGGATGGTGAATGACAAAATTACCGAGATTTTCATTAACAGTTTTCTTTTAATCATCGATCTAAAACGAAAGCAATCCATATTTTTTTTATGTTTTCATCTATGCAATCTTATTCTGGGGCTCAAGGCACTCTCAACTCTTTTGCAGTTCATTTTATCGTCCTACTTAGCCAAATCGACGACGTACGGTTATAGACCCGTTTTTGTTTAAACCGCATCTGCACATTGCATTGCTTCAAGCCAGCCTAAAGTGTTGACATGAAAGGTGGGTCGGCCCGTGGATCGGGATAGGGATTCGAACCCGGTACAATTATCATAGATACCAGAACAAAATTATCAGAATCAATAAAGTCTTGTGAAAAATTATCATATATAAATAAAGTTGTTATTAATTCAAGTGAATTGTTGCATTTTTTATTTAAAAATCAAAATAAAAACCCAGTGATTATATCCAATAATCCGAATCGTATCCGGACTTACCGTGTACCAAATTAACAACCTATA
This sequence comes from Tipula helvola, assembly GCA_963556165.1. Taxonomy (NCBI): domain Eukaryota; kingdom Metazoa; phylum Arthropoda; class Insecta; order Diptera; family Tipulidae; genus Tipula; species Tipula helvola. The sequence continues at coordinate 333,990,575 of OY744482.1, forward strand.
TCAATCAGAAATCATCACCATTAGTCCACATCATCATCATCATTATCAGTTTTTTCATTGGTCAACCCAACCGCCACAGATTTAACCATTGCGCCATTTGGTCCTTAATCCATAATTTATGATATTCGCGGTACGATCAAATTGACAATGAAACAAAAATTGAGTCAACAAAATGTTCGATTCGCTTCATAGCGTTATGGGCAATAACAAAACATATTTTTTATCTAATAACCAACGATTAGATTCACAAGATAACGAGACGCAATTTCAATTTCCAAAAATGAAGTCCAATGAAGACATTTTGACTATTCAAAATATAAGTAAATAAAACATTCATTTATAAAACATCCTAATTTAGACTAGACATGCGACACACGGGCAGCACAAATTTATTTAGGAAAACCAAGCATATAATATAGAGTGTGTTGAAACATAATTTTTAATAAACAAACATCCACACACACACACATTAACGAGAATATAAACAAAATATTTAAATTCACAAAATGACTTTATGAAGTGACAAATAAACACATCTTAATTTCTGGATTTGAAATTTATTTGTCAGTATATACTGAGCGTGTATAAAATTAAAATGTTGATAAATTAAAATCACGTTTCATTAAAAAAAAAATGAAAAATGAAGGAAAAGAATTGTTCGCTCGTTCCACAACCAACAGCAACCGTAAATAAAAGCACATGATTAATTTTGTTTTGTGCTTCATCTTTAAAATCAACTTAATATTACATCCTCGGTGCTTTTTTTGTAAAACTAAAAAAGACTGTGCCACATCACATCTAAATGAAAAAGTGGTAAGGCGATGAAAAACAATTGCACGAAGAAAATTTTATATACTTACTGCAAATAAGTTTCAGGTAAAGGTGAACAGATCTTTTCGTTTTCGTTAGTTCAAATGTAAATCTTTCGTCTGTCAGATATGTATATTACAAATTTTATATCCATATCATCATAATGATAACGAAAATTCCCAAGTAAAAAATACTTTTTAGAATTTCCCAACATCGTAAATAAAAAAAATGTAATACGAATACAAAAAAAAAACTGAAAGTTGGACGATAATGTCTTTTATATAGATTTGTGATTTCTCATTGTCTCTAAAATGTATGTAAATTTCCGGTAGCCAAATAAAACTTAACTAACATGATAATTTTCCCTATATGAGTATATGAGTATATTAATATTCCCCTGCTTGCGAGGGGAACCTGTATCTTGTATTCCCCTTATTGAGAAACAAAAAAATTCTCCAGTTTATCGTTCCCCTATATTAGGTGAGGAAATAATTTATTACGAATAATATATCGGCAGAATGCTCGTCTCCTATATTTAACCCCTATTTTTATGCTATATATACGACCCCTGATTCAATATTTATTATTTGGGTTTGTGAAATGAGGGTAAAGAAAAAAAAAAAATAAGCTGACATTAAAAATGAAGAGAACCGACATTTTTATTTTTTTTTATTTTCAGTTTGTCTTGTGGGTTACATTTTTTTTTGTGTTTGTTTTTGGATGGTGAATGAAAAAATTATCGAGATTTTCATTAACAGTTTTCTTTTCATAGCTACATTATGCTGTATAAAAGTGCTTTTAAACGCTTTGTTGAAAAAATTAAACCAACAAGTGTTTTTAAGTAGATTAATTACCTAGATTTAGCCTATAATGCAGAATGAAATTATGTGAAAGGCGAGACTTGTTTAAAAGGAAATCAAATTATAAATAGAGGATTTGAATGGATCCCAAGATCCCAACACACGATTAGAAATGATTTAGTTTAGTTTTAGCTTAGTATGTTTTATAAGTTTTACTTTTGCAACAACCACTCACATATGTACATATGACATAAAATGCAATTTAAATTTGGTTCGTAGAAATGAGAAGTTCTTACAAAGTTACAAACGAAATGCGGATTGATTAAGTTGAAAGTAATTTCTAGAATCAGCCGATACACACGTACACAATAATTCACGTTTATGGGTGGTGTTACCAAAATCTTATCATCAGAGCCTTCTAGAGCAGTGCTGCTCAAATTGTAGGCCGCGGTCCTTTAGGGAGCCGTGGAACTGTAGCCAGAGAGCCTTAAAACCTCCCAATAATATCTCGAATAAATCACACAATTTCGTTGCACATAAATTTCTGAATTTCTCTATTATCAATGACCGTTACGGTTTTCTGTGCTGTTAATGGTTGTTTGTGAATTTAAATAAAAACACTTTCTTGCATTTTCTTTTGACACGTTATAATTATGTATTAAACTATTTAATTATCTTTATTAATTTTATTTTTACACGAGGAATTCTTTATTGATACATAGAACTTAAAATAGGTATGTGAATACGTCTTGTCTCACCAAAATCACGAACAATTCTAATTTTCAATCTTTTCCGTCTTGTATAGGAAAAAAATGTACGTACACTTTCGAAAATTATGTTCGAATCTTTTAGTTGTGCTATTCGACGCAAACGTCGTGTCGATCATGATTTTCGTAATTGAATTACAAAAGTAAACTTATTATGACGTTTACTATGTCAAATGAAAATTTGTTTATACATGAAAAATTTCAAGTAATTTAAATTTTATTTTAGTTACATGTTATTTCCTTAATTAGACCTTAAATTTATCTAATTTTAATTTAATTTAGTAAGCAGTACGATGTATTAATACTATAATCAACGAGAATTGTATACAAAATAATTGGGAATTTAATTGAAGTTAAGTGTACATATATATGTTAATTACTTTAATTTTTTATAACAATATATTAATACAATTTATTTTATTTCAGCCGCTATTCACTGATGTATCCGATGGCCAAACCATGGCTGATGATAAATGCCCATGATTTATGTTTTTTAGGCTCACTCATGAAAATATGCTATTTTTGGTTTTAGATGTAGTGAATCGAGTGTCCTGTGAATACGAAGGTAGTTTTGCTTCCGACAATGGTTTTTGTAAGATATCTGATGTGTATATGAATTCCACAATCACTAGGATTTTGGTAGGCAAGTTCTTATTCTACAACGAATATGAACAGGAATTTTAGATCGCAAACCTTGATCTGCGGGACAAAAAATCATGGTTAAAATTGAGGCCTTTTATGAAGTAACAACATTTTTAAATCAGAGGTCGATGTCCGAAGTAAATGCTCCAAAGTTTAGGAGCTAAATTCTAACTAAAACTATAGGAACTTAAGTCTTTGAAAATGTACGAATTTAGTATGTAATTTTGAAAAGTTACTCGTACTTTAATTTAATTTGAAATTTCAAATGGTAGCTTACAAATTTGGCTTCAACAATTTCAGTTTGGTTAAATTGTATATCAGGTTAGTGTTGAGAACTCCAAATCGAAAATTCCAAGATTCTAATGCCGAGTTTTTTTGTAGGGAATCCAATACCGATTTTTGGTAAAACGGTTGATTGCCGAAATGTTGATAAATTTTTGGAATACTTACCGAAAATGAATGGCTATAAAACACAAATTATTAATAAATTTTATAAATGTGTCGAAACCTTTACCTTGATTTTATACATAACAATTCATTGGTGTCATTATAATTTTTAGACTAAAAATCTTTTGATTGATTTGCAAACCTACTAAATTTAAAGAAAATTTTATTAATCCGAACAATTTATCATAAAAGTTGGCAATTAAAGAAAAAGCAGGCACTAGGTTTAAGGAATAAAGCCCTTTACTATTCAACGCAACAAACTTGCATGTTCAGAAAATTGGCCAGAAATTTAGCCCTTGGTCGTGGGCAATTACTCATCAACTATAAGCCCTACTTTTAATTTAAAGATATGATTGCTTAGGTTGGTCGTTCGGCTTTATGCATCACGAATATTATTATCGCAATGAGGTCATCAGGCGGCAAAGGAACCCGCGAGAGAATGGATCATCCGATCGGAGATCCGATGGTGTCAATTGTTGGTGGTTAATTTATTTTAAATTAAATTAATTAATCCCTACATAAACTTTAATTAAAATTACAAAGTACAAAACAGCGATTTGAAATCAACTATGAGAATCTTTCATCTGACTGGAACAATTCTGGTGTCAATTTGTGCGTAAAGAAACAGTGGCAGATTTCTAATTGTTAATTAAATTTAACACCGGCACACAACAACAAAAAAAATTCTGAACCCGAGGTCTGGCATGCCAATTCTTTTGTATTTTGATGTGCAGAATACGAATCCGATGTTCGTTTTGCTTCATCACCCACCATTCCACACGAAAATTGCCCAAGAAAATACCAAAGTCTATTTTTTGTACCGTTTACTCCAGATATGTCGTTTCAGGAGTATTTTTAACCACAAAAAATGATTCCGTAGTTCAAATTTACTTCTGACTCTTCATTATCCCAAAAAACACGTGTTAACAGCAAATTAAAGTATGGCTGAACCCAGGGCACCTCCACGTGGTGACCGTGGGCAACGGAGTTGTCCCACTATCCGGCTAAGTCCCTGGGTTACGCATTTCATGCTGTCATGGCAACCACACATAAAAATGTTACGATGCAGGGGAGGGATAGCCCAGTATCGGCGGCTAGTCAGGGTGGGAAAGCGCCCGCTAGCGTGGTCTTCATGCGACCGTAGCTCCTCAAGGGTAGGCAACTTGCCTTTGAGGAGTATACGGCTACAAGAAGACATCAGTGTGATAGGGACCCGAATGTGTTTTGTTACATTTGTGGTAAATTTAAAATATAGTTAAATGTCGGAAGACTATATCTGACTCGACTAAAAATATATACCACGAAAGTTTCGGTAGAGAGAACCTTGAGGAAAATATGTGGACTCCAAATTTTATATGCAATGCATATTCAACTATGCTAAAGCGGTGGAAGAATACTAAGAGTAACTTAAATTTAAAATATACAACACCCGCAATGTGGAAAAAACTTCTATCGAAAGAGGAATGTTACTTTTTGTAATTGAAGAACCTTTATTAGATCCTCAAAAATTTTCTTACATCCACTACACATAAAAATTGGGCTGACGAAGCAATATGTGAAGGCATTAGATCAAGAATGTCAATGTTTCCAATATATAGTACAACAATTTCCAAAACTGACAGAGGTTAAAAATAGAGCATTTTTAACGTATTTTTAACGGACTTCAAATACGAAAACTATTTCAAGACAAAAATTTTGTTAAAACCACGCAAAAAAATGAGAAAGTTGTCTGACTCAGTTTTAAAAAAATTTGTGAAAACTTCTTAGGAAACACTAGAAGTGAGCATTAGAAAGTTGATAGAAAATTACAGGCAACTGGGATGTCGCATGAACTTAAAGCTCAATTTTTGGATTCCCATCTTGATTACTTTCCTGACAATTTAGGCGAATATAGTGAAGAGCAAGGGGACCGCTTCCACCAGGATGTAAGGGAAATGGAAAGGAGATATCAGGGAAGGTGGGATTTTAATATGTTAGCGAACTATTGTTGGATGCTCAAGAGAGATGAAGAAACAAATCTGAGAAAAAGACGTAGAAATCCACTTCATAGGTCATTCGAGGACAAGAGAGTACGTTATAAACGCAAGAGATGTCATTAATAAAACTTTACTTGAACGCTCGTTATAACGAGAAATGAACAAAACGAAATGAACGAGGTCAATGAACAAAAAGTTGATGAAAAGCAACAAACTGTAACTCAATCTTGAGCAGACAAACTCAAACTGCAGCAAGGTCAGGGGAACTCGTTTCAGGTAAACTTTCTTAGTTAAGTTTCACTTTCGTATTGCCAGTAACATTGTTTCAGTTACATAAGCCGCGAATTTGTCTTCTATTTGTATCTTATACTCTCTGAATTTCCCTTTGCTTGTCATAGTTCAAGTGTGAGTTTTACGTCTCGGTTTGACAGTTTGATTGTCTGAGTTTCAGTGCCAGTTGTGGCCTTTGGAATGGTTTGTTTGTCTGACTTTCTAACAATGGTTCATTCAAAAGCCATTAGTAACAAAAATAGAAAGGTAAATTACTTTGGAATTTTTTTGACCTAAAGTTGGGCTTGAGCCTAAAAGGTTACTGAAGTGTCATAAGTAAATTAGGACTACGGAATTCAGAAACGATATATAAACGGTACAAAAAGTAAACTTTGTCATTTTCTTGGGCAATTTTCACTTCAAAAGAATTGACATGCCAGACCTCGGGTTCAGAATTTTTTTTGTGTGCCGGTATAATTAATCTCCACATCAATTTAAATTAAAATTAAAATCTACAAAATAGTGACTTACAAAATTGAGAACACTGTAATGCGAGAATGCATCATCTGATCGGAGCCATTGCAGTGTCAGTTTGTGCGTAGAAAACTTGTAGCAGATAATTTATTGTAAATTAAAATAATTAATTTTCACATAAATTTTGTAACGGGCAGCATTTTTTCTTTATTTTCATGTACCCGTTCCAACAGACCCGTTTTCCAAAAATTTGGTCAATCTGATTCATGAGTACAACATGAATTTATTGTTTCAATTGGGGCAACCTAATTGTAACGTAAAATTGCTTGTACTCTTACAAAATCAAAGAAACTAAAAATTGACACACTGAAAAGTGTCAAGTTGCATTAACCAAGAAATTATACACAATAATTTCATGACGCATTGATGTAATTTGACATACATAAAGTGTGCCAGTCTTGTTTTTTTCCGGTGGAATTTCTACAACAACAAACGCTAGGTTTACTGCTTGTAGAAATTGTACAAAACACCAACCTAAGTTTTTTTTGATTTGGCACATTATAATGTCCCAAATTCCGATGTTTTCATTTTCGGTATTGTATACCAAACAGTTTTATTTGGGACGACCAACCCAAAAGGAAAAATAAAGTGGTGATCGGACAGACAGTGAGTTAGTTGGTGATTTTCGAGACGAGAACTCGAAAAAAAAATTGAGTCGCGATTTTTAGCTCGTAGAAGAGTTGTTAAATAGTTTACGGTAAATTCGGTTTTTTTTTTGTTTTGTGTTTTGTTGTTACGGAAAAAAAAAAAAATTGCAAACATTTAGTGATTTAAGGGTGTGATATCGATAGTAAAAGTGTTGTGTTTTGGTGTAAAACTATAACAAAGAAATAAAAAAATAAAGAAAAAAAAAACAGAAGTGTTTTTTATAAAAAAACAGAAGTGTTTTTATTAGAGGGTGTTTGTGAATCTGCAGACTAAATAGTTAGGTAGGTGTCTGTTTTGTTGAGTTGGGTGTGCATAGCTGCGAGGAGATCAGAATTATCAGGTACGTGAGTTTCTGTTATTGTTTTTTTTATATCAATTTTTTTGTCTTACTACGTTTTTTGTGATGTTCCGCGTTAGTGCGTTGATCATTTGTTTAGTGTTTAGATGCTGTGGTAATACCAATATGTTAGGCTAGGATCATTTTATTTCCTCCTCTTACCTGATGATACTTTTGTTTTGGTAATATTCCGCTGAATCGCTTGGCTGACTCAGCGGAATAAATTTGCATGTAATTCCCAGTCTGGTTGGTGGTCTGTCGGACCATTTCATGTCTGTCCCGAATTTTGTAACCCAATAGGGTTACACCACCCCCCTCATTAAAATTATACGGCTAAAACAAGGCCACAACATCCCTCACCAAACCCCACGCCACCCTGCTGAGCTAGCAGGAGTATATAGCCGTGGTGAGTGAGATGTTGTGTCAATTTCTATGTAACAGGTAAGGGGCGAGGTATTACCCCTAACCTTATCTTTGTTACAATTTTAATTAAAATGTATTAGGTTGTTCAGAAATTAATGCAGGTTTTATGATTTTATTTGTTTCAACAATGTTTCAATAATAAAGAATTACGCAAAGGGTTTAACATTATAAGTCATTTTAAAGCTTATGTTATGCTCTTTCTTAGCACATAATCTATTTGTAATCTAAATTGTAGTTTTGTCTATTTATAGACCTTTGAAGTTATGATGTCAAAACAAGAAGTTCGCCAAATTTACTTGTATGAATTTAAACTCGGCCGCAATGCAGCACAAACGGCTCAAAACATCAATGAAGTTTGGGGCCAAGGAAGTGTTAACGAATACACAATACAACGTTGGTTTAAAAAATTTCGTCGTGGTGAACTCAGTCTTGAAGATGAGAAAGGTCGCAGACCTCACTCTGCCATTGACGACGATGAATTGAAGGCTTTGGTGGAAGCAAACCTACGCACGACTGTTCGAGAGCTTGCAGGGGACCTAGGCGTAAGTATTGGATTAATTTCGGAACGTTGGAGCCGAATTGGAAAGTCGAAGAAGCTCGACAAATGTTTGCCACATGAATTGAACGAAAACCAAAAAAATCGCCGTTATGAAGTTTGCTCTTCACTTCTTTTACGCAACAAAAACGAACCATTTCTCGATCGCATTGTAACGTGCGATGAAAATTGGATTCTATACGACAACCGACGACGTTCAGCGCAGTGGTTGGACCTTGGCAAAGCCCCTAAACACTTCTCCAAACCTGAGCTGCATCAAAAAAAGACTATGATGACCGTTTGGTGGTCGCCAGCCGGAATTATTCACTACAGGTTCTTGAATCCTGGCGAAAATATCACAGCAGAGAAATATTGTCAACAAATTGACAAAATGCACAAACAACTAAAACGTCTGCATCCAGCATTAGTCAATAGGAAGGGCCCAATTCATCTGCACGATAATGCTCGACCACATGTTGCACAACCGACGCTGCAGAAGTTGAACCAATTTGGCTACGAAGCTCTGCCTCATCCACCATACTCACCAGACCTCTCGCCAACCGACTACCACTTTTTCATGCATCTCGACCACTTCTTACAAGGAAAAGTATTCAAGACCAAACAGCCGCAAAAAATGCCTTCGAAGAATTCGTCGCTTCCAGAACTTCAGAATTCTATGCAACTGGAATTAACAAACTTGTATCTTGTTGGCAACAATGTGTAGATTCTAATGGTTCTTATTTCGATTAATAAAATTTATTCTAAACTGAGATATGTCGTTTTAAATAAAATGGTTGAAAACCTGCATTAATTTCTGAACAACCTAATAGATCTACAAAGTAGCGATTTACAATGCTAGAGAGCACTGTAAAGAGAGAATGCCTCATCTGATAGGAGCAGATGAGGCATTCTCCCAGAGCCAGTAGGTACCGCCATATGTCAGTATGGAATCCGATATACCTCTTGTGCTCTGGCGGCGATTTCGACATCGATGTCACCGCTTAATCCGAATTCGTGCACTTCATCAAGGACACCTTCGACCGAGACTGCGTTTCCAACACACTAGCCGCGACGAGTTTGGGAAGCACTTGTCTGGATCTCACATTTGGCAGGCACATCACCGCTGAGACCCTGCGCTTTATATTGTACTTCTCGTACTATCGCCCAGTACTTAATCGCTTGCAGGACACAAATTCAGTTAGGGAATTTGTTATTTGAAAACCGACTAATCCTAGAATTATTGGAGCTGATTGTAGAGATCTCATACATAGCCTTATTTTGAGATAAAATGAAGGAGCTATTATTATTTTTCATGCAGAAAACAGTTGGAGGATCTCCCAATTTTTTATTCCCCCAAACAAAATATTTCCTTGTAAAAGTGATACACCCATAAAATCCAAATTTGGCAATGAATTCACATTTTTAATTACAAAAAATTCCCGCAACAGAAAAAAAAATATTTGGTTTTTGCTCGCAGCTGCCTGAAAAAATCCAACTAATCAAAAGCGAAAAATCAACAACCGCATAAAAAGCTCAACAAAGCGTAAAATATGGAAACAGCTGAAATACGATTTCATTTTCTTGGTAGATTTATACATGATAAAATCCATTTTCAAGTATTATAACGTGTTTTCACCTTTAGCTATTACTTCTTGCATGCCAATCAAGCACAAAATGGTGTACAGTACATGTAACACAAAACTTAACTACATCATATCATCTACATTCTACACGCTTAAATATGTACATATGTACATTTCATCAGAACAAAAACCAGCTAAAACCTGATGATTCAATGAAACCAAAAAACATACATAATCGTTTACATAGCCCATATAATGAACTTGTTTTTACGAAGAAAATGTTGATTCATTCTCTGCGGTTGTTCCCAAAGTAGAGTTTATTAAAAATTAATGTTACATGCAATAAAATTTGGTTTACCCAATAAAAAAAAAATGGATTTATTTACTAGGTAGATCCCATTTAGTGATATTTGTTTTAAGTTTTACGAATAATCGATTTGTGGTGGCTGATATTTCATATATTCCATATCAGTGATTTTATCTACATAATCGGTGTGACATTAACAAACTTGATAAAGTTTTTTATGGTGTCATTATGTAATATAGGAGTTGTTGGACTGAGAAGAATACTGCGTGCTAAAATGTGCTATAACGCCATTAATTTTATTTAATAGAAAAGGTAAAACATAAAATTTTATGGTAATTGATATTCCCAAGCTAAATAAGCAAATATAGGAAAACTATAAAGGTGTAAAAAATAGAAGTTGAGAATAATAAAATTAAATGGTTGGCTTTCTTTCACTTTTTCTTGATTTGAAAAATCTCATTTCCCAACCCTTAAAACAAAACGAATAATGTTCATATTAGAAATAGGGCGTATTTATTTGATCTTATAATCGTTAAAGGTTCACTAAATCTATTATTAACATTTGATATACTTGGTAAGACTATGCAAATATTAATAGTGTCGCAAATTCGGGTTCCATTGTTTTTCTTACAGAAATGAAAGCGTTCGTTACTTCCATTTTTTAAACTTAAAACTTTGTCAGTCCTTGGCAATCAACAACACAACATCAACGGTAAAGTCAAAATATAAAGGGCTGAAACCTCACGAAGTGATCAGAACTTCGGTCTTTGGTGTCTTCAATGGGAATAGCATTCATCTGTGTCATAAAGTTGGTGTGACAGTTTTGACAGTATCGATTTCTATTTTAAACAACATTTATTTACTTATAACACAAAAAATCGTAGTCTAGAACTTTACACCGAAAGTAGTATAAAAAATTATAGTGATATATCTAACCGTGTAACTGGCCATATTCCAGAACTTTATCCAAAAATCATTTTAGAATCCCATTTACAACGTACATGTCAAATTTCATCATAATCGGTTAAGGAATAACCAAGTTCCATCATATAAAAATTGGTTAACTAGGAAAAGATAAAAAATCAAATACGGGTTACATACATATTTCAATTATGTGGCGAGGCAATTGACTGGTGTTGTAGGAAATAAACATGTGTTAAGAATGCACACAAATAACACAAACAAAACCATTTAATAATAAGTTAATTTATTCACAAAATTATTTATTTACACAAATACAATAAGTAGTAGCACTTAGTTTTATATAAATCAGCTGGCATTGTAGTATTTGTATTCCGTGTATTATCTGAAAAGTATTTAAAATAATATTTAATATGTATTCAAAATTAGCTAGCATTATAGATAATAATTTATTTATAAATGCTTATTTTGATTTATAACAATTAATTAATAATTAAAATTATATTTTATTATTTTAGCCACAAAATTATTGTCTGTCAAATATGAAAACAAAAATATTTGCCGTTTTATTGTTCTTTAAACAGTTGATGGCGACATCTGTTAATCACCATTAAATTTAAATCTATTGAATAAGGTGGAGTGTTAGAATACATTTACATCAGTAAGTGCTGACCTCTATTCCAAACGCATTGAACTTATCTATTTAATGTTGTACAATTATGTATATCAGTTACTCGTTGGAAAACAATTTAATACAAAATAAAACTATATAGAAAAAGGATATATAGTACATATACCGAAAATATAAAGACATAAGTATATGGGGAACGACGGGTTGTGCTTTGCCCCATAAAAGTTTTTTCTGTAGGAGTCTGCGAAGCTGCAAGGCTTACGCAGGGACCATATAAGGCGTGGACTCCGGTGAACTAAATAATTAAAACATTGACTCCGATCGGCCTTTAATGTTAATGTTCTTTCTTTATTTCAAAAAAATCGTTATAATCCGGATAAGACTCCGTTGGTAATTTAAATATGGATATTGAAGTATCCAACGGCTTATAGTTGATTGCCTTCTTATTACGAGTGGCGACGTGGTTTGTGTCCTGGACGTCGTGAGATGATTGTTGTTTTTTTTCTCTGTGAAAAAAGCTTTTATACGGTCGGCAAAAATCTGAAACTCAAACTACTAATATATTTTCCCCACTAATCAACCCTTCTCTGACCGGCGGATAGATGGCGTTGTTGCCCGCTGAGGTGAATAAAAGGAGCAGATAATTCGAGGCTACTCTGTCACTCATTAGCTGTCAAATTTGTCATTTGTACTTTAGTGCGTATGTCGTGCAAAACGCCACATCACCCCCTTACCAGCGAATCACCGATGAGTGATAACGCGTAGCGTGTTGGTATTCTTGTGTTTCTGCCGGCTATTGTGGTTACCGTTCTCGACAGCTTGACGGTTGTTATTGGATTGTCGCTCGATTTGCTGCTGGATGTTTATAGTGCTGACTAGTCTACCAGATTGAACCGTACTCTGTTTGTCTGTACTTGTCCGTCAGCTCGTTTTGTCGGTGTAGTCAAGTGGCGAGTTGTTGTGTTTGTTGTAGTTTCGTTGTGCGTCTCCGTTGGTGTGCTATGGTCTGGTTGTGAATTGTCTCGTTCGTCTTCTGTAAAGCACGGTTTCAATCGGTCGACCGACACTTTGCAGTGCTTACCTTTAATCAGCAGTGTGAAGGTTTTTTCATCTTTGTTAACCACTGGAAAGGGACCATTGCATGGAGGTTGTAAGGATCTTCGTAAGGCATCCGCACGGACGAAAACATTCGGGCACGAATTTAGCTCCGTCGCTACAAATATTTTTCCGGCACCATGCCGTGAAGGTGGTGGTGGGCGAATTTGGTCGAAATGTTTTCGCAATTCCTCCACGAATTCTGACTGGCTAGCGATATTAGTGCCTTCGGAAATCAATTGGCTTGGCACCCGTATGTTTTGCCCAATTACCAATTCCGCCGATGTCGTCTTAAAATCACCCCGGTAGGTTGTTCGAAGTCCCAGTAGCACTGTGGGCAGTATACGTGTCCACTCTTGTCTCTGGTGACACATTATAGCTGCCTTGAGTGTTCGGTGGAATCTTTTGATCGCGCCGTTGCACTTCGGATTGTATGCTGACGTTCGTTTGTGAACGAAACCCAGTAGTTTGGCGAACTCATTGAATAACTCTGATTCAAATTGCGCCCCATGATCCGTAACTATCTTTGGGAGCAACCCAAACCGGGCAATCCAGTTACTGTATACCGCCACAGCGACAGTCTCTGCTCTAATGTCCGGTGTTGGAATGACCTCTGTCCATCGGGTGAAACGATACACCAAGGTTACGCAGTAGCGCTGCCCTTTCGATATTGTTAATGGACCGATTATATCCAGGTGCAGTTCTTCGAATCGATTTGCGACTGGTGCATAATTTCCCGTCGGACTTTTCGTGTGCCTCGCCACTTTTGCTTTCTGCCATGCTAGGCCGCATTGGGCCATCCGTTTCGCGTCTCTTTTTACCCCGTCCCATACGAATTGCTCTGTGATGGCTTTGACGGATGCTTGCACACCTGGATGTGACAGGTTGTGTACCGCCTCGAACACCATCATTCTGAAGCTCGGCGGGATGTACAGGCAAATTTTCCCGGTGGATACATCGCACAGTATCGTTTGTCTGGATGCGAACGCGACTGGTACTTCCTTGAACTCCAATTCTGAGACCGTTTCTCTAAATTGCCTAAATTAGACAGCGTATCGGCTACCACATTTTCGTTGTCCGCTATATGTCCGATATCAGTCGTAAATTGTGTGATAAAATCTAAGTGACGAAACTGGCGTGGCGAGGCCTTAGCCGGGTTTTGCGTGAACGCGTAAACCAGTGGTTTATGGTCCGTATACAGCATGGAAATTCGCCCTTCGACCATATGACGGAATTTCTTTACCGCAGAATATGCGGCTAGGAGCTCCCTGTCACATTCACTGTACCTTTGTTGTGTTGGGCTCAGCTTGGCGGAGAAAAAGAAAATTGGAGGGGTTCCCATTTGATCTCGTGTCCGTTTCCGCTCTCTTCGCTTTGCTGCTGCAACACCGCTCCGATCGCCGTGTCGGAGGCATCGACCATTAAGGCGAGTTTCGCGGAGGACGAGGGGTGCCTTAACAACGTAGGTTCGCAAAGTGGTTTTTTGGACAATTCGAACGCCCTTCAAATACTCGTTGAGTATTGCCTGGTTGCGTGCCGCGTTGGACATGAACGGTCTGTAAAAATTGATCATGTCTAGAAACCTTCGTAGCAGGTTAATCGTTTTCAGCAGTTCGAATCTGGCTATATCGTCTACTCGCTCTGGAAGGGGTCGGGTCCCTGCTGCCGAAACCGCGTGTCCTAGAAATTTTACCTCTGTCTGGGCGAAGTGACATTTATCGATATTGATAATTAGTCCGGCGTCGCTTAATTTTGGAAAAATAATTTCTAGGTGTTCAAAGTGTTGCTGAATATTCTGGGGAAGCTACTAAAACGTCGTCTAAATAAATAAATCAAAAATTTAGGCCCTGCAATACCGAGTGCATAAATCTTTGGAAAGTACTGCCCTGTTTTTGTGGCTAACGCGGAAAGTGACTGATTCAAGAAATCCGCTCCTATGATTACCATCGTGACCTCGGCTATAACGAACGTCCAAGTAAATTGTCGGCGAAGACCCAAATCCAGATGCGGATCCGTTGTTTGCCAAACGTTTTAACGTTGGACCCGTTTGCCGCGTGTAGGGTGAAATCCGGGTTAGACTTCCTGTGGTCGCCTTCTCTGACCGGCGGATAGATGGCATTGTTGCCGGTTGAGGTGAATAAAAGGAGCAGATAATTCGAGGCTACTCTGTCCATTAGCTGTCAAATTTGTCATTTTTACTTTAGTACGTATGTCGTGCAAAACGCCACAAGTATACGAATTAACTGCACTGAATATCTAACATCATTTACCAACAAAATTTGATGGAATACTTTAAAGAAAAAGTTTTTAGGTGACTTTTTGGCGAATTAAGGGAGATTACCGCGTAATCCGATTTTAAAATTGCTTGGTACCGTAAATGAGTTTCACATTTCATATTTTAGTATTGCCAAAATCATTCTATGATATTTTAATTACTTCTCACTTCATTTATATTTTAAGTTCGTTGTCAAACGTCAAGAATGAAAGAATAAATTTTATAAAAATTCTGTTTTTCACCAAATCATAGGTACCTATACTCTTTTCGTAATTTTTGGTTTTTTCGTGAATTTTAAGCTCGCACTATATTAAAATTTTTGCCAACAAAAATCTCAAATAATTTAAAGATTTCTTACTTTTGCCGCATGCGTAAACTCGTGAAGTACTTTTTAATTTCCAAAATAATTCTCCAATTTTAATATAATTGTATCAACGTACATCCCAATCGGCTACAGCAAAATATGTGCAACGAAAGGCAGAAAGATTATGGTTGCAAACACAGGCGAAATCCACAATTACTCAATGACCGAATGTCTTTCAACGCAATATACGAGCTAATTATACATAGGACAAACCTTGAACATTAAAATTTAGAATATTTAAGACTGTTGACAAAGAGCTTGGTTGCTCGAAATTAGTCCGTGTTGTATTTATAAAATATAAAAAAATTTTAAATTATCACTATAAGATAAATAATATTCTGTGTTTTATTTCATTTTATTTTCATTAATTCATTAATTAAATAATAATATATCCAGCCGTTAGGAATGTTTTAAATTGCCATTACATTTTTATTCAAACAAACAAACTATTACAATTATTTTGTAAGTGTATAAAGCATTTCTGCCAATTATAGAAATTAATCGGATATAATGTCTACAAACCAATAAGCTTTAAAAATTGATTTACTTTCCTTCATTACATTCACATCCAATTGGTATTTTCCGGGTACTGTAATTGCTGGTAATAGTGATGAATCTATTTTGAAACCATGAATATAATAACCACCCTTTGGTATTGGACAAGATGTTGATAAATTACCGAGATTATTCATTTCATCGAGTAAAACCTTCAAAAATGGAATTTGTTTCGGATCATTCAAATAATCGCACAGATTAAATTCGAGTGTGGTCAACAAATCTTTAGGCCCTTTCGGTATGTCCATTTTTAATTTATACTTTATATGCAAATCATCAATTTCTTCTAGTATAATACCATCAACATCGATTGTCGGATCATGTAACTTTGGATTATGGATTTGGATTAGGGGTTTGGTAAAGTATTCGCCATCAACGCTAAAATCGACACGAATTAATTTTATATGCAACTGAAAATATGTAAAAATTATTAACAAAAATCGATTGAAATTTACAAATAAAATTGTTTACCTTCTGCCCATTTGAGTAGTAACTGAATAGTACCACGATTAACAAGATCCATGTTATAACGAATCTCATTTTACTGTTTGTTTGCGTTTTATTTGGTATGAAGCTTTTATAGTGAATTTTTTTTAGATAAATATTTACTGAATTTAGAGTAAATTGAGCAATTATAAGCAGCATTTCAACGAGATCTTGATCTGTTAAATTTGCCAGAAATATTTAATTTTGTGTAAGCGGCCAATTAGTATAATATTCTTTGGTTGAGTGATTGCGGCATTTAATTACGGTAGCTTAGGCTGGCGTGTAATGAACGTGGATCTGTCTAGAACCATGAGGTGGACTAAAGCATCTGTTTTATAAGAATAACAAAGACACGCACTGTACTTTCCCCTATCTGCGTTCGCTGCCCATACGAAATATTTATTTAAGAGACACGTCGCGTCGCTTTAGTCATGAGTTACTTAAGTCTGCCATGTTGAATTTTATCGATTGCATGTACGATATCTTTCGATTTATACTCAACGATTTAAACCGTTATTTCATAAACTGTACAATTTTTTATTAAGTCTTAAATGTTTAAGATGTTTAAGAGCATTTGTGAAGTAAATATTACTGACTTATAAAAGCTTATGGTGAACATGTTTTATCTGAACCAACAACGACCACTACAACCAAAAAAAATATTGAAGATTTAGGATTGGTAGCTTTAATTGAAAAAAATATAAAAATTGTCTTGGCCTTTACAACAAGTTCTAATTGGTCTTCCGTTACTTATACATTCCTGTTAATCCCAGATGAATTCCGCAGAAAAAAAGTAAAACTTTCTTTTTGTTGTTTTACGGGAAAGTTTAATATAAATGTTTAAAAATAATGTAAAGTTGTGTCCAGGATTTTAACGTATGTGGACGTGGAAAGGAGCTTTTCAAAACATAAATAGGCATTGTTAAGCGATGGTGACTATATCGCTTAACGCTTACTTTTGAATTACATTGTTCGATGTCGTCTGACTGAGACAAATTAAAAAATTTGTAGAATTATTAAAATTTATACAATTCACTGAATTTATGAAATTTGCAGAATTTATAAAATTTTTAGTATGTATTTATAGAAATTAGGGAATTTTTAGGAAAACAACTTGGAAAAACATTTTGGTTTGTAGAATTTATAGGGGAACCGTTCATAATGCCGCGTTTTAAAATGTAGCGTTTTAAAATACCGCGTTTCAAAATGTCGCGTGGTACAAAATGTCGCGTTTTAAAATGTCGCGTTTCAAAATGCCGCGAGGTACAAAATGTCGCGTGGTACAAAATGTCGCGTTTCATAAAACCGTGTGGTTCAAAAAGCCGCGTGGTACAAAATGACGCGTTTTAAAATGATGCGTTTTAAAATGACGCGTTTTGAAAAATCCCTTATAAATCAACACAATATGATGTGATATAATAAATAATTTAATAAAAATTATTTGAAACAAGCAAATTGTGTTTAAACATATAGTAAAATTTTCCTTCACTGAATGGAAATTATTTATAAATGTAATTTTATGTAATTATAAAGTGGGTCTAAGAAAAAGAACGCAAATGTTGAAATTTATTAGAATATTCCTTCACTAAAATGTTAAAGTTAAACCCTTATATATCGGAAGTTGATATCAGATACACAATTTAATCCAAATTGAACATTTTGTACGTCGCGGCATTGTGAAACGCGACATTTTAAAACGCGTCTTTTTGTACCACGCGAAATTTTGTACCTCGCGGCATTTTGAAACGCGACATTTTAAGACGCGACATTTTGTACCACGCGAAATTTTGTACCTCGCGGCATTTTGAAACGCGACATTTTAAAACGCGACATTTTGTACCACGCGACATTTTGTACCTCGCGGCATTTTGAAACGCGACATTTTAAGACGCGACATTTTGTACCATGCGACATTTTGTACCTCGCGGCATTTTGAAACGCGACATTTTAAGACGCGATCTTTTAAAACGCGACATTTTAAAACGCGGCATTTTGACCCGGACCCAATTTATAGACCTCTTCCGTTAAAACAATTTATAGAACTTATACAAGCTACAAAACTTAAAGAACTTATAAAATTCATAAAATTTATAGAATATTTCGTGTTTACAGAATTTATCGGAGTTTTATAATTCTCAGAATTTATTGAATTTTAAAAATTTTTAGAAATCAAAGAAATTATAGAAATTATGGAATTTTTAAAAGTAGAGTCAAATTTAAGTTTGTAGAATATATAGAACCAATAGAATCTAACTACATAATTTATAGGATTTGTAGAATTTAAAAAGATTTGCAGAATTTTTGGACTTTACTGAATCCATAAAATGTATAAATTTACAAAATTGGTAGGACTTATGGAATTTAAAGTATTTATTGGGTTTTATAGAATTTAAAAAAATTTACAGAATTCAAAGAATTTATAAAATTTAAAAAAATTATTGAATCTTAGAATTAGTGACATTTGAGTTTGTAGAATTTATAAGACAGACTGACTTGAAACAATTTATAGAAGTCTTAGCATCTACAAAATTTAAAGAATTGAATTTACAGAATTTATGGGGTGTAAAGAATTTATAGAATTTATATAATATCCAAAAATTTTATAATCTGTATAAATTCTATAATTTTTTTAAATAAATTGTGTAAATCCTATAAATGTATTTTCTTCAAATTCTATAAAGTCTAAAAATTCAGTAAGTTCCTTAAATTCTCTAAATCCTATAAAATCTGTAAATTCAATAAATTATATAAATTTTTAAATCTTTTAGAATTTATTGAATTTTCCGTTTAGAGAAACTAAAAAATTTATATAATTTATAAAATTTATAGAATTTTAAAAATATAGAAAATTTATAGCATTTATAGAAATTAAGAAATTTGAATGTATAAGTAAAATTTAAAACATTTGGAATTTGTTGTAGAATTTATAAAACTACAATGAACTATTCACTGATAGATTTAGGTTAGGTTAAGGTGGTGATCCAGGAAGATCGGCATAGACATAAGCTAACTACTCACTGACAGAATTGATAAAATTTATAGATTGTAATTTATAGTTATTAGAAGTAGCTTATAGAATTTTTGAATTTACAATTGTTCTGCAATAGGCTGCAACCATGCTGAGAAATTGTGCAAAACCTTCAAACAGTACCAAAAGAGTCGGCAATAGGAGCAATAATGGTAGATATTGATTGGCCGAGCTTGGTTGAGAAGGATATGATATTTTCCCCTGGAAGCATCCGCCAACCGTAGACGATATCAAATCGGCTATTAAATATATGCGATCCGGGACCGTTCCCGGTAAGGGTTACTTTCCCGTTAAGCAACTCGGGCACTCACCGGAGATCATAAATTAAGCATTATACAAAGGGATCAAAACAGCGTGAACAAGATGAGTAGATTGATAAACGTGAATAATCCCAGGGGAGTAATAGATTACAGATCGGGCAACGAAGTACCATATGTTCACCATCAAGCGCGCTTTCATGAGGAATGACGTGCGGGTAATGAAATATTAGTGCTTTCCATCGATTTAGCGAAGGACTTTAATGTATGTGCCACTTCACTTGGCCAACAGCATTATTAAGTCAATAAGATTCTTTCGGCTTTTTATAGACAAAATATATTAATAATTATGGCATTCACAACATTTTCGATTTGTTAATCAGAAAAATGAAGAGGCCAGTCATTTATAATATATCTACCAAAAAAGTAGAAATATCAAAATCCCCCCCCCCCCCCCCCTCCCGCTCCCCCTACTTTAACCCGAGAGTCAATACAAAATGTATTGACTCAAAATGAAAACCTTTCCTTGAGTTTTCTGTGTGGTAGTTTGGTTTCGTAGTTCGTACTGATAAATGATAATCTCAAAACAAAAAGTTCGATCTACATACTCATCAGGTAGCTACGACCAAACTACAAAAATACAATTCCAACTACATACATTAAGTATGAGGCAAGAAGGTAGTGACTTAGCGAATTATAAATTCACTAAATCAAAAAAACTCAAGGAAAACTTTTTATTTCTGTGTGTGGGCATGAACCACACGAATAATAGAAAGAAAAGTTTGTTGTCTTTTGTTGAATCTTAACGCTTGTTAAGTTTATCCTAAGTTAGAACTAAACCAACAAAAACAACAGAATCTGTAAATGTAATGGTAAAAATGACAAAAATGACATTTAGGCGAACATTTTTCAATAAATAATTTGAAAACTTTTATTTGTTGTTTTAAATAAATTAAGTTTTGTTATATTCAAATTGAATTATTTTGTTAACCTAAAAAAATAAAACCTACATAAATACACATCTATATACTAAAATAACCTAATTAGAAAAGTGTATGTCTGTTAAATAACTTGTAAAGTTATGCTTTTCATATTGCCACATTTGGAAACATACAAGTTAGGATTTTCTTAAGAAAGTCTGTATCTTAAGATTTTCCATATTTATCTCCAACGCCACTATGATTTTTTGGAAGGCCTAATCTAAGACTACGAGAATGCTTAACCATTTTAAAAGCTAATGCCTTTCACATGGTCAAATTGCAATATTTGTGAATTTACTGTTTAGGATTTTCTTAAGAAAGTCTGTATCTTAAGATTTTTCATATTTATCTCCAACGCCACTATGATTTTTTGGAAGGCCTAATCTAAGACTACGAGAATGCTTAACCATTTTAAAAGCTAATGGCTTTCACATGGTCAAATTGCAATATTTGTGAATTTACTGTTTAGGATTTTCTTAAGAAAGTCTGTATCTTAAGATTTTTCATATTTATCTCCAACGCCACTATGATTTTTTGGAAGGCCTAATCGAAGACTACGAGAATGCTTAACCATTTGAAAAGCTAATGCCTTTCACATGGTCAAATTGCAATATTTGTGAATTTACTGTTTAGGATTTTCTTAAGAAAGTCTGTATCTTAAGATTTTCCATATTTATCTCCAACGCCACTATGATTTTTTGGAAGGCCTAATCGAAGACTACGAGAATGCTTAACCATTTGAAAAGCTAATGCCTTTCACATGGTCAAATTGCAATATTTGTGAATTTACTGTTTAGGATTTTGTTAAGAAAGTCTGTATCTTAAGATTTTTCATATTTATCTCCAACGCCACTATGATTTTTTGGAAGGCCTAATCTAAGACTACGAGAATGCTTAACCATTTTAAAAGCTAATGGCTTTCACATGGTCAAATTGCAATATTTGTGAATTTACTGTTTAGGATTTTCTTAAGAAAGTCTGTATCTTAAGATTTTCCATATTTATCTCCAACGCCACTATGATTTTTTGGAAGGCCTAATCTAAGACTACGAGAATGCTTAACCATTTTAAAAGCTAATGCCTTTCACATGGTCAAATTGCAATATTTGTGAATTTACTGTTTAGGATTTTCTTAAGAAAGTCTGTATCTTAAGATTTTCCATATTTATCTCCAACGCCACTATGATTTTTTGGAAGGCCTAATCTAAGACTACGAGAATGCTTAACCATTTTAAAAGCTAATGCCTTTCACATGGTCAAATTGCAATATTTGTGAATTTACTGTTTAGGATTTTCTTAAGAAAGTCTGTATCTTAAGATTTTCCATATTTATCTCCAACGCCACTATGATTTTTTGGAAGGCCTAATCTAAGACTGCGAGAATGCTTAACCATTTGAAAAGCTAATGCCTTTCACATGGTCAAATTGCAATATTTGTGAATTTACTGTTTAGGATTTTCTTAAGAAAGTCTGTATCTTAAGATTTTCCATATTTATCTCCAACGCCACTATGATTTTTTGGAAGGCCTAATCTAAGACTACGAGAATGCTTAACCATTTTAAAAGCTAATGCCTTTCACATGGTCAAATTGCAATATTTGTGAATTTACTGTTTAGGATTTTCTTAAGAAAGTCTGTATCTTAAGATTTTTCATATTTATCTCCAACGCCACTATGATTTTTTGGAAGGCCTAATCTAAGACTACGAGAATGCTTAACCATTTTAAAAGCTAATGGCTTTCACATGGTCAAATTGCAATATTTGTGAATTTACTGTTTAGGATTTTCTTAAGAAAGTCTGTATCTTAAGATTTTCCATATTTATCTCCAACGCCACTATGATTTTTTGGAAGGCCTAATCTAAGACTACGAGAATGCTTAACCATTTTAAAAGCTAATGCCTTTCACATGGTCAAATTGCAATATTTGTGAATTTACTGTTTAGGATTTTCTTAAGAAAGTCTGTATCTTAAGATTTTTCATATTTATCTCCAACGCCACTATGATTTTTTGGAAGGCCTAATCGAAGACTACGAGAATGCTTAACCATTTGAAAAGCTAATGCCTTTCACATGGTCAAATTGCAATATTTGTGAATTTACTGTTTAGGATTTTCTTAAGAAAGTCTGTATCTTAAGATTTTCCATATTTATCTCCAACGCCACTATGATTTTTTGGAAGGCCTAATCGAAGACTACGAGAATGCTTAACCATTTGAAAAGCTAATGCCTTTCACATGGTCAAATTGCAATATTTGTGAATTTACTGTTTAGGATTTTGTTAAGAAAGTCTGTATCTTAAGATTTTTCATATTTATCTCCAACGCCACTATGATTTTTTGGAAGGCCTAATCTAAGACTACGAGAATGCTTAACCATTTTAAAAGCTAATGGCTTTCACATGGTCAAATTGCAATATTTGTGAATTTACTGTTTAGGATTTTCTTAAGAAAGTCTGTATCTTAAGATTTTCCATATTTATCTCCAACGCCACTATGATTTTTTGGAAGGCCTAATCTAAGACTACGAGAATGCTTAACCATTTTAAAAGCTAATGCCTTTCACATGGTCAAATTGCAATATTTGTGAATTTACTGTTTAGGATTTTCTTAAGAAAGTCTGTATCTTAAGATTTTTCATATTTATCTCCAACGCCACTATGATTTTTTGGAAGGCCTAATCTAAGACTACGAGAATGCTTAACCATTTTAAAAGCTAATGGCTTTCACATGGTCAAATTGCAATATTTGTGAATTTACTGTTTAGGATTTTCTTAAGAAAGTCTGTATCTTAAGATTTTCCATATTTATCTCCAACGCCACTATGATTTTTTGGAAGGCCTAATCTAAGACTACGAGAATGCTTAACCATTTTAAAAGCTAATGCCTTTCACATGGTCAAATTGCAATATTTGTGAATTTACTGTTTAGGATTTTCTTAAGAAAGTCTGTATCTTAAGATTTTTCATATTTATCTCCAACGCCACTATGATTTTTTGGAAGGCCTAATCGAAGACTACGAGAATGCTTAACCATTTGAAAAGCTAATCCTTTCACATGGTCAAATTGCAATATTTGTGAATTTACTGTTTAGGATTTTCTTAAGAAAGTCTGTATCTTAAGATTTTCCATATTTATCTCCAACGCCACTATGATTTTTTGGAAGGCCTAATCGAAGACTACGAGAATGCTTAACCATTTGAAAAGCTAATGCCTTTCACATGGTCAAATTGCAATATTTGTGAATTTACTGTTTAGGATTTTGTTAAGAAAGTCTGTATCTTAAGATTTTTCATATTTATCTCCAACGCCACTATGATTTTTTGGAAGGCCTAATCTAAGACTACGAGAATGCTTAACCATTTTAAAAGCTAATGGCTTTCACATGGTCAAATTGCAATATTTGTGAATTTACTGTTTAGGATTTTCTTAAGAAAGTCTGTATCTTAAGATTTTCCATATTTATCTCCAACGCCACTATGATTTTTTGGAAGGCCTAATCTAAGACTACGAGAATGCTTAACCATTTTAAAAGCTAATGCCTTTCACATGGTCAAATTGCAATATTTGTGAATTTACTGTTTAGGATTTTCTTAAGAAAGTCTGTATCTTAAGATTTTTCATATTTATCTCCAACGCCACTATGATTTTTTGGAAGGCCTAATCTAAGACTACGAGAATGCTTAACCATTTTAAAAGCTAATGGCTTTCACATGGTCAAATTGCAATATTTGTGAATTTACTGTTTAGGATTTTCTTAAGAAAGTCTGTATCTTAAGATTTTCCATATTTATCTCCAACGCCACTATGATTTTTTGGAAGGCCTAATCTAAGACTACGAGAATGCTTAACCATTTTAAAAGCTAATGCCTTTCACATGGTCAAATTGCAATATTTGTGAATTTACTGTTTAGGATTTTCTTAAGAAAGTCTGTATCTTAAGATTTTTCATATTTATCTCCAACGCCACTATGATTTTTTGGAAGGCCTAATCTAGGACTACGAGAATGCTTAACCATTTTAAAAGCTAATGGCTTTCACATGGTCAAATTGCAATATTTGTGAATTTACTGTTTAGGATTTTCTTAAGAAAGTCTGTATCTTAAGATTTTCCATATTTATCTCCAACGCCACTATGATTTTTTGGAAGGCCTAATCTAAGACTACGAGAATGCTTAACCATTTGAAAAGCTAATGCCTTTCACATGGTCAAATTGCAATATTTGTGAATTTACTGTTTAGGATTTTCTTAAGAAAGTCTGTATCTTAAGATTTTCCATATTTATCTCCAACGCCACTATGATTTTTTGGAAGGCCTAATCGAAGACTACGAGAATGCTTAACCATTTGAAAAGCTAATGCCTTTCACATGGTCAAATTGCAATATTTGTGAATTTACTGTTTAGGATTTTCTTAAGAAAGTCTGTATCTTAAGATTTTCCATATTTATCTCCAACGCCACTATGATTTTTTGGAAGGCCTAATCTAAGACTACGAGAATGCTTAACCATTTGAAAAGCTAATGCCTTTCACATGGTCAAATTGCAATATTTGTGAATTTACTGTTTAGGATTTTGTTAAGAAAGTCTGTATCTTAAGATTTTTCATATTTATCTCCAACGCCACTATGATTTTTTGGAAGGCCTAATCTAAGACTACGAGAATGCTTAACCATTTTAAAAGCTAATGGCTTTCACATGGTCAAATTGCAATATTTGTGAATTTACTGTTTAGGATTTTCTTAAGAAAGTCTGTATCTTAAGATTTTCCATATTTATCTCCAACGCCACTATGATTTTTTGGAAGGCCTAATCTAAGACTACGAGAATGCTTAACCATTTGAAAAGCTAATGCCTTTCACATGGTCAAATTGCAATATTTGTGAATTTACTGTTTAGGATTTTCTTAAGAAAGTCTGTATCTTAAGATTTTCCATATTTATCTCCAACGCCACTATGATTTTTTGGAAGGCTTAATCTAAGACTACGAGAATGCTTAACCATTTGAAAAGCTAATGCCTTTCACATGGTCAAATTGCAATATTTGTGAATTTACTGTTTAGGATTTTGTTAAGAAAGTCTGTATCTTAAGATTTTTCATATTTATCTCCAACGCCACTATGATTTTTTGGAAGGCCTAATCTAAGACTACGAGAATGCTTAACCATTTGAAAAGCTAATGCCTTTCACATGGTCAAATTGCAATATTTGTGAATTTACTGTTTAGGATTTTGTTAAGAAAGTCTGTATCTTAAGATTTTTCATATTTATCTCCAACGCCACTATGATTTTTTGGAAGGCCTAATCTAAGACTACGAGAATGCTTAACCATTTGAAAAGCTAATGCCTTTCACATGGTCAAATTGCAATATTTGTGAATTTACTGTTTAGGATTTTCTTAAGAAAGTCTGTATCTTAAGATTTTCCATATTTATCTCCAACGCCACTATGATTTTTTGGAAGGCCTAATCTAAGACTACGAGAATGCTTAACCATTTGAAAAGCTAATGCCTTTCACATGGTCAAATTGCAATATTTGTGAATTTACTGTTTAGGATTTTGTTAAGAAAGTCTGTATCTTAAGATTTTTCATATTTATCTCCAACGCCACTATGATTTTTTGGAAGGCCTAATCTAAGACTACGAGAATGCTTAACCATTTTAAAAGCTAATGGCTTTCACATGGTCAAATTGCAATATTTGTGAATTTACTGTTTAGGATTTTCTTAAGAAAGTCTGTATCTTAAGATTTTCCATATTTATCTCCAACGCCACTATGATTTTTTGGAAGGCCTAATCGAAGACTACGAGAATGCTTAACCATTTGAAAAGCTAATGCCTTTCACATGGTCAAATTGCAATATTTGTGAATTTACTGTTTAGGATTTTCTTAAGAAAGTCTGTATCTTAAGATTTTCCATATTTATCTCCAACGCCACTATGATTTTTTGGAAGGCCTAATCGAAGACTACGAGAATGCTTAACCATTTGAAAAGCTAATGCCTTTCACATGGTCAAATTGCAATATTTGTGAATTTACTGTTTAGGATTTTGTTAAGAAAGTCTGTATCTTAAGATTTTTCATATTTATCTCCAACGCCACTATGATTTTTTGGAAGGCCTAATCTAAGACTACGAGAATGCTTAACCATTTTAAAAGCTAATGGCTTTCACATGGTCAAATTGCAATATTTGTGAATTTACTGTTTAGGATTTTCTTAAGAAAGTCTGTATCTTAAGATTTTCCATATTTATCTCCAACGCCACTATGATTTTTTGGAAGGCCTAATCTAAGACTATACGCATGCTTAACCATTTGAAAAGCTAATGCCTTTCACATGGTCAAATTGCAATATTTGTGAATTTACTGTTTAGGATTTTCTTAAGAAAGTCTGTATCTTAAGATTTTTCATATTTATCTCCAACGCCACTATGATTTTTTGGAAGGCCTAATCTAAGACTACGAGAATGCTTAACCATTTGAAAAGCTAATGCCTTTCACATGGTCAAATTGCAATATTTGTGAATTTACTGTTTAGGATTTTCTTAAGAATGTCTGTATCTTAAGATTTTCCATATTTATCTCCAACGCCACTATGATTTTTTGGAAGGCCTAATCTAAGACTACGAGAATGCTTAACCATTTTAAAAGCTAATGGCTTTCACATGGTCAAATTGCAATATTTGTGAATTTACTGTTTAGGATTTTGTTAAGAAAGTCTGTATCTTAAGATTTTCCATATTTATCTCCAACGCCACTATGATTTTTTGGAAGGCCTAATCTAAGACTATACGCATGCTTAACCATTTGAAAAGCTAATGCCTTTCACATGGTCAAATTGCAATATTTGTGAATTTACTGTTTAGGATTTTCTTAAGAAAGTCTGTATCTTAAGATTTTCCATATTTATCTCCAACGCCACTATGATTTTTTGGAAGGCCTAATCTTCTAAAAAAGCTTCTAAAAAATACGTCATAATGATTATAGCTCTATACTCTAGAAGGCTCTAGTTTTATACAATATTTTTTTTTTAGAGAATCAATCTGCAGGCTTCAGTACTGCTTAGGTTTCATTAATAATACTCTAGAATAAAGTACAAACAATAGCAGCTACTAAGTAGCTATCGAAATTTACATATAGACCAGATTGAAGGTCAACACGGCGACGGCTATTTTGGCGACAGTCCACTCGGCAACGATAAGCTCGACCATAGACAACTCGGCGAAACAAATGCGGCGGCAATCAACTAGTGACGATCAACTTGGCGACGATCAATTCAATTATGGTCAACTCGACGACAGTAAACTTGGCAATTATCAACTCGGCGATTATCATCTCGACGGTGATCGTCTCGGCGATTGTCAACTCGATGACGGTCGGCCCAAACGAATACAAGGTTTTTCAAACATATACTTTTTAAATTTATTTTCAAATAGATTAACAATAAATTCAAATGTTTCTGTTTTTAGTTTCTTTTTGGAAGGTGTTTATTTTTCTATTTATTAGAAAAATATGGAAATATGCGCGTCAGTTAACTTAATAAGCTCACTTGACAATTTAACAAGTAGAAAATATGCTAGGTACTTATCGCCCAAAACTAAAGCTTTGGGCCCATTAACAACCTAAATAACTTTGATATAGTTATCGTAAGGTCTACAGACGATCCGCCGATTGTCGATCTGATCAAATTTAAAACTGTTACACATGATATAACATAGCGTCTGATTTGGTTATTTTATTTTAAGCTACGTTTTTGTTAGTATTTTTTTTGTTACTCCGTCACACAATATGACCTCTATTACAAAACTGATAAGTGGAGCTCGGTAGGTTCGACAACAAACGTTCGATTTCTTCGATTGGTTGGATGGAATCCATCTGACCTCATAAAACGTTACATTCGACCCGACCCAAATCTATCCATCTGTCCGACCAAATGAGAACGACTCCTTGGCGTTGGAGTGAATGATAAAAGCTTACGGAAATTTTTCGTATAAAATCTACATATTAAGATTTATGTGTTCAATAGAGCACCAGGATCCATCGTAAATTATTTAACCCACCTAAGTGTCGCAAATCGCCAACTACCACTGATATTATGGAAATCTTAACATACAGACTTTCTTAAGAAAATCCTAAATAGTAAATTCACAAATATTGCAATTTGACAATGTGAAACGCACTAGCTTTTCAAATGGTTTTTCATGCATGTAGTACTAGTACAGATTTATCAAAATCATATTGGGCTTTCAGGTTAATTTCCAAATTCTTAAGATAAACTGTTTTATTTAAAATATATGATTATACGAAGAAATGCATAATAAAAATTATTTCTCATTATATTTTAGATAAATAAGGTGATTTGATACGCATAAAACATTTAATTACAATCATTTTTATTAAAAACTAAAGTGTTATACATTTTGAATTAATAAATTGTTCGCCTAAATGTCATTAAATTTGAATATTCACTAATACCTTTGAGTATATACATATATATACTCAAAGCTAATACATATATACTTATATTGTTTTTGTTGGTTTAGTTCTAAGTTAGGATAAACTTCACACGTGTACTATAGCGTGTGAAGTTTGTGCTTAATTAATCCTAATTTTTTTTTTTTTTTTTTTAATTCCAATTTAGGTCTAACTTCACTTGCATGAATCTTATTGATTTAATACAGACAACAAACTTCTCTCTAAACAAACTTCTAGCATTATTAAGGTCTGCGTAATTAGTTTAACGAATCTACGGCTAAGATACAAAAGAACAAAGGTGCAAGCAAGGGTATCAATCTGGAAACGTACTTTTAATTTTATTTTAAATGAAGTATCTTTGACCGTGACCGATCAGTTTTCGGACATAATGCCGATAACGCACAATATTCCAACTATAAAGCCAGTTCTAAGGGAGTTATTTAAGGTTCTGAACTTTCCGGGATTAGAAATCAATCCAAATAAGTGTACTTCACTCAACCGAGACCCAGATTCCACATTCTTTGTAACCTTAAATATTATGGATGCATGGGATAATTTTCAACAGAGTTAAAGTAATGCGTTATTTTAGCAAGTACATATTTGGCCACGAGGTTATATCCCCAATCACCAGACAAATGCAATGT
This sequence comes from Tipula helvola, assembly GCA_963556165.1. Taxonomy (NCBI): domain Eukaryota; kingdom Metazoa; phylum Arthropoda; class Insecta; order Diptera; family Tipulidae; genus Tipula; species Tipula helvola. The sequence continues at coordinate 334,020,363 of OY744482.1, forward strand.
GTCATCAAGCAATACAAAGTGAGAGAGAGTGATGGGCTATGGGTTTTAGTCAAATTTAAACTTGAATTCAACAATGATGGTTCAGAACTAGGTTTGAACAATTTATATTTGGTACATCAAATATTTACAATCTGATAGTTAGATGTTTGTGATGTGAAAATGAGGTTAAAGCTGGAAATTTAGGATTATTTGCTATTTTATGAAAACAAATTTTAAAGTTTAATGTTGTAACTTGGTGTTGTTCTTGACCCGTGAATAACTCAAGAGCGGTTCATACAGAGCAGTTCATTACTTTATAACAGGCGGATAGTATTGATGTGATGTATTATCACAGGTATTAAGTTTAAATTAAGTTATAGATAAAAATTGTGTAAGGGAGCGGTATTAGTAGCGTAATTAATATCGTAATTACCAGAGTTTATAAATTTCATAATAGGTTACGACATTTTACGTCGTTGTTTGATGTTATTATGTATAAGTGGTTTACAAATTTGTGCGGGTTACATAGGAGTCTGGTAGGAACAAATTGGGTTCCTGGTATATAGGAACAAATTTAATTAAGAGGCTATGACCAGAGATGATTGATTCACAGTTATTCTATTTACTAACTAAAGTTTTAATTTAAGTTTTAATTCTACCTACTAACATCTTATACAAATCCATTTATTAATATTTCTAACTACTAGTCACTAACCTAGTTGACTACTTAGTTATCTGAAACCGGGTAAATTTTTTAATATACCACCTTTATTACCTTTCTCTTACGTTACGTGCTGAAAAGAGTGATCCGCGGGCCCGGCGTAACCGGGAGACTTGCTTGGGTTTTGTCTTACAAAATACAGTGAATTTTATTTAAAACACGTCCAAAACATTATGTAAAGTATACCACGTGATCAAATTTGACCCGGACTGGTAAAAAGAACAACATTTGTCTGCATTTTAATACAGATCTTTATTATCGCCTTCAAAATAGGCTCCTTTTGAGCCAATACAAGCATGCCAATGGTTAATCCATTTTTCCATATACATCTTATAGGCCTCGGCCAAGATGGCCTTTAGTTCGGAAACAGGAAAAAGTCACAGGGAGCCAAATCTGGCGGGTACGGTGGTTGAGCGATGACTTAAGTTTCGATCATTTTGTAAAAAAATTCAGGTCTTTCGGGATCTAAAACATCAACCAAAATGTGTTGAGTCGACCCATAAGAGATGTTGAGAGCATCTGATATCTCTCTAATGTCAACACTACGATTTTCGAGCACAATTTTCTTCACTTTTTCGATGTTATCGTCGTTAACAGAGGTGGATGGACGACTCGCATGAGGCAAGCTTTCTACGACCACATGACCCTCACATCACTGAATACTTTATGCCGGTCAAATACTTGCGTTCTCGATAGAGTAGGCTCCCCAAAACATTTCTGCAATATTTTCAATGATTCCGTAGCCGCAATTCCATTGGAAACACAAAATTTCAACCAAACTCGTTGTTTAATTTTTTTTACCAATAAAAACCGGACCAGCCCGGGTCAAATTTTGTAACGTCTTTTTGTATATAGGGTTTTACGTTTATTTTATTTGATGAGTGGATGTAGTACGACGCGTGAGATATAGCAAAAAAAAACAATTTCCCGTTTACGTATACGTATTTTTATGAGGTGGTAATACAAATTACACGCTGCATGTCGATAAATAATGCAATTTAGTGACGATTTTTGACTTTTGTTTAAAAAATAAACCAAACAAGCACAGTATGCACTTGATGAAAAAATTATGAAAAGGCCGCCCACTGTTGTCGGCCGTATCATTGAGCAACATTTCCATCAAATGATGTACGATTTTCCGCCGACAAAATTTCTTCGAAAAAATTAAAAGTCCCAAAGTCATATGATTTTTTTCAAATGTCCGTATGTATGTGTTTGATGAAAATATTATCAAATGGCCAGTCCTTGGGGTCGGCCGTATGAATTCGTGTTTATGATAATTTAATAATTCAGGTCAGCCTGAGCTGCAGAAATTAAACGCCATATTCACCCAACCAAAGAATATTATACTAATTGAGAGCTTCCATAATATTAAATATTTTTGGCAAATTTAACAGATCAAGATCTCGTTGAAATGCTGCTTATAATTGCTCAATTTACTCTAAATTCAGTAAATACTTATCTATAAAAAATTCAATATAAAAACAGAACACTAACTTCATACCAACTAGAATCCAAACAAACACTAAAATGAGATTCGTTGTATCATGGATCTTGTTAATCGTGCTACTATTCAGCTACTATTCAAATGGGCAGAAGGTAAAAAATTTTATTTTTAAATATCAAATTGAGTTTTGTTAATAAATTTTCATATTTTCAGTTGCACATAAAATTAATTTCTAGCGATTTTAGCGTTGATGAGGAATACTTTACCAAACCCGTAATCAAAATCCATAATCCACAGTCGCATGATCCGACACTCGATATCGATGGTATTACACTACAAGAAATTAAGGATCCGAATATAAAGCTTTCTCTAAAAATGGAAACATCGGAGGGGATGAAAGAATTTTTGGCCACACCCGAAATTAAACTATGCGATTATTTTAAAAATCCGAAAGAAGTTCCATTTTTGAAAATGATACTTGATGATATGAGTAACTACGGTAATTTTTCAACATCATGTCCATTACCAAAGGGAGGATACTATATGCATGGCTACAAGATGGATTCGTCAAAATTACCAGCAATTACACCGCCCGGAAAGTTTCTTTTGAATTTTCATATATTGAACGAGAATAAGACAATTTTCAATGCGAATTGGCATGCAGAGATTACATCCGATTAAATTCTATGTTTGGCCGATTATATTTGTGTGTTAAAAAAATTATAGTTATACAGTTTGTTTGTTTGAATAAAAATTTAATTTGAAAATTAAAAATGCACGTGCTATTGATTTTATATAGGTTTGCCTTATTGATCGGCTTTTCAACGGTTCACAATTTATCGTTATAAACGGTTCACAAATGTCAATACTTAACACTAGGATTCGCAAATCCCAGTTTTCGGTTTTTATTTATACCTAAAATCCAGGTTAACCCGGGTAAAACCCGGGTTTTTAAAAACCCTACAACACCAAACACTACACTATCTACATGCGTCATTGTTTTATTATTCTTTAATTTTTTGCTAAAAGAAATTTTTTGGCCTATAAAACCAGAGCCTTCTAGCAGTACCTTCTTATAGAACCTTCTTATAACCAAGGGATATAAAAATACTAAAAATTTATTTATTTTCATAGAGTTTGTGTGAAAAATCGATAGGCCATCAGGAACATCGGTATATGTTGATCCCAGTTGCGTTGGCTTTTCTCCATGACCTTTGCTAAATATTGCTCCGACGTGCCATTGAATCTTTCCACCATACCCTCGTACTGTGGATGCAAAGGCGTTGTTCTCGTTTTATTTATACCGAGCATCTGGAATATTTGTTGAAATACCACTTATTTAAAATTCCTTCCTTGATTGGTACGAGTGACACTCCAAATCTACTAATCCAGTTGTTGACCACGGCATCATTGGCTGAAATACTCCATCACAACTAGCATATATTTATTGTCGCTCTCGGTGGTAGGAAATGGTCCCGCTACATCCATTGCAATTCTCTCGAATTGTGCTCCGACTTTTACGTGCGAGTCAATTCACCACCGCATATGGGTCACATTTTTGGCACCATTCTATCACAGATGGCCTACACGCTGCCCGCAGTAGAATTGTTGACATATCTTGGCCAGTGTTTTACTCCTCCGTGATACTCTTTCAGGACTTCCGTAATCCGGCACTTCGGTAACACCAGGAACAATAGCTTCACTTTGCCATCCCTGCTTTCCCATATTCGTTATAAACATCCATCTTGTGCAAGCCTAACTTTGCTTCAACGTGACCACAATGTTTATATTCTATTGGACATGGTTGTCTTGATAATGTGTCGGCATTTTAGTGTGCGCTTTCCTTCCGATGTTCGGAAGTTCCACTCAAATTCCACTCAAACCAAAACATCTCGTAATTTCATGATTGTTCCGGTAAGAACAGTTTAGAAATATTTAGAACAGTTTTTATCATGGAAAATTCTATTTTAGTACAGTAGAATTTTGCGCTATCAATTAACTTATTCTATTCTATCGTAGGTGTCACTGTAACGGTATTTTTCTTTAAACATCTATTAGACATCTGAAAACTGAAAATAAATTTAGCAAGTATTGTTTTAATTCATCAAATTTTAGAAATAATTTAATTTTAATATTCTTGCAATTAATATTTACTTAATACCAATATAGCCTTTGTAGCGATTCACTCATTCATTTTCACAAATACATATTTCATTTGTTCAATGCCAGAAAATATATCAGCCACATAGCGCGCACTTGTTTGATATTTCGTGTCATCACGGCGATATATCATTTATATATCAGCGCTGTCATACGCATGACACACAACCAACCGCAACCGCAACCGATTGACCAACAAGCGAAATTTTCTATGGAGAATTGCATTCTCGCTTACTTCACGATTCTTTTTGTACAGTCGTTTTGCTTACCTTCGTTGAGAGAGTCAACGAAATATTTACTTTTGAGATAATCTCAAATGTAGAATAGTCTCAATTGTAGACTGCCAAATGTGCTGGACTAAAATCTACATATTAGTTTTGGTTTGTGTCTTAGATTCAATTCTTCAATGTTGTAATGATCCATTATTATTTATTTTCTAATTTCAATTTAATTAAATTGATTCGAAAGATTTCAAATGTGCATAATGTGCCGTTGTCTTTTTAATATGTACTCGTATAACAAAATTTTCCATTAAAAATGTCAAGAAAAAGCGAAGATACAAACCAAGGAATATCTACTCAAATGTAGATTAAATTTTTTTGCCTCACTAAATAGTGAGAATATCTACATTTTTCTAGTGAGATATTTTGCATCCAGCACGTAAGATGTGAGATATCTACTTTTTTTAGTGAGAAATCTATGTGCTGGATGCGCCCAATCTATTAAGGTTTCTTCACGGAGCCAGATTATTTTTAATCTAACTTTTCAGCTAATCAAATCGCTATATTTCAACAAAGTCCCGCCCATTTTTTCCGATTAGTTAAAATATATTCATCTTTTGAGCAAATAATCTTGATCGTATCAATATAATAACAAAAATAAAATAAAATATTAGCAATAATTGTGTCATATGTATTTTTTGTTTTTGCTTATTTCTCGTTTCATAATAATCTATATAGGTATAGTGAAAATAATATCTCAGCGAAATTCTGACAGATCACGCGCATCTACAAAAACAAAAACAAATGGCGTAAACACAGCGATGTATTTAGGCTAATTTGTTTACATTTTGAGGTTAGAATTTGTCTATTTTGAATTATGTTTTCCTCAAATTTATTCACTATAATTAATGTAATTTTAATTTAGATAACACACTAGCACTAGAACTTTTGATAACATTTAAGATAATTTTAATATCATTAGTTTGCCTCGAACAAATTGAAATTTAAAATCGAGTTTTTTTATTGTTTTGCTTTAACTCGAAAAATGACATTTCGTTCTAAATATGCCTAGTCCATACCTTAAATGGGTATAACGTTACATATCCAGTGGTGTTGTTAGTATTTTTTATATTTTTTTAATTTTACATAATATTTTAGAATTTACCTACAAAATAATGAGAATTTTTAATATTTTCCAAAATAAATTACATTATGTAATGGAATCAAACTTCATTTATCTTTATTTATAATTTTTTTTGTTTTTAAAAATATTACTCAGCCGACCCTTCTCTGAATTTTTAATTTTGTTTAACTACTTCACTGTTGGCTGCGCACAACGATGAAAAAATGAGTTTCGCTGAGATATTATTTTCACTATATATAAAAATGAATTCCTGTTTGTTTGTTTGTTTGTTTGTCTGTTCCGAATGGGCGTCTCAGCCGCTCAACCGATCGCCATGAAATTTTTACCATGTACAAGTTGCATATCCAGAACCAACCTTACGATATTTTGGAAGGGGCTGGACCCCGGGGTCTGAGTTTATGGGGCTGGTTATATGAAATTACTGACATGTTCGAATCCGAGGGGCCCAGCCCTGGATCAAAAATTAATCTTAATATTTGATTATTTCAAAATTACTTCTCAGTCGCTCAACCGATCGCCATGAAATGTTTACCATGCAAATGTTGCATGTTCAGGACCAATCTAACGATATTGTGAAAGGGGCTGGACCCCAGGATCTAGGGGCCATGGTACAATTTTTTTCAAAAATTTAAATTTTTTTACGAGAATGAGTTTTGGAAAGGGGTTATATGAAATAAGAGACATGTTCGAATTCGGGGGGTCCACCCCTGGATCAAAAATTCATTTTTACATGTAAAGATACAATTATTTGATTGTTCTGAAATAACGCCTTAGCCGCTTTACCGATCGCCATGAAATTTTTACCATGTATAGATTGCATGTTCAGGACCAAGCCCACGATATTTTTGAAGGGGCTGGACCCCGGGGTCTAAGGGCTGTGGTACAATTTTTTTTTTAAATTTCAATTTTTTTTAGATTTTTTGACGGGAATGGCTTTAGGAAAGGAGTTATATGAAATTAGTGACATGCTCCAGTCCGGAAGTCTGCCCTGGATCAAGAATTCATTTTTACATGTATAGATACATTATTTAAATGTTCCGAAATAGCGCCTTAGCCGCAAATTTATACACCAAAAAGGATATCTAGCGTGCGATTGTTATACACAAATCATACCTCTACTATAATTGATTTAATTATTCAAATTAATTTTATTAATTTAAATTTAAGACAATCTTTCATCACTTTAACTGAAGACAAATCTCTGAACACTTATATTATCCATACTAATAATCCATTTTTACTGGTTTGACATGTACTCTTTAGTGATATCCTATTTTTAAAGTTTTGAAATGTAACATAGTCAGCGAGTTATAATTTCCACATAACTTCAGAAATAATTATCATAACATTCTATTTTAATCCACTATTGCAACCGGCGGCTTTTAATGAAAATAGTAGTTTCATACTAAACGCCAATAGTTTATTACTTTATTTAGTTTATTACTTAAATAATCAATGATTGTTTCATAAAATCAATTCTAGGAAAGGTACTAAAAAATATTGTACGTATAAACTGATTTACTTTGAAAAGTACTAGCGTTTTATATTTGAAAATAGCATCTTCTACAAGAAACATCCTTGGATTCAAATTATTGTACGTGTAAAATTGCCTTAGTTTGAAAAAACTTCTTTTGTTTTTCGAAATGTCATTTTCAGCCACAGTTCGCGGTAAAACGTATCGAATTGGACGTAGTTTTAATCGTTTTGAATAAATTAATATTAATTTGTGCTTCGGATGCCGTTGTTCTCCATTAGTTAGCTATATTGCAATAAAATAATTGTTGGTGATTATTTTCCAGGTATTAAATATTATTTCAAGTGAATATACATTCTTATTAGATTTAAGTTTTCAGTTTATAAACGTGTTAATCTATGATTACTTTTTGATTGTAGGTAACATTTGATTTTGCTTAAAAAAAATTCCGTAAAGACATTTTCAAACACAGTTCGCGGTGAAACGTATCGAAGGGAACATTAAAATCGTTTTGATAAATTAATACTAATTTCGGTTTTGAATGCCCGTCATTCCTGATTAATTAGCTACACGTTTCATTTTTGCTTAAAAATGCCACCGAAAAAAAGATCAATTGGGCAGGTAACTGCAAAGTCGAAGAAGATTAGAGCCGCAAGGGTGGCTGAATTAAGCGAACAGCGTGAAGCACGACTTGAAAGTGATCGAAACAGTACGTCTTCTTCTAGAGCTAATAAAACAACTAAACTGCGCGAAACACGACTTGCAAACGTTCGAAGCAGGATGTCTTCTTCTAGAGCTACTGAAACCATTGAATATCGTGAGGCCCGGCTGGAAGTCGATCGGTTATGATATGGAAGATTAATAGAAACTTTTAGAGGTGATTTAAAGTTAGCAGCATTCAATTACGAGAAAGACTATGATTACAATGTTTCAATTGGGCAAATGGAGTTTGTATTGTTATGCTTTAAAGCAACTACAGCGATGTAAAGAGAGAATTCTTGCATAACAATCAGCGTATTTGAATTATATACCTCCCGAGCAACGCCGGGTAACTCAGCTAGTTTTAAATAAAAATACGAATAAGTAATATAATTCTGTGGTGACAAATCGAAGGGGATAAAACGCATAGAAAGGCATAAACCAAAATTAAAATTTACAGAAAATCTCACTATAATTAATTTGGTGTAAACGGCACCAAGCAGAATTTGTAAGTAAACCAAAAGAACAGAAAATACCCAAGTATAACAATTCTGAACTCAGTTGTGAGTTCCATCATTTTTGGTAAGTTATGCAGGAACTTGTTTGCGCCTAGGGAATATACTAAAAGATTGATTGAAAAAAAAAATGTTCAAAATTTTTATTTGTTTGACATCTATAAGTTTAATGAGTATCGATTAAATTAAAGTTCTTGTTTTACATTATAATTTTATGGTAATTAAATAATTTTTTATTAATAATGTAAAAAAATTATTAATAATTAGCAACAAGTTTCATTAATTTTCTTTTAAATTTTAGAATTCGCTTGTTTCTTGATGTTCCTGGATTCCACCTACACTTCGATCAACATTCACGTGTGTGTTAGATAATATTGCATTTTTAGTTTGTAGCTGACTATTTTACATAATTATAATGAAAAAATATTATACCAATAAGCATTAATCGATATCCCAAGTATTTTTACCTCAACCTTTTACCTCGAATTTCCAGTACTCATTCTGAGCTTAGTTCAGATTAACCTCCATTTGAGTTCCATTTTATTATAAGAAACACTATGAAACTTGTCGCGAGAAGCTGGAACTGGGTGGAACTCAAAATGACGTGCTTGTTGGGTAGAAGGGCTTATGGGCTGTTGGGCATTAATAAATGTCAAAATCTCTTGCATGCCTTTTGATTCATTTTTATAAAACAAAGATAATTAATTTTATGTCAATTTATTTTTTTATTAATCTTTATATAATACATAACATTACATTAAAATAAATCAAAAATAAATAACTCCAACACGCTAAAAGAAACAGAATTTATTATTATACAGTAGTCTAAAATTAAAAATAAAGTTATTTAAATTAACATAATATTAACATGAAATTTATTTTAACACTTACGTACATGAAAAAACCACAAAAATATTGTATTGCAAACAACACTATACAATACATATCAAAGATTTGCTTTATTTAATTCTCTTTTTCATCAAACTATTTTCCCTACAAACAAACTAGTTCCAATAAAACTTACCAAAAATTATGGAACTCACGACCGAGTTAAGATTTGTTATACTTGGGATATTGAGAGTGCCCAATGAGCCCACGAGCAATTTTGCCCAACAAGCACTATTTTGAGTTCCATCCAGTTCCAGCTTCTCGCGACAAGTTTCATAGTGTTTCTTATAATAAAATGGAACTCAAATGGAGCTTATTCTAAACTAAGCTCAGGAGTGGGATTTTGCACAAAAGGCGAGAAGCGAGTTTATGTCTTTTTTTAAAAGAATAAATTTTAACTCCATTTCATTCGGTCGATGTCGCTTTTTCTATTGCGATCTCCGTCTATCAAATTACGTAAAAGAGCTATCTACGTACCTACGTTGGTGAGAGACACCAGAATATCATTTTATTCTAGTTAGGTGAGATCGTATGCTTCAAATATATTTCTTCTAAGCGAAATAGTGTTCATATTCAGTGTAAGTAAAAGAGATACAAACTCGCTTCTCGCCTTTTGTGCAAAATTCCACTCCAGATTGAGTACTGGAAATTCGAGGTAGAAGGTTGAGGTAAAAATACTTGGGTAGTCATGACAACCGTACATATAGTGTAACCGGTAAACCGGAAGTTTTTGATTAGTTTTATTCACCACGTGCGATGATTGGGATCTCTTTGGGTGATAGGTTGTCCAGCACTGAAAACCAAATATTTAAAAAAAGAAAGAAAACAAACTGGATGGAGGGGAATGGGAGGTGTAATGGTAGTGATAGCGGAATGAAATGGGATTGGGCTTTTCGAATTGATGGATAGAACAAGCAGAGAAAAATTGGGATTAAAAAAAAATATATTTTGAATTTTGGTCAAAATTTTGTAACATCGAGATTGGTTTAAATAACTTATTGTAAAAAGAAGATATTTTTGAGTTCTGTTAAAATTTTGGCGATTTGATATTGTTTTAAAATAATTATTGTAACAAAAAAATGATATAGAATCTTAATTAAAAACAAACTAAAATTGATAGTTCATTGTGAATCAATAAAAATTTATGTGACTGAATTTCATGTTGTTTTAATTAAATGATTTGATTTTGTGATGTGACAATTTTTTTATCCTCTTATAAACAAAATAAAACTGATAGTTTTTTAATTACCTAATTATATGTGACTATTATATGAAATTTTGAGCAATAAAAGAAACTATATTATTGGCATGTAATTGAATTGTATGATCAAGTGTTTAAATCATAATAAATCCTAGAAGAAAAAACTTAATAAATAAATTAATTTGTGATTTGATTCATTGTGTGACCGTTAGCAGTTTTTTTTGTTGAAAGGTGCGTTGCGATGAACTGAGGTGTGGTCATTTTTTTTAGTGAACAATTCTTGAATGGTAATGAAATACCAATGAATTAAAATTTGTTTGTACTATGGTAGGTAGCTAGTGCAGTATTTTTAAATTTTGTGGTACGAGCAATAATATTTCGACAGTGATCATCAACATTTTTTTTGTGCTGCTATAATTGGGGCAACTTGGTGCTAACGTATGCACCAAGTTACAAGGTACGTAACAAAACCTTAATTATTAACTTCCTATACATTATTATCGCTGGATACTGACAGGATAATTATCTTTTTATGTTTTGGGTGACCTTTATGCACCGAGTTATAAGCTGAATTATCTTCATTTAATATTTATCAACCGGGTTAATACGGGTTGCATCGGAGGACGCTGGGACATGGTATCAGTTAAGCGGGAGATTGGTGTGTTTCCAAACAACAATTTTTGATATCAGTGGTGTTAAATAAGCATCTTAAGAAAGTATACCAAATACATTTATGTTATTTTCTTATAATTTTTCATCATTATCTTTATAATTTCGTTTTTCTCTGACCGCTAATTTGGGAATGTCATTTAAGTAACATCCGCTACCGTAATTTTGGGAAATAATTTTTTTTTTTATTCAATCACATTGTTCACAAACATATTTGATTTTAAGTTCGGTTGGCAGATACACAGTATGTTTGGCTGTAAGTTTGTTATAAGTCCGTAAGCAACATGTTCATGGTCTCATCTGATACTCAGTTAAGCGTAACCCTGTAGACAACAGCAATTACTAGCTTCCTCTTGGTCCAGCAAAGATCCTCTCCAGCCACTGCACGCTAGCCGGCTGAAAAAGCTGCTCTGGAACAACTGAGAGGAAGTCTGCAACAGTGATATTCTCTGTTTAATAAAACTTGAGTTTGTGACTGTTACAATAGTACAATTAATTGAGCAAAACTAATGTGTGACTATCTTCACTGTAAACAAAAAAATTAAATTTTATAATCTCGTTTCGTGAAGAAACCTTTAACGTCAACACAAAAAAATAAAAAATTATTTATGTTGAGAACAACGCGGTTCGCCATCTTTTTATTTTCCGGAATTTTTATAACAAGTGGTAAACTATAAAATTACATAACCCCTGTCGTGCGGGAATTCATAAAGTAAATTATAATTAAATTAATAATACATATACGAATTTGTTAATAATTTTATTCAATAAATTGTAATTGAATTGAACTAAAAACCGATTGAGTGTTTTCATTTACATAACAGTGAAGTGCTAAATTTTAGTTCCATTGCGAATGTGGATACATATCCGCACGTTCGCAATATATTGTAACGATGCATTTAAAAAATAAAAATATAAGAAAAAAGCAAAAATGCATGTTACAAAGCGTACCCCTAAATGTTGTTTAATTTTGTTTGCGTCGATTTGCAGTGTATAAATAATCAATAACCATCTACCTTATTTTCGATTCTATATTTTTTTTTGTTACCATCTACATTTAATTTTTTTTTATTAGGTAGTCATACAAGTTTTTATTGTTCGGCGGGAATTTTAGCGCGGGAATTGGTTTTTTTATTGCATTGGAAATCATATAAATAGTCGTAAAGCCATTAAATCGGGGAGTTTAATTTTGGCCATTAAGTGGTACACAGAAAGTAACATAAAAAAATTGTGAAAATAAATTTGTGGAAAAAAAAAAAAAGAAGAAAGGAAAATTTATAAAATTTATTATAAATTAACAATAAAGTTTATTATTATTTTGTTAATTTTTTTTTTGTTATAAAATTTGAAAAAAAAAAAAGAAGTTCAAATTGTATACAAGTATGTACATGTATACAGACAGATATATTGTTTATATAATTGTAATTATAATTATTATTATTTTTGTTGAGTGATAAGAAAAGTGAGTGATTTTTTTTTTCTTATCAAAAATCGCGGCCAAGTCCACGATAAGAACATATAAGAACCAGTGGACAAGTGGCCAATGAATGTGATATTTTGGAAATGCAATTTTTATTATTTTCAAAAACATGAAGTTAAAGTTGAGAACATTCACGAACGTTCTAAACTGTGAATAAACTGTGAACAATCTAAGAAGTTTTGTTTGTTCAAAAAGAAAAAAAAATATTCTAGAGTGTTAATACAAATAAACTCAAGTGAAAATACACCGTGATTGTGAAGTTAATCAGACATTTATACAAGACTATTTGTTATTTTTTTTGTGTATGAGTGATATTTCGGTGGTCTAAATTAAAAACATTACAAATGACTGAGACACCGTTAAGTTCGATTACGTGACTATTATATTCAAGAATATTCACGAACATTGGAGAATTTTCAGAAGTGTTTATCCAAATTATACAAGACTATGTAGTTGTAAGGGAAAATCCCTTTCTGAAATTAAAATGTGTAATTTTGATCATTAACATAAAATTACATAAATAAAATGAACAAAAGTGAAAAAAAAAGAAGTGATTAAGTGAATAAGACAACCTAAAATAATAATTTGAAGATACACCAATCAACATCGGCATCAACATCTTCAATACGAGAAATCTCAGCTGAGTGAAATTTTTTTTTATCATTTTTTTTTTTGATTATTAATTTTTTTTAAATTTTATATTTACTATTTTAATTTTTATCATATGTCATTACATTTATATACTTTTGTTACATCTTCTTTTGTAGTATAAATTAATTAGTTAAGGTAAACATATTAGGGGCTTAGGGTTAGCTAGATAGGTTAATATTGTAAATAAGTTTCTTTTCTTCTAACGGTTATTCTTTCCTCTTCTCTCATTAGTTTTTTTTTTTTTTTTTTTTTTGTGTAAATTTTTCTGGAGAATATAGAATTGTATTTAAGTTTGTTTTAAATTAAATTTTGGTGTTTTCTTTTATAAAAATAATGAGATAAGTTAAGAGAGAGTATTTGAGGATGAGTTAGGGTAAGTCAGATCATGAATAGGTAAGGTATCAGAGTCAGTCCTTCCCCGCGGTTACAATGTGACTCACATAAACTCTAGAAAACCCCACGCCCTTACCCTGAAGCTTAGCCAGCAACGACCGCTCTAGAGTCCCTGTGTGGGTCCAAATTTCTGATAACACCGAATATGAGTTGGAGGAACTAATTGTTTTCGAATATTCATTTAGATTTTGATAATGTGTTGTCCTCCAGCTCATACCAAGTGTTACAGTGGCGCCCAAACAACATGGCTTCCTATCTTATAATTTTTACCCACCCACCCTCCCTATTCCTAATTTCGTTTCCGGTTTGATTTCCAAATATTTAATTTTTTTTCGGTTTTTACTCTGTTTTCTTGCACCAGTTTTTCGAAATAAATAAAATTATTTAATTTATTTTGTTGATTATTGGGCTTTGAATACAGTGACATACAGTTTATTCATTTTTTCACAATTATGTTTCTGGTTTAGGTAGTACCGAAGGTCAACTATTTCCGCAAATTGTGTTGATTTTTAGTATTGATTTTTGGTTTACCAAACATGATTCGATTGGCATTCGCTATCCATCTTCAAACAATGTTTCCTCTCTTGCAGAGTTTGATTTTGTAACTTGATGATGGATAGTGTCGAATGGCTAATAAAATAAAATTTTAAAATTGCAAGTCACCAAGTATGTTCGGTAGTACAAATACTGTTTGAATTTTGGTTGACTGAGTGGCAATTTTCCGTTAGTATTTTTTTTAATTTCTCCCCTATCCTAATTTCCTTTCCCTAAGACTCTGAATACCTGCCGCAATTGAGAAACTGTTGCAGTACAACGTCATTTATCATAGTAACAGTCAAGTTATCATGAGATGCCGCCCTGGCTCATCCTCATCACATTATTTTTATTTTTGGTCTATACATATATTGTACAATTCATGATTTTTTTTTTGTATTTTGAATAATTCGTATAAATCTTATTTTTTTTTTATAATATACATTAAGTACATATTTAACTATTTAAACAAATACGTTTAACGAGTTAATGAAATTAAATCATAAGTTTTCGGCTTATTTGTTGATTTCCAAATTAGTTTATGTTTTTTTTAGTTTTTCCATTTTGTTATTCTAATATTTTATACTAGTGTTTATTTTTGATTCCGTTAATTGAAAATAAGGTGTTGGGTATTCGCATACTGCATTCGGCAACCATATATTAAGTAATATATTTTTTTCTTTCCTCCTCTTATAATAATTTGAAATTGAAATTAAATAATTGGTGATCATTTTTGTTATATTTCTCACTATTTTCATTAATTTTTTTTTGGTATTTTTTTTAAAATTTATTATAATGAACGTATTTCATTTAAACCAAGACGAATTCGCCATAGAATGCGAATTGCGCGATGTGTCAGTGGGTGACCAGATTGCTGCTCAAATCTTGCAAAATCTGGTGACTGCTGAAGATACTGGAACTACTAGTGAGAGGCCGAAGAAAATGCATACCAACGCGGCGAAACGTCCCGACCTTGAAATTGATTCGTGTCGTGCCAAGATCCAGGAATTAAAAATTGACATTGGTTTGCTCTCAAATTTAGCAGGTGAAGAGCAACTAGAATCCGCTCAAAAAATAGAATCCCGTCTCTTACACGTTGCCTCTAGACTTGAACGAGCCACTGCTTCTAAAACATATGGTGCTACAGCCAGAAGCCCACTCGAGTCGTGTGAATTGCTTCTGACTAGTATTCAGATGTATTTACAAGACAGTGGTAAATTAAACGAGTCGTTAGAATCTGCAAGGGCAGTACATATCGAGAACGCTAAAGAACCGCAATCGTGCAGTTCGCAGGAGGTAACGAATACAGACCAAATGTACGTCATGTCAAATATGATGGAACAGGTTAGACTGCTATCGCAACAAGTTACAGAACTAACTAGGCGATGTAATGAGAAGCAGCTGAACATAAAACCAAATCAAATTGAGGTTCAACCTGCTGCAAATAAGTCTGCCAGTTTACCGCAAAATCAATTGTACACCGTGAATCAGCCGCATGCCGTGTTACCACCCTCTAATTATCGGTCACAACCACAATTGATTACCGCAAACATAAACGTGCCCCAGCCGGTATCATCACACATGGAAATTCCGCAAAATATACGGCACCCATTGTCAGCACCCAATTTTCTAGCAACATCAATGGGTACTCACGGACAAAATCCGCAATCGGTTCCAACAAACAACCAAATACCAGGTATGCCGTTTTCAAATCTCACAACCGCTCCATTTACAGCTTCTGGTCAATATGTTTCGAATTACGGTCACCCTATTCCGCCTCCAGTTAAATATATGCCTGAGCACCGCGGTTTATCGCGAAGTGGTCTTTCGTTTGATGGTTCCCCAACTGGAATACCAATTAATTTATTTTTATTTCAGTTGGAAACTTTAGCGGATTCTATGAATCTCGGTACTGACCAGCTATTAACAGAGATCAGTTTTGTTTTGAAAGGTATAGCATCCCATTGGTACTGGACGTATCGACAACAGAATCCCACGACCAATTGGTACGAACTACGCAGTCAGATGATTGAAAGATTTAAAAATCGACGTCCAGATTCAGATATCGAGAATAAAATTGAATCTCGGAAACAACTTCCAAATGAACCATTTTTGGATTTTTACCAACAAATCTGGAGTCTGACGGTTCAGTTAAGTACACCGTATTCCGATCAACAACTCATTAAAATTTTAATGAAAAATATGAGACCAGGTCTGCGATATCAGTTAACCGACAGGCATTTCGGAAATATCGGTGACCTGATCAGTAGTTGCACCAGTTGGGAAAACACTTGGGCTGATTTAAAAATTGATCCGGATACATTTGTGCCCCACAGGCGAGAAACACATGCACACGACTATGGTAAATTCTCGACACCTAGACGTGTAGTAAATGCTTTAGATCAGGGTATGAATTATCAGAACATAACATACGCGGATCCAATTCCATATAATGTTCCACACTATTCAGTGCCTCAAGTGGCAGCAACACAACGCCCAAACAATACGCCCAATAGGCCTTATTATGCAGAAGGTACACCGATGACAGCAACATACGCGGATCCAATCACATATAATGTTCCACACTATTCAGTGCCCCAAGTCGCAGCAATACAACGTCCAAACAATCCGGCCAATAGGCCTTATTATTCAGATGGAACTCCGTTGAACCGAAATACCACATCTAATGTCAATCACACATATGTGATTTGTTATAATTGTGACGATATTGGTCATACCTTTAAGGAATGTTTGTTACAACCAACCGGTTGTTTTTGTTATAAATGTGGGTTGAAAGGCACTATAACTCCGAAATGCCCCAGATGTACGGAAAACGGTTCGAGGGGTCAGTGGAAATTTGGGAACCACAGCACCCCGAAAACTTCTCAACCCAATGCCCAACAAAATGTTGCGACCCATCCGCAACATATTCTGCCCAAGAATGGAACGACCCACAATATGAAATAGATACTATTTCGTCTGTTGATTCTTTCTTTTCGGCAGAATCTTCATCAGACATCCAACACGTAATTTCAAGCAAAACTGAATATCCAATTAATCAACGTATTTTAAAACCAACTAATACTTTAAGTTCCTATCTACAAGTGCAAACACCATCGTTAAAAGAAACCCAGTCGGTGCTAACAAACCATAAACGACGTTACAACTTCAAACATCGCTTGAGAACCCGTGCATATTGGAAGTCAAGGCGAAACCTGAAATATGACATATTATCGTCAATAATTGAAACTAGTGCTACAGACAAACGACCCTATGCACAAATCACCATTAATGGAACCAATTACAATGGCCTCTTGGATAGTGGAGCCACTATAAGTGTATTGGGTGCTGGATCAGATAAATATTTGTGTGATCCAGTGACCAAATTTCATAGTTTTTCTACGTACCTAAACACAGCTAGTGGTCATCCTCAAAGAGTATTTGGTTACATTGATGCACTCGTTGATTTTAATGGACAAGCACATAGAATGAAACTATATATAGTCCCATCACTGGAACAGCCCCTTTATTTGGGAATAGACTTTTGGAATTTATTCGGAATTACTCCAAAATTATCGGCATTGAATCTCATTCCCACCGCTAGTTCCAACAGTGATGTTTCAAATGTCCATGATCTGTCACCTGAAGACCAGTCCAAATTACAAAATATCGTCAAAATGTTTCCATCCTATACACGACTAGGCCTCGGAAAAACTAATCTTGTGACACACGTAATCGATGTTGGCTCAGCGAAACCAGTTAAACAGCGTTTTTACGCAGTATCACCCGTGAAACAGAAACTCATGTACGAGGAGTTAGACCGAATGCTTTCCTTGGGTGTGTTAGAAGAAAGCCAGAGTTCTTGGTGTTCCCCGGTTACTTTGGTGCAGAAGGCAAATGGTAAGGTTCGTCTGTGTTTGGATGCCCGTGAGCTGAATAAAGTTACCGTCAAGGATGCTTATCCGTTACCGCTTATCGATGGATTGCTGGGTCGATTGGATCAAACACGTTTCATCTCGACAATTGATCTCAAAGATGCCTTTTGGCAGATCCCGCTCGATCCACAATCCAGAGATAAGACGGCTTTCACAGTACCTGGACGGCCTTTATATCAGTTCACGGTCATGCCGTTCGGATTGTGCAATGCACCACAGACGATGTGCCGCCTCATGCACCGGGTGATCCCACACCAATTTCACGATAGAATATTTGTCTATCTAGATGATCTACTCGTTACTTCTGCCACCCTGGATGAGCATTTCGGTCTACTAAACGAGGTTGCTAGATTACTGGGGAAAGCTGGTTTAACGATTAACGTGGAAAAGAGTCGATTTTTGCTAAAGGAAGTAAAGTATTTGGGTTACTTGGTTGGTGACGGATGTTTGCGAACTGATCCAGAGAAAATCCGGGCAATTAAGGAGTATCCTATACCCAAAACCACGAAACAAGTTAGGAGATTTATGGGATTGTGTGGTTGGTATAGGCGCTTTATTGGTAAGTTCGCAACGATTGCGGCTCCTTTGACAGACCTTACAAAGAAAGGGATAAAAATGAAATGGACTAAGTCTGCAGATGAATCATTTAATGCTCTTAAGGAAGCATTATCCACAGCACCCGTCCTGGCAAATCCTGATTTTGAAAAACCCTTCTACATACAGTGTGACGCCAGTACCACTGGAGTAGGAAGCGTATTATTTCAGCTTGATGCTGCCGGAAATGAACGCCCCATAGCGTTCATTTCCCAAAAATTAAACGCAGCTCAGAAGAACTATTCCATTACGGAATTGGAATGTTACGCCGCGGTACTGAGTGTCAAAAAGTTCCGAGCATATATAGAAGGGTACAATTTCACGATATACACTGATCATGCCAGCCTTCGTTGGCTTATGTCGCAAAAGGATTTGTCAGGGCGGCTTGCCAGATGGAGTTTAAAATTGCAGGCCTTTGATTTTGAAATTGGGTATAGGAAAGGGTCCATCAATATTGTACCAGATGCGTTATCTCGTGTATTTTCTGAGGAGCCAGCTATAGTGTCTGCTCTCATTGGCGAGGGTGAAAAATCCAACAAGAAGTCCGCGTTAGATAATTCCAATATCATGGAGCCCCTTCATATTAACCTAGATTCAGAGGCTTTTAATGATCCCGAATACCAGGACCAAATGGTAAAAATTCGAGAATTAGGAGCAGATTGTAATAATTTCTGCGTGAAGGATAATAAGATACTTTTTACGACTTCATTTGGTGCACAATATGATGAAACGGATTTGCCTGTGTGGAGATTGGTCGTACCTAAGAAGCTTACTCGTTCCTTGATTGAACAGGCCCATTTACCACCATCATCAGCACATATGGGTACTGCAAAGACCATCGAGAGACTTCGCAGACAATTCTTTTGGTAGCGAATGGCTCAAGATGTCAAGGAATATGTTGCCAATTGCGTCAGCTGTAAAATAAACAAGCCCGTTAATTACACTACCAAGCCAGAAATGGGACATCAATTTATATCCGAGCGACCATTCCAAAGGTTATATATTGATCTTTTGGGACCATATCCTCGGTCAAAGCGTGGCAACGCCTACATCTTTATCATTTTAGACCATTATTCGAGATTTGTGATTCTCAAACCTCTGCGAGAAGCGACGGCAACTTTGATATGTAAGTCTCTTGAAAATGACGTATTTCTTCTATTTTCGGTACCGGAATTTATTACTAGTGATAATGGTAAACAATTTATTTCCAAATTGTTTCAAGACCTATTACATAAATACGGGATCAAACACATTCGTACTCCATTATACTCACCACAGAGCAATGCGTCTGAGCGTGTCAACAGAACAGTTTTAGCTGCCATTCGCTCTTATCTCAGTGACAATCAACACAATGAATGGGACTTACATATCCAGGAGATTGCTGCAGCTCTTCGTAATGTTATACATTCATCTACAAAATTCTCGCCCCACTACCTAGTATTTGGCCAGCATATGACGTTGCATGGATCTGATTATGAATTACGGAGATTATTGTGTAATCCGGATGAGAACGAAGTTGGCGTCTTATCTAAACCAGACCGATTAAATTTGATCCGAAATCAAATAAAACATTATCTGAAAATCGCGTATGATCGATCTGCCCAACGATATAATTTGCGCAGTCGGAACCGTGAGCTTGCTGTAGGGCAGTCAGTTTTTGTGCGGTCATTTGCTCAAAGCGATGCCGTAAATAAATTTTCTGCGAAGTTATCTTCAAAATTTATCCCAGCTGTTATCGAGGAAAAAGTGGGAAATGTTGCGTTTAAAGTTCGAAATTTGGCTGGAAAAACTATAGGAATATACCACATGAAAGATATTCGCACGTGACATTAATTTAAATACTTTAAGAGCTGGATTTTGGTTGTTGGATAGGCTTAGTATCTTAAGGAGTAATTTATCTAATTCATGAATATAGTGCCTGGCATGAGACATCTTCAGGGTGTGGGACGTCCCCACGATTTGTAACGATGCATTTAAAAAATAAAAATATAAGAAAAAAGCAAAAATGCATGTTACAAAGCGTACCCCTAAATGTTGTTTAATTTTGTTTGCGTCGATTTGCAGTGTATAAATAATCAATAACCATCTACCTTATTTTCGATTCTATATTTTTTTTTGTTACCATCTACATTTAATTTTTTTTTATTAGGTAGTCATACAAGTTTTTATTGTTCGGCGGGAATTTTAGCGCGGGAATTGGTTTTTTTATTGCATTGGAAATCATATAAATAGTCGTAAAGCCATTAAATCGGGGAGTTTAATTTTGGCCATTAAGTGGTACACAGAAAGTAACATAAAAAAATTGTGAAAATAAATTTGTGGAAAAAAAAAAAAAGAAGAAAGGAAAATTTATAAAATTTATTATAAATTAACAATAAAGTTTATTATTATTTTGTTAATTTTTTTTTTGTTATAAAATTTGAAAAAAAAAAAAGAAGTTCAAATTGTATACAAGTATGTACATGTATACAGACAGATATATTGTTTATATAATTGTAATTATAATTATTATTATTTTTGTTGAGTGATAAGAAAAGTGAGTGATTTTTTTTTTCTTATCAAAAATCGCGGCCAAGTCCACGATAAGAACATATAAGAACCAGTGGACAAGTGGCCAATGAATGTGATATTTTGGAAATGCAATTTTTATTATTTTCAAAAACATGAAGTTAAAGTTGAGAACATTCACGAACGTTCTAAACTGTGAATAAACTGTGAACAATCTAAGAAGTTTTGTTTGTTCAAAAAGAAAAAAAAATATTCTAGAGTGTTAATACAAATAAACTCAAGTGAAAATACACCGTGATTGTGAAGTTAATCAGACATTTATACAAGACTATTTGTTATTTTTTTTGTGTATGAGTGATATTTCGGTGGTCTAAATTAAAAACATTACAAATGACTGAGACACCGTTAAGTTCGATTACGTGACTATTATATTCAAGAATATTCACGAACATTGGAGAATTTTCAGAAGTGTTTATCCAAATTATACAAGACTATGTAGTTGTAAGGGAAAATCCCTTTCTGAAATTAAAATGTGTAATTTTGATCATTAACATAAAATTACATAAATAAAATGAACAAAAGTGAAAAAAAAAGAAGTGATTAAGTGAATAAGACAACCTAAAATAATAATTTGAAGATACACCAATCAACATCGGCATCAACATCTTCAATACGAGAAATCTCAGCTGAGTGAAATTTTTTTTTATCATTTTTTTTTTTGATTATTAATTTTTTTTAAATTTTATATTTACTATTTTAATTTTTATCATATGTCATTACATTTATATACTTTTGTTACATCTTCTTTTGTAGTATAAATTAATTAGTTAAGGTAAACATATTAGGGGCTTAGGGTTAGCTAGATAGGTTAATATTGTAAATAAGTTTCTTTTCTTCTAACGGTTATTCTTTCCTCTTCTCTCATTAGTTTTTTTTTTTTTTTTTTTTTTGTGTAAATTTTTCTGGAGAATATAGAATTGTATTTAAGTTTGTTTTAAATTAAATTTTGGTGTTTTCTTTTATAAAAATAATGAGATAAGTTAAGAGAGAGTATTTGAGGATGAGTTAGGGTAAGTCAGATCATGAATAGGTAAGGTATCAGAGTCAGTCCTTCCCCGCGGTTACAATGTGACTCACATAAACTCTAGAAAACCCCACGCCCTTACCCTGAAGCTTAGCCAGCAACGACCGCTCTAGAGTCCCTGTGTGGGTCCAAATTTCTGATAACACCGAATATGAGTTGGAGGAACTAATTGTTTTCGAATATTCATTTAGATTTTGATAATGTGTTGTCCTCCAGCTCATACCAAGTGTTACAATATAGGCATGTATATTCCTATATCTGGAATACCACGAACTATATCTTCTTGTATATTGTTGTTAAAGATATGCAGAAAACTTTTATATAAACGTTTTATAATATTTTTGCTTTTTTCATTGAAAAACTTGAAGTTAAAAAACACCATTTTTACTTTGGATTCCTACTATGGAAATTAGTGAAAAATAATACCACTAAAAAGCTTCTAAAAAATACGTCATGGTGATTATGGCTCTATACCCTAGAACAGTGATTCTCAAACTTTTTCGTACTGCGGCCCCCGAAATCGAAAAAATAAAATCGAGGGCCAATGAATTTACAGTTAAGCATTTTGGGCATTTTTGTACAATGATCTCAAATGTCACCATAGCTTATCAATTGTAATCCATATCCGCATTCTGCAATTTAAAATTTTTTTCTACCAACCCAAAATATTCCTTTAGCTTCATCCGATTTGTAGGATCAAAAAAATTCTTTTACGTAAAAATTGTAGAATTTCAAAAATCTATTCAACATTTTGAAAAACTTGACAAGATTTGGCATAGTGAACTATTAAAAATTGGATGCTTCTGTAAAACTCTCGTACTAAATATTTTAACTAGACATATGATTGGAGCAGAACAGATAAAGAAATGACTAACTAAGGTTAAAGCTAAACATTTTTGTGCTGAATATTCTGGATACTTCATGATACTTTGTCCCGCAGATCAAGGTTTGCAATCTGAAATTCCTGTCCATATTCATTGTAGAAGAAGAAATTTCCATACCAAAATCCTCGTGATTGTGGAATGCATATACATATCAGATATCTTACAAAAGCCATAACAAGCATAGAAAACCGTAACGGCACTAAGTCGATTAACACAAATATCATAGAAGTGCTCATCTATATTCAGCGGTTCGGGATTATAATAGGTTGGTTAGACGATCATATATCATTCTGTCGGGCTCAAATGAGAAATTTTCAAATCTTAACAAATTTTGCGAAAATTATTTGGAAGCTTTACTACACTAAGTCAATTAACACAAATCTCAGAGATGTGAACCACTACAAGACACCCCCGCAAAAGAGGTGCATTCTCGACGAACATCCTCCTTAACAGCTACTGATGCAAGCATCGACTCAACACATTCTCTTCCCTTACCGCTGTCTCTGCATATCGTCTCAATTAATGCTCTGTGGATGGGGCATTTCAATTGAGCGATCGCCACCTCTTTTCAGATGATCTGAACACACAGACAGACCGAAACCAACCATGTTTCTCGGGGGGAACTTACTTGCGGGGGAGTCCTGTAGCGGTTCACCCAATAAACCACTACAACGGATGTGTTATTGGGTTAACTTTCTTTGCATGCTAGACGCAAATCCGTCCCAGGTAAATGGTACGTACCTAAAAAAAAAAAAAATCGGCCTTTATTGACCCTCCTCAACCAATGAACCAGGGTCGTTTTCGTCCTGGCCAAAACTAGTTTTTGCGAATGTTGCTCGATATGCAATTAAAAAACAATAATTAATCTAGTATGACTTATGGAATTGATGAACCGGTTGCGTGTACTTCAAAATATTTTAACCAATATTCAGAACTTTTCGATTTTTTAACATTTCAAGAGATCCTTTTAAGAGTCGTATTCGGAATAATAATACATAATTTGTAACCCTTCTTTAATATAAAAAATCTATTAGCATTGTTTTTAGTGCTGTTAAATAAATAAATCTTCTTCTAAAATGCATTTTAAAATCCCATTTTAGGTAAAGAAATCACCAAGTTCCTTTCTAATTAGCCATTTTCTAGAAATTCAAGAGGTAAAAGAGCATTTAAAAAACAATCGAAAACTGGGAAATCCCGGGAAATTTCGGAGTTTCCCGGACACACGTTTGAGACAAAAAGCGGATCCCGGGATACCGTTTTGAGAAGCCCTATGTTCAACATTTTCAATGATTCCGTAGCCGCAATTCCATTGGAAACACAAAATTTCAACCAAACTCGTTGTTTAATTTTTTTCCATATTAAAAATCGCCAGACAAACTTTTCGCGTCGTAAACAAATGACTGCCAAACTCACACTAATGAACGTATTCTGCTCAAACGTCCCGTGAATGCCAAAGAAGGTTGTACCAACCTAGAAAAAAAAATTATCGATTGCAAATTTACTGATAATTACCGGACCAGCCCGGGTCAAATTTTGTAACGTCTTTTTGTATATAGGGTTTTACGTTTATTTTATTTGAGGAGTGGATGTAGTACGACGGTGAGATATAGCAAAAAAAAGATAACAAATTTATCGTTTACATGTTGATAAATAATACAATTTAGTGACGATTTTTGACTTTTGTTTAAAAAAGAAACAAAACAAGTACAGTATGCACTTGATGTAAAAATTATGAAAAGGCCGCCCACTGTTGTCGGCCGTATCATTGAGCAACATTTCCATCAAATGATGTACGATTTTCCGCCGACAAAATTTCTTCGAAAAAATTAAAAGTCCCAAAGTCATATGATTTTTTTCAAATGTCCGTATGTATGTGTTTGATGAAAATATTATCAAATGGCCAGTCCTTGGGGTCGGCTGTATGAATTCGTGTTTATGATAATTTAATAATTCAGGTCAGCCTGAGCTGCAGAAATTAAACGCCATATTCACCCAACCAAAGAATATTATACTAATTGAGAGCTTCCATAATATTAAATATTTTTGGCAAATTTAACAGATCAAGATCTCGTTGAAATGCTGCTTATAATTGCTCAATTTACTCTAAATTCAGTAAATACTTATCTAAAAAAAAATTCAATATAAAAACAGAACACTAATTTCATACCAACTAGAATCATAACAAACACTAAAATGAGATTCGTTGTATCATGGATCTTGTTAATCGTGCTACTATTCAGCTACTACTCAAATGGGCAGAAGGTAAATATTTTTATTTGTAAATATCAAATAGATTTTTGTTAATAAATTTTCATATTTTCAGTTGCACATAAAATTAATTTCTAGCGATTTTATCGTTGATGAGGAATACTTTACCAAACCCGTAATCAAAATCAATAATCCACAGTCGCATGATCCAACAATCGATATCGATGGTATTACGCTACAAGAAATTAAGGATCCGAATATAAAGCTTTCTTTAAAAATGGAAACATCGGAGGGGATTAAAGATTTTTTTGCCACACCCGAAATTAAACTATGCGATTATTTTAAAGATCCGAAAGAAGTTCCATTTTTGAAAATGATACTTGATGATATGAATAACTACGGTAATTTTTCAACATCATGTCCATTACCAAAGGGAGGATACTATATGCATGGCTACAAGATGGATTCGTCAAAATTACCAGCAATTACACCGCCCGGAAAGTTCCAGTTGAATTTTCATATATTGATCGAAAATAAGACAATTTTCAATGCGAATTGGCATGCAGAGATTACATCCGAATAAATTCTATGTTTGGCCGATTATATTTGGTGTTTAAAAAAATTATAGTTATACAGTTTGTTTGTTTGAATAAAAATTTAATTTGAAAATTAAAAATGCTCGTGCTATTGATTTTATATAGGTTTGCCTTATTGATCGGCTTTTCAACGGTTCACAATTTATCGTTATAAACGGTTCACAACTGTCAATACTTAACACTAGGATTTGCAAAAACTCTGTTTTCGGTTTTTTATAACCCAGGTTTTTAAAAACCCTACAACACTAAACTCTACACTAACTTCATGCGTCATTGTTTTATTATTCTTTAATTTTTTGGTAAAAGAAAATTTTTGGCCTATAAAACCAGAGCCTTCTAGCAGAACCTTCTTGGTGTAAATATAGAAATACTAAAAATTCATTTATTTTCATAGACTTTGTATGAAAAAAACGTTATTTCGATTGACGATAAAACATGAATTAAAAGTTAAACCCAGTTAAATATTTTTTCTGAAATCGTTAACAAACAACTCTCATTTAAAACACATATCCTCAAATTTCCCTATTTTCCAGCAATAATCGAAAGAAAAGAAGGAAAATTAAATTAAAAAACAATCTATAACACTAACAATATGTATTAAAAAGAGAAAATTCAATTTATTGACCTCATCATTTGTCCACATCTGAAACGAATGGTATGAAAAAAGAAAACACGTCTCCGCTCAACTAAACAATTAAAATTAAAATAAATCAAAAAGAGCCAAATAGAAAAAATCAAATTAATACAATGAGTGCGAAGAAAACAAAAAATCAAAATAATCTAGCATACTATGCAAATTTAAAATAACAAAAGAAAAATATTCGAATTCAAATTTGAATGGAGTTATTTTTATGATAGACCTGGGCAACCTGTGGCTCACATTACAACTTTTAATGACCTCCTTCATTATGAGTTACGCTTCTCGGTTGGCTTCCAGATGGCTTAGTGAAATAAATTGATTTTTGGTAAACTTTTAAATAATGTCTTGCAATACTTCGAGTAAAGTTTAGTAGATCTTCTTGACCATTTGACAAAACATGAAGCTTCCAGGCATTTACTTCCGCACCACCACCATTTCTTGCCTGTATGCTTATACGATAATTATTGACCCACTGATCCAAAAGATCTACACCCCCCATTGCGGAGTTATAGTTGGCAAAGACGCGAGGTTGTGGGACATCAATTTTTTGCTTTCGCTCCTTAGACCATCGTATCACTTTTACTAACGACTCAAAATCATCGTGATTGGTCATTATCGTCACAATACTGGTATCCTTCCATCTCACAAGTAAAATACAATTTTCTTTTTCGTACTGATAAGTAAAATACCCACGATTTTCTTTTTTGAATTGTGACTGTGAGGGGAACGGGCATTTCTTTATTAGATTATTTCGCACTGTTCCAGTTGATAAATCTCTTAAAGATTTCATTAGAGCGTGGCTCGTGAAATAGTTGTCAAAATAGATTTTATGACTTAATGTATCTTTGACAATTGTAAGGAGCTGCAACACATCTTTTGACCCTAAAGGTAAATTGTCGGTCGGATCAAATTTACCTTTTTGGTTAGCTCCGCAGTAGGTATCAAAATGATAGCAGTAACCAGTAGAACTGCAGATCATCCAGTTTTTATACCCAAACCGCACCGGTTTTCCACGAATAAATTGTTGGGATGAGTGATGTCCATAGTATTTGACCATAACTTTGTCGATCGAAAAATTTTCGTGGAATACCCCCATTGAAAGAATTTTTTGTTCAATTGATTCATAAGAGGGCGAGGCTTATACATTTTATCACCAGATTCAATAGGATCATTATTCGCCAGGTGAAGGTGTTTTTTTATCTCATTATATCTATTACGAGACATGCTGTTGCTCACTATTGGAGTACCAAGATCATCTTCTAAACTCAAATAAAATATTTCTCTGGAGACTTGATGATAACCGGTGAATAAAAGTATCCCGATGAATACTTTTATTTCCGCTTCAGACAGTACAAAACTGTGATGGTTACTTTGATAAGCATATCGTTGTGTTTCCGAAATAATTAATTCGATGACGTAGTGGTCGAAGAATTTTTCAAAAATATCTACAGGATTCATCGCTCCTATTTCATTTTGCACAATTCGTTATCGAGCAAACCATCCATTTCCTTGATTCATACTTATCGCAATTTTTCCTTATGTCCAAAAAACAAATAATATGCAGAAGCTGCATATTATTTGTTTTTTGTTGGGTGATTTTATCCCTATACGTAAAGCAGCTAACGGAATATCGTATTCAGAATCTTCATCATTTCGACATTACCAGGAACATCCTTTGGGAATTTTCCGGCTCGTAACCCATTTTCGTCAATATCATCTTGGTCTGTTTGATAATTAACATCTGGTGAGATAATTACAATTTCGACACCTTTTTGTGACTCATCGATATCATCTATAGCAATATCTAAGTTGCTATATGATTCATAAAATATCGTTGGAGATTTCAAATTTATTTTATTTCTAAATAAAAAAAATAAAAAATTATAACGTCATAAAAATTCCCAGCGTACTCAAATAGGTACACCAATATATAAAAGCTAATATTTCAAGAAATAATATTGGAAATTGAAAAATGATTGCATAATGAACTAAACATATACCTTTGCCGTGTTTTTTTATAAGTCTCGATAGATCACAATAGATTGCATCCAGATGTTCTCTATTTTTGTGGTTAAACTGCAATTGATTCAGTTTATTTGAATCAAGAATAACTTTTTATTCAATATTTCACCGTTTTTAATTCATTTCCTTGAATTACACAACTTATTAATTGTATATGAAAATCTTGCTTTTGATCCAGATATGCTATCGAGACTACAGATTTTCCCTTTTATGAGTAAAGACACACATTAAAAATTTGTATTTTAGCATGGAAGCATACCAAGGTCAATTTTTAGTACATCTATCATACAATAGGAAACTATAGTAGCTGATTTACATTTAATCTTTTGCTCTATTTTAAAATATAGAAGATGTACGTTAAAAGTATTCATTTTGTGGAACATTAATTTTATTTATACAAACTTATTTAAATTTAACGTTTTATACATGTATATCGTCGCACGCTAAAAGATAGAATGAATAATCTTTTTCTTGTTTTTTTTTCTTCGTTATTTTATTTCTTACCGCGTTCCTAAGATTAACAAATTTTATTCTATCTTTTATTCGTACCGCTAGAGTCAATTAGCTTGTATATTGTACATATAAGAATATTTTATTCTATAATTTTATTATTATTTCCTTTCATTATGAAGAGGAATATTCAAAATTTGTTATTTAATGCTATTTACCGCAATCCAAAAGTTTTTTTTTGGCGAAAAAAATGGAAAAATCGAAAAATGAACCTGTTTATCATTTTTGGTAAAAATTGCTCAAAATTTAAAAGATCATAGTAACATTTTGAAAGAAAAAAAAACGTTTTAGTCTCATTTTTATATATGGATAAAATGTATTCGCACTTTTCCTCATATATTTATGCTTTTGGTAAAACAAAATAATAATGAAAAAATGACGTAGCGCTGTCAAAATAAACACAAATTCTTAGTGCTGCGAGTGCCAGTATTTTTAAGTGGATGATAGAAGTAGCTACAATTTCCCATTTTTTTGGCAAATATCTGAATAGATCTATCGAGACTTATAAAAAAACACAGCACTTATCAATAAATCGTAATATGTAGGATTTTATTTTTGTTTTTTTCACAATGAAAAATTAATAAAAACTAGAGCATACACAACAACACGAATTTATAGAAAACGCAAAACTAAATATTATAACTGTAATCGGTTACACAGTTGTGTTTTGTTTTTTATATTGTTAAGGGCCAAATACACGAAAACACGTCATAGCATTTTTACCTAAGACACATATATTAAATATTTTTACTAACGATAGATGGAGTTATATACACTAAATTATGAAAAATATGCAAAACGATTTTCTCTTTTACGGCAGTAGTTATTTTATTATACTGTATATATGAATGTATAACAAAATACCCAAACAAAGTTGTAAATGCTTCGTATTTTTGTCGAATTCACATTTGCTTATTTCGTTTGACTTTCATTAATTTAAGAGAAGAAAATATCAATGAAATATTCAATGGCAATAAAAATTTTACCGAACATGTGCATGTATAAAAAATAATAAATACATACAAATAAGTCTGATAAATTTTAAGTTTTTTTACGGGCTATTTTGGTTATGTCTATAATTTTTATATTCATGAAGCCATTCATCTAATACTGTGTTTAGTGAAGTTTTTGGAAAATTAGAAAAGGAATTGATTATACGGAAATGAAAAATCTTGAATATTATTTTTATTTGATGACTAGTAAATGATTTACCACCGCGATTCAAAAATTATTTAAATTAAACATTAGGTCCTTTTTTTAGCCCTTAGATTTCGTTTTTTATTTTATAGTCCAGTTGAATTAGGGTTTATAAAGGAATTAAATATTTCAAAAGGATTTTTTAATCGTACTTTTGACGTAGAAAAAGAAAGAATCCGTTGAGTCCCGATGTCAGATGAATGAAGAAAGGGTTGAATAAAGCCGGTTTCACTCCTTTGGCCATTTCTTATCCGATTTTGATGAAATTCAGCATGCTCGATGGACATGGGATTCTAAAATGATTTTTAGATAAAGTTCTGGATTATAGCCTATTAGGAAGGAAACTGGCCATTTCTTATCCCATTTTGTACAAAATTCAAATTTGTTAAATTTCCACACAGCTCTAAAAGCAACGATATACTCATTTTATTTTTGTTCAAATAAAAATTCAGTTATTCATTTATGCCACAGAAATAAAATTTATATAAATTCTATATACTAAACAAATAATTTAAAATTAATAATAACAATAATTAAATGTATGTAATGCATAATATTTAATTAAAGACGTTGCTAAAATCCGTTTCTGGATTATCTGGAAAGTCTCTTAAGTGCATACTTCTTTGAAGACGACCATCTATGATTTCTTTGAGTAGTCAGTTAAAGTAGAAACTCAGAAGTTTCTGCAGCATAATTTGATAAAATAAATCTGAATTCCGGGCTATTCGTAAAGAAATAAGTCCTTTTAGCGTCCACACGATAAAATAACAGTAATCTCTGTTTGAAATTTCTAGTTGCCCTTGTATTTGGTAATAATAAAGATGTTTTTCTTTGTCACTTTGTCGGTATATTCGTCATAGATAAGGGATTTTATTATTTTTGATTTCGCAGCCTCTAGTGGATGCAAGCTTTGGCATTAAAGGGACATTTTACTTCAATTATTACATCATGCCCAATCAATCCATCAGGAGTCGCGGCAAGACATGGATATTTTTGATAAATGAATACACCGCATTTCGCTACTTCTGTATTATTTTCGTTCAAAAATTGGTCTACCGCATTTTTTTCATTTTCCATCCCGTATATTGTTGACTTAGAATAAATAACAGTAGTAAGTATATAAGATATTTGAAACCTTACTTTTCAGAAATTTTATGTTTTTATTGCGGCTTATTTCTCCAAATTTTGTAGCAGTTAAACGACTCATACGCACTTGAAACCATTTCGCTTCATTGGACTGGTTTATAGTTGATCTTTCAATTCTATCATGCTCAGCAGCTTCCGTTTTCAATTTTTTCAAAAAATCATTTCTAAGTTCGGTATACTCTTCAGGTAATTTATCCAAATTTTGACAGGTTTGATTTCCATATTCAGAGACTTCTCCAGAAAACTTTAATTTTCTTTATTGTCGTTTTGGTTGATTTGTGGTGGCTCTTTTATTTAGTATTAATCGTCGTTTTTCATGCTATTCTCGATTTTGTCCTGTAATTTGATGAATACTTTGCTGGATTATAGTGTCCCCTTTGACTGTTGTGTTGTAATACTGCGAAGTTGGCTCGTGATGTGTATGATTACCCACGGGAAAAGTAAACTCTTTTGCCACCAACAGATTTTGCGACAATTGCATTCAAACCTTCTACGGTATTTGAGTCGACATCGTAACACAAGGCTTTTAGCGTGGTGTTTTAATCGCTTAAATAATCCACTAAATGCTTTGAATAATCCATTTTCCAAAATTTTTTGATATATTTCAGGTATTTCGTAACGCTGACGGTTACAGAAATATGAGGCACATTTCCTGTGGTCTTGAAAAACGTGGAATGGGATATTTCCAATGTCAAGCGCAAGTTCCTCAATTTTTTCTATGGAAGAGAATTTTTAGAAAGTTTCCTTTTTTTAATTGCGCAGATTATGTCTTTGGGACATCGATTAATTTGATTTCGTAATAGTTTTCGTTGAATTATAGATTAGTGCGATTAGTACATAGTTCCTTTGCGTATTTCCGAAAATTACGAAGTAAATGATTGCGACATTTAATTTTCTCTATGTGTGCATTTGCGTATGGTTTAGCCCAGTGTTCGCAAGTAGTTGGTTATTAGCGTGCCAATAAAATTATTTTTTTAAATAACTGATTTTTCTGCGTGCCAAACCAAATCCGTAAAATATATTATTTTAAATATAATATTAAGGACCAGTCAAAATTTTGTCCATATTACACCAGAGTTCTACTTTAATTTTTTTAATGCAAAATTAAATAGGAGGAGGGCGAATAAAATAGCTTAAGACGCAATTTATTTTCTCGAAATCGGTACCAATAAGTTATCCCGAGATAATTGCCTTAGGCCGTTCTATTCTTTTCTGATGGTTGTCTGTAAAAATACTAGCCCGCAAGGGGAATAAAACTCTTTTATTTATACAGTTCAACTGTTATCAAATGGTGTGCTAAAATTCTGTTACACGATAATCTGGCATCGTCAACTAAATGGTCAAATAGATTTTAATTGAAGAAGTAAATAGATTCTGAATTTTAGATTTTAGAAGTTTTTCATTCTAGAAGGGTGACAATCTCCAATGGCTGCCCCTTTTCGCCACTAATACTAACGCAAAAGTGATTCTTAATTCTCGTAATTCTCTTCTTTACTAAAGAAACCCTGAACTAAAATTAGAAGCCTACGAATAAAACATTGCTAAACTCGCACATTTTGAAACATATAAATATATGTATGTAGCATGTAGGTATCTAACAAAAATCGTTTGGAATGTTGCAAATATTTCGAACTTACTTTTAAACACCTAGTAATTTACTTCCGTATTTGTCGAAAATACTTGACATTCATTCCAAAGGTGGTTGTAAGGCCAAATTGATTTCGTGTTTTCCTATTTCTCCAGCATTTCAATAGTTAGGCTTTATCAAAATTCTAAAAACGTTTTCATTTTTTTGTAAAAATTAATTCGATTTTTGAGTACTCTAAAATTAGTTGGCGTGCCAGGCCAATTGTTAACCGTGCCAAATTTGGCATGCGTGCCACGTATTTGCGATCACTGGTTTAGCCTCTAAAATTTTTACGTATACGCTGGCATCGCCATCTGCAATTATTTTGTTGTAGCGCATACCATACAGTTCTTCTCTTTTTCTAAAACCTTCTACTAAAGCATCCCGTTCCATTCCAGTTGATGGGCCAGCATTGTTCGAATTGCATTCATGATGTTCAGGTTTAGCTTTTTACAATTCTGCTCTGCGACAAAGAATGCAATATTTATTACGAAGGGAACTCCTTATGACCGACCTTCTTTGTAGATTGAGCAATAATTGTTCCGACACCAGAAAGTGAGGTATAATTACTATTGTGTCCGTATACCATCGAAATCTACGCTTTTTTCTTCAATCGCTATTTGTTTTGCTTTTCCATCGCAGCTTTAAACATTTCTCGGTCGCAACCTTTTTGAATGTCACGTTGAACTTGTTTTTGTAATTTATTGAATGTATTTGGTGCCAAATATAGTATGTCAATGACACCAAAAAATTCTTCTATTTGATGATATCCAATACCGATTGAAATGCCAGCTAAAACACTTTGATAATTTATTGAGTTTTAATGTGGTTTCTTTTCGTTGGGATCTTCAGATGAAATATTTTGAATTATATTGCACATGTTACATTTAAAATAAAATTTGGAATTTAATCCGATTCTGCGCTCGCTTATAAACTTTAAATTCAGTAGGAAGCATCCGAAAGCCATATTGTGATTGCTAACTTTTATTAGTTCGTTGAAAAAATATTACATACCTAATATGCGTTTGCCATTTAATATACATATGTACGTTTTCCTCTTGAGCATTTTTTTCAGCTGTTTCAAATTCAATAATGAAATTTCTACCATTCAAATCAGGTTTTTGTTCAGGAAAAAGGGCAAATGTTGAATTTGCATCTGATAAATCATGGCATTCCTTTTTATTTTGATCAGATAAAACAAGCATACTCTGATTTTCATCCAGTTCCCTGATATGTTGCGTTTTAAATTCAATTAGTTTGTTAGCAAAACACCCACTGTAATAAGTCAAAAGAATGATGGTTTATGTGTTTTTGGAATTTTCAGAAAATATAATTGGCGTATTCATTTTCAATTTTTATCGTGTTCCTTATGCAAAGAAATCGGACACATTTTAAGCGTTTTAAGCTTCAGTTGTCTTATTATGCGGCATTGAAGGTTTTGCATTTCAATTTTTTTTAGTTCTAGTAGTCACGGACAACAAATGAAAATCCCTACTAAATCTCGCATTACAAAATATTGCATTACATAATCTTGTTTAAAAAAAAAAATCGCAAACAATGTCTCGCATTATAAAATGTCGCATTTACCAAATCTCGCAAGACAAAATCTCCCAATATAAAATCTTGCGTATATAGTAAAATAGTTTGCAACATAATTCCTAGAGATCGGTATAATAGGTTAAATGCACAAAATTTATTAAAAACGATGTTGCAAACTATTTCAATATAATACATTATGTATATGAAATTAAGAACATAACATAATTTCACTTAGTTTAATTTAGGGTATTAGAAATTTGCATTGCTAATTTTACTTATAATAATCTAGAATGAATTTAGCAAATCGCAATTCGCAAGTCGAAAAATATAATAACTAGACTGGTTTTACCAAGAAAATTTTAATTTCAAATTTAATTTCCTTTCGACATTTCCGTAATATATTTTCTCGACATGTACATGTAACAATTATAGTTTTTTAATTCAACTAAACATGCTGGCCGAACTAGGCCGTAAACATCCACAAAGGTATATTCACTGGCAAGTTTGAACCCCCTTCCAAATGGTGGTACCTATATTTAAAAAATATATGAAATCGAGTGATTCCATTTACTTAGATAAAACTCCTAATTGATTAATTTAGTATTTTTAAGGCCCTTCTAAAATAGTGTTAGCTGAAAAAATATCGGTTTTAGAACAGAATCCAGATCCATAGTGCCTGACCACTAAAACTAAAAAAATTAAAATCCAGTCCACCGATCTCTTGATCGAACGATCTCAAATTGCACAAAAATTATAAAACACAATAAAACATCGAAACACAATACATACATATAATTTTTCCTTTCCAAAAATTTTTCATAAACGATCTATTTTTTTTGTATGGCTCGAATGTTTTACGAAAAATGTAGATAGCTATGTATGAATAATGATTTATTTATTTTTGTTTCAAAACAATAAAAAAAATATATATGTACATATTTGTGTTGTTGTAAATACAATAAAATTAATAAATATAAAAACTGTGAGTTAGAAGAGTAAAATAATAGTATGTAATTGAAGTGAGCAAGAAGAGTAAAACAAAAATTATATTGGATAGACGAAAAAATGGTTTAGCAAACTTCGTTTTTACTACAAGCATGTTCGTTTGTGGTGAATTAACTGAACTGATATTGAGTTACTATTCCGATAATTGAGTAATTATTCAGATAATTAAGCTACTGAAGTGAATTGGTCGTTCGTTTGCTACAATTCAGACAAATGTCAAATTGTTAGAAAATAATTGGCGTGCGTTATATATATATATATATATATGTATATAAAATTACAAATACTTACATTGTGATTCTTCATCTATTGAATTCTCATTTGCAAAATCTTCGTAATTTGCGAAACTGACATATTCGATCAAATCGTCATCCATTATAACAGGAAAATAATTTAAAATTCTCTAAAATATCCTGGCTTCTTCGATGCGTAAAACAAAATAATGTCAAAAAACAACAAAAACAATTATCTGAATTATCTACACAAGAAAAATTATTATTCAGATAAATCAGTAGCTCAATATTTTTAAGTGAAGTGAAGCATACCAAACGAACGGGCAATATCACTTCAGTTAATTCAGTAAATTCAGATAATTCAGTTAATTCACCACAAACGAACACACTTTACATATACAAAATAAACTGCCATCTAATAACAGTTTGCAGAACTAAACAAAAAGAGATGAGGTAAAATTTTATCTTAGACGCAATTGACATTAATAATCAAAATAAACGATTTTATTAATTTTTTGCAATTTTCTCGATTAATAATTAAAAACTCGAAAAAAGCCATTGTGAATAAATTCAGTTTTATCTCCTGCGCATTTTGATATAAAAAAATCTTAGTTTCATCGGCTGGTGTTTGAGAAAAGGTACATTTTCGCTGCCAAATTTGGCCAAAACTGGTCATAATTAAAATCAAATAGCAGGAAAACTAAGCGGAAAATTCGGAAAAGCCACCGTGATTAACTAAATAAAACCTCAAAGAATATTTTAATATATGGTTTGCGCTGATACGATCAGTAATTCTCTAGAAAAGGTACACTTTCTTCAAGCATTTTTTGCATTTTTCGTGTATTGGGCCCTTAAAAGAAACATGAATTATCGGCTAACATTGTGTGCTTTATTCTATTTAATGCAGATGGCACAATTATACTTGTTTTGTAGGGTGTACCCGAATAAGTACAATGGGTACAAATGGGTTAAATAGTGAAGTCAAAGCAAATATCAAATACACTTTGAAAAGTAGAGTGAAAAAGTCTAGTTACAAAAAAGTGCACAGTGTTTTTAATTGCAAAATCCGGACGAACTCGGAAAACCAGTTCGTAACAATGTTTTTGCTACATGATATGATTTGTTTCTTATTTTTTGTATTTTGAAAATGATGATCATTGAAAATTTATGGTATGCAATTATATTACATTGGGAAAAGTCAGGCGCACAGAAATATTTAGCCTCAAAGATGTCGTCATGACATTTTAACACAGCATACATTTAACGTGAACACTGAAACTACTCTCGCTATGTTTTTTGTATTTTTTGTTTCTATTTTAATGTGTTAAATAAAAAGAGAGAAAATATTTTTATTTAGCATAATATTTCACATGACATTTTAACGCAACATGTAACATAACATTATCTAATGCAGCGTGTAACATGAATCCAAAACTACTTAGTCCCCTAAATGTTTTACCAAACATAATACTTAAGGAAATTTCTTGTTGCTTAAAGTGCTTAAAAGTAATATCCAGTTTGTAATCCAGTTTTTTTAAAATCATTGATTTTGAGTCCAATTTTTACATAAAATTCAACCAAGTTTTAAATTTATTGCAAATATACAATATATACGTATACATTATGAAAATGTGATTCCAGGTTTCATGCAAGGGATTTCTAATGAGTTTAATGTCATCGGCTTCAATTTTGGTTTCTACCGGTGTGATTAAAAAAATATTCACAATTAAAAAAAATTGTTTAGGTGTTGAGCAGACGGATTATCGATCTTGTTGATGACCTATTGATCTTTTGGCGGGCTAATTGACGGCACGATAACGGGATAGGTGATGAGTTAACTTCGAACTCTGCGAGATTATGACTATCCATTGAAATCCTTAAACCACATCTTATTCATTCCATATTAATATGATACACGTAATGCATAAAAAAACTAATAAATGGCCAGATGAAAGTTCCCGGTACACAACATTAGTATGTAAACAACAAGAGATATTAATCATAAAATAAAATAAAAAAAGTTGTATAAATAGTTTTCCACATTTTCCTTATCGTTTATAGACGTATTTTGTTCCCGTATTTTCCATTTTCCTCTCGAGTAGACAACAAGAACACGAAAGCAAAAAAGAAAAAAACACTGTACAACAATCCAATTAATCATAATCGTTATCTTATTGTCATTTTATCTTACCTATTAAAAAATTCATATCACAAACTTTTTTGAGTTTCGTCGTTTTCTTTTGGATATTTTCCGTCACGATTTTCTTTCTATAAATATAAACTACTCGTATGTATGTCTATATAACATACACGGTACAACAAACATTTTCTTCTGCTCACCATCTTTGTGGAAAAATCGTTTTTTTTTGTTTTTGGCATGTCATAATTTTTCTATATTATGTATGTTATGCTGTTATTTTTGGTTAAACTGTTAGATGAAGATATGTAGAAGTTTTTTTTGTTGTGTGTTTGTTTATGCTACTGTCTTATGCTTAGTTGAAGATAAACAATAATAATATGGCTGGCAGACCATCTTTTTGTTCGTCTTCTTTATGGTACTCGTATATGGGAAAAGTTTTACAATAATAATAATAAAAATGTGTGGAAGATGGATGAAATACATACTTATCGTTTAATCAATCGATCAAATAATCATTTTTCTTGTCAACAATTTTCCTGTATCATATAAGTTTTTATCGTTTACTTATAAAATGGTGTGTACGTCAATTCAGTTGGTGATTTATTTGTGGTTGAGATGATATATGATAGGACAGTGGTTTATGATTGGGTCAAGTGATTTGGAACGGTGTTTTTTTAAGAAGATACAGATTATGAAGATTAAAAATAAGTAAGCAAACATTCTTTTCCGGCTGTGCTGATGATTACCTGAAAATTAATTAGCTTTCCGTTGTGTTGACTTTTCCATACAAAATTTGGCAAGCTGCAAGGTGAAAAATTTCAGTTCAAGGTCATTTCCAGATATATGACTCTAAAAAATAAAATTTTCCCAGATTGCTATTGATTATTGACAAATCGCAATAAAACAATCCATCTTCAGATAGAACATTTTGGCCTCATAATCAGCCTGATTTTATACAAATTTTAAATAATTTTTGGATTCATCGGATATTCTGGATTTTTCTACGAGAAGTGAAACGAGTGTTTTTTACAGTTATGACTACGACAGCATTCTTCGATGCAACCCATCTACACAATTTTATTCAAGAAAGAAAATCTTCTTTATCTATATTTTGCTTCTGGAAACTATCGATAATTTTCGGCTGATATCGACCATTTTTTTAATTTTCGGTTTGTATGTTAATAACGCAATCTGCAATATTGACATTTTACTTTCGGCTGAATACATTTGGCTAACTTTAATAGTATTTTCGATTATCTGGGGCCAGTACCTGATAAAACCACAACACCTCTTGATTTGGCAACTGACCAATAATAAATTCAGTGCAAACAACTTTTATAATACAATATTTGTATTTCATTACAAATTCACGAAAGAGTACAAGAGGTGTGAAAATTTTATGACGATATTTTAAAACGCTATATAAGAGACACCTGAGATACAGTAGTGTGGGATGCCGTTGATGACTTATGGCTTATGGGGTTAGGAGCGTGAAAATATTATAACACCACGTTTACTTTTAATTAACAAATTTTTATTTATGACTTTAATTCAATAATTTTTATTACAATAATTTATATTAGAATATGTATTCATAAACACTGTACCGCGAGAGTTTAATTTTCTTTTAATGAGAAAATGGCGACTCGTTGTTGTCACGTCAAAAATTCAATTAATCTTTCTTTATGATTTTTACCAACACCAGAAAAAAATAAAATTATTATTTTTTGTTTGTCACCGTGTCAAAATCATTATTGATTTTTTTTTTTGTTCAACTTTTTTGTGTTGGCATACGAGAAGAATCGCATGCCAATCTTCGTGGTTATATTATCCGAGATGGCGTCACGGAAAGTTATCAATCCAAAATTGAATTGATGAAAAAGTCGTAAGCGAGATGGAGCAACAGAGAAAAATATAACTTGGGTAAAAATTATATGTTCTGTTGTCTAGATTTTTTGCTAGATGTCAGTAAATAACGCAAGAGGAATTTAATGCGTTAAAACCTATATGTAGAGATGAGTGAAGTTAATGTAAGAGATGTGTGTAGAGATGAGAGATAATGTGTGTAGAGATGATTGAAGTTAAATGTTTAAATTATATAAATTAATTGAATGAGCCGCTACAGGACTCCGCCGCAAGTGAGTTCCCCTCCTTAAGGAAGTTCATTTTTAGGCTAGAAACGAACTGATTTGTGCTATCGATGAACCGACTTTGCGTCAGTTGAACACAATATGCCGCAAGCCGGTTTGAGCCGGTCAATTGAAATGGTTTGATTCTTCCCATTAATTGACACGGTGAATTGTTTCCGCAGGCATCGAATAACTTTAAACGGGCCTTCATAAGGAGGAGATAAACCTACGCGAACCTTGTCTGTTCTTACGAACACAAAATCACAGTTGGCAAGTGACTTCGGAATAAAAACGTCATCTTGTTTGGTTTGCCGAGTTGATCTCGGGATAAGGGTTTTCATGGTATTACGAAGTTGATCAATAACTGTGTCGCTAGTTGGTAAAGGTAAAAGAGGATTTTCGACGAAGAACTCACCTAGTAGCTTGATGGTTTGTCCATAAACCATTTCAGCTGGTGAGCACTTCAGATCTTCTTTTACTGTTGCTCGGATTCCCGTTTAACCTGATGATGTTTTTAAAACGGCAATTACAACTCCTTTTGGCCTGTTCGAATTTACTCGAATGCCGTTTGGATTACGTAATGCCGCTCAAACGTTTCAGCGCTTTATGAACGAAGTCATTCGTAACTTAGACTTTGTTTTCGTCTACATTGACGATATTCTTGTGGCATCACAATCTGAGAAACAGCACAAAGTCCACCTGGAACAGCTCTTCCACAGGTTAACTGAGTTTAATGTTCATATCAACAGTTCCAAATTCGTCTTTGGCGTATCAACTCTTGATTTCCTTAGCCACAAGATAACCCCTAATGGAATTTCTGCCGTTTGAAGAACGACGGGGTCACCAATCGATCACGTCGGGGTCACCAATCGATCACGTCGGGGTCACCAATGTTGCGTACACAAAATAAATTCTAATTGTACACAATTTAGTTAATTAAAGGATTTATTTGTACTTATTTAATTAAGGTAGGTATAGATAACCTTTTCACGAATATTTTAATATATTTTTCACCACCATTTTGTGGTATTTTAATTAACGCGCAATGTGGGCGGCATGTCGCCGTGTTGAAAATCGAGAGCTGACTGATATCGATTTTAATTTTATTTTCTAATTTTATTTTGTTTTGTTTGTGTGTAGTGTTGCGTATGCTGTGATTGGTCCAGCAAAACAAGCGAAGGGGAAGTTAACCCACTACACATGTAAATAGGAATGTGCGCTGCCCAGTTTGTAGTGGTTCATTGGGTGAATCGCTACAGTAGTAAAACTAGCACTGGATTGTGAATAAAACATAACAATTCAATTTATCATGAACACATTTATTTTTGAGCACCAAAAATTAATACAACACAATTTATTAATTAATTCGCAAAATCACTTATTATAATTTTCGCATAATTTTACTATTCACCTATAACTTTTATTTCTCAACAAAACAGTTTTTAAATCATTTTTTAATACCCTTTCAATCTATCGCTCAACAAACACCAATGTTCCAATTCGATCGCGTTCTCTTTTTATATACCTAAACCAAAACTTCTAGATATATGCTCTTTCCTGTAAGAATATCTCGGACAATGTTGAAAGTTTTAGCATGGAAAATTTTCATTTTAGTACAATAAACTTGCAATACCTTAATCTAGGTGTCACTAGTAAGTAGTCACTACTAATAGAAAACTTTGTCTTATCAATTAACTTATTCTATTGTATCCTAGGTGTCACCATAACAACATAATTAAAGATTTTAAGCACATTTTCTTCTATGTACGCAAACGAATTTTCAAATTACTTCCGAGCTATCGGATGGGGGGGAGGGGGGCTCCATACGATGCTTGAGAACCTTTTTCTCAACTCCGATATGGACACCTCAGGAGATCAGGTTTCGGCCCCCATAGGTGGGGATCTCCTCTGTGAAACAGAGGGTAGTATGGACGTCGGAGAGGACCGAAAGGGTGATGCGAATACTGTTGACAAACCTGTCGTTGCTCTTCGCTTGAAAATGTGTGGAGCCGCGAAAATGTGTTACGAGCGTCATATGAGTCGGTCAGAAGCCAATGCGGTTAAGTCCAGAAAACA
This sequence comes from Tipula helvola, assembly GCA_963556165.1. NCBI lineage: Eukaryota > Metazoa > Arthropoda > Insecta > Diptera > Tipulidae > Tipula > Tipula helvola. The sequence goes on from OY744482.1 coordinate 334,062,612, forward strand.
AAAATTGAGAATATTAATGTTTTGAAACTATAATAATTTGAAATTATTATACCACATATTCAGAAGCTATAAAAAAAGGGCTGTCTGACCTAGAAAACACGATCAACCAGTAAATCCTTTAATAACTAAGAAGAATATTATTTATTCAATTAAAATTTACAAAAATCAGAAAATTTAAAAAAATGGACTTAACGCATTGGCTTCTGAGCGACTCATATATTCTTCAAACGACAGGATATGTCCACTTGTGACTTTCTTCAGATTTGATTTTATCAACTTGATTGGGGCTTTCCAAATACCTCCAATATTTGGGGCACCTGGTGGAATAAAATGCCATTTAATTGCAAATTTTAACAGAAACGAATAAATTGTTTCAGTGTGATTTATCTCTCTCTCATCATCAGACATATAAATAAACATAAGTAGACTTTTGTTGTTGGTTGGTTTCGCTGATTCATAACTCGCGCTTCGGATGGTCCGCAATAATCGACCCCTGTGTTTGCAAATGCATGCGAATACTGAACTCTGCATTCGGGAAGATCACTCATTAATTGAGTTTGTTGGGATGGCTCCAAATGTTGAGGTGGAATATCCCAATCGATAAATTTATTCACTTTCGTAAATGGCGTATGACGCACGAATTAAATAAAAAAAATATTTTGTTTGTGTGTACGCAATTGCAAATATAATTTATTGTGTACAGATGTTCACACAAATGGAATATAAATTTTAATAGTATTTTCCACCACTATTGATTTTAATAATATTTAAATTTTAGTAAGTGCGTATTAAAAAACCGAGAAACAAGTTGTCTTGTTAACAAGCGTAAAAAGATTATTTTTTTTTAATATCATCCGCGCACCAATTGACAGTCGTGTATATTTATCTTTTTTCCGTTGTGTATGAAGTTGGACGCAGTTTTGCTGTGAAGCTTAAAATTTGAAGGTATAACAGTTAAGATAGGTATAATAAATAATAGCCGATGCGCAAACCTCTGAAAGTTAAGTATTGAATATAGTTTTGCCTACTGTGCGTTTTGCAGCGCTGCGGTCAGTAAAAGTATCAATTTGATTTTAAATATTTCGTTAATATTTTGTGGCGATGAATGTAATGACCGCCACAAGTTTGAACTTGAGGATGAGCTCAAAAACAATTGACACATTTGTGTATTACTAATCGGATAGTGGTTAGGTTGTAACACATTCTGTATAAACTTGAATACCTTGGTAACAGCTGTTCCAGAAACATGTCCTGAACAATCACATATGCGTTTATCTGACCGCGTTCATCATAAACTTTGACGTCATTTATATTATCCGTAGTATAATTAGGATATTTCACTATCCCGTAACACAGCCAAATGTGGCCGGCCCACCATAGTTTATGTGCCACTATTCATCTATACTGAGCCCTCTTGTAGCGCAGTTCACGGGTTTTCTTCAGAGTTAATGTGATGCCAATAACCACGCTTATTGGGGCTACTTTTGTCTTCGAAATTACTGTGGTGGATCGTCTGTTAGCCCCTTTCCTTGATATTGCGTAAATTATCGCCGAATAAGCTAATTCACTAGCATCACAAAATCCGCATAACTCTATTGTGTCTGTAGTGTTTAACCATCTTGGTTAAAAAATCAAATCGTTCCATGTAATTGGTTCTAGCCAAATCCGTTGAAATAAAATTTTGATTTTAACGGTTAAAGCCAAGGTAATAACCAGCCTAGGAGATCAAATATTTTACTAGCATCCTACAGCAATCCTCGTTTCGTTAAACAAACTGATTTTGGCAGATCACATTTGAATGTGAACTCATCCCGGTATGAATCCCAACTTAAGCCATGAATTTTTGATGATTCGTTGGAGAGCTCTTTTTGACTACTCGTTTCATTAGCTATGTTTGATCCTGCGACCGCAGATAAATTATTTAATCTCAACTTTCTTAAATTAAATCCAAATTCATTTAACTTTAAATTCATTTAAAATTAAATCCAAATTCATTTTTTAGTTCAATCGAACCGTCAATTGTTTCAGAGCCACACATTAGATCGTCGACATAAAGATTCTTGGACAAACTATTGGCAACCTTTTGATATTTTGATTCGATTCGATTAGCAATCTCCTTGATACATCTGGTTGATAAAAATGATGCAGTTGTGCCATAGGTTACCGTACGTAACTGATTTGCTTGCGGTGTTGAATCTGAATTTGTTCGCCAAAGTATTTGTTGATATTTGGTATCATCGCCATGAACCCAAATCATTCTGTACATTTTCTCAATATCACCGCATAACACGTACTTGTGCTGCCTAAATCGCAGCATAATCTCAACTATAATGATGATTGAATTTCTAGCGTATCATTTAATGAAAAATTTGTTGTTGACTTTATCGAACCATTGCTTTGGTTTAGCACCCCATGATGCGGTAAATAGTATGAGTTGTCATACTATTTTCCTTCTTTCATATGGCCAAGATCTTCGTATTCTGACAAAAATCATGATATAATGATTTGAATGTTTTATCTCGCTGAAAACGGCGCTCCATTGGCAAAAGTCTCTTGTATACAATATTGTATGTTGATCCTAGCTCTTCAGGTTGAATCTCAAAGGGAAGACGTACAGTAAATTTATTATCGGAAGAACTTTTAGTGGTTTTCGAAAATAGTTGTCCACATATATCATCGTTGGAGTACTCAGCAATTCTTGGAACATTGTTGACTTCCCAGAACCTTTTTAGCATGGAGTCGACTTCCGTCATTACGTTTAAGCTAACACTGGATATAATGTTATAATCATCGACTAATTTTCCGACTAAAATCCATCCAAATTTTGTAATGAATGCTGACATTTGACTACCTTGAACCTTGCCATCACACATCGTATCGAAGAGAATGTCGGACCCAAGCGACAAATCAATATCGCCGCCGTTTATACAATCGCGATCACCTAGTTTTAAAGATTGACATTTTTGTAGTACGTTATTGTACGTTAGTGCTCTGTGCTGCATTATTACTATGTGTGGTACTACGCATGCGCTAAAAATTAAATAAAACAGTAGTGTTATAAGTGGATTCTTCTCAATTCGCTCTTGGGGCAGTTATACTTCAGGATGGCAAACCTCTTGCTTTCTCATCGAAGTCTCTAACAGACACGCAACAACGATATGCGCAGGTAGAGAAGGAGTTATTGACGATAGTTTTTGGATGTGAAAAATTCCAACAATATTTGTACGGTCAGGTGGTTCAGATTGAAACTGAGCACCAACCTTTGGTTACACATTTAAAAAAGTCACTTCATCAGGTTCCAGTACGATTACAGCGAATGATGTTACGAATACAAAAATACGACGTCCGAGTGAACTATAAACCGGGAAAATCGTTGGTAATTGCTGATACATTGACAAGACTACCACTGCTGAACTCAGAAGATGGAGAGTTAGATGATGATTTGCGATTATGTATTAAAATATTAAGTGATTTGTCATTGTCGAATGTTCAGTTGAGTCAATTAAAAGATGCAGTGTCGCAGGATAGTATTTTGAGTTTGTTAATTAAAAATAGTACTAATAACTGGCCAGAATCAAAGAATCATGTATCTGAAGGTGTGAAACCATACTATAGTATTAGAGACGAAATTTGTGTGCTAGACGGTTTAGTCTTAAAGGGTCAAAACATTGTAATACCGCACAGTCTCCGTAAAGAGATGCTTTCAAAAATCCATGACAGTAATCTTGGAATAGAAAAATGTTTACGTTTGGGTAGGGATTTAATATATTGGCCAAACATGTCAAGCGATATAAAAAATCTGGTGCAACATTGCGATACTTGTATGAAGTATTCATCCAATAATGCAAAACAACCGTTCATACCTCATAGTTTACCAAACTTACTGTTTAAAAAAGTAGGAGTTGATTTTTTCTCATTTAAGTCTAAAACGTACCTAATTTTGATACATTATTTTTCTAAATATGTTGAGACGGTTCAATTGATGTCAGGATATTCTGCAAGTCAAGTAATAGTTCAATAGAAGTCGATTTTTGCTCGTCATGGTATTCCAGTTGAGTTAATTTCAGATAATGGCCCACCATTTAATTCAGAGCAGTTTCAGTGTTTTTTTCATAGCTGGGGAATTAATCATGTTACATCTAGTCCACATCATCCAAAATCAAACGGATTGGTTGAAAATGCAATAAAAACCATAAAAAATATGCTATATAAATGTGAGGAGGAAGATGGTGATCCGTATATATAGGTTTATTGCATCTCCGTACAATCCCTAAAGGTAATTTGTATTCCCCTGCGGAACTTTTAATGTCGAGAAGATGGAGAACGAAGTTGCCTATATATTCAGACAGAATGAAACCGACAAGACCGCTGGAAATATACTGTCCAATTTAAATGTAGATCAATTAGTTTATTTTAAAAAAGATCCAAATTCGGTATGGATTAAAGGAAAAATAATAGAGGTCCTAAAGGATATGCCAAGGTCATATAAGATATTGTCGGAAGATAATGTTGTTTATAGACGCAATCGGGTTTTGATAAAGGAACGATTTGAGGGAAACAATTTAGATGACACAGAAAATAATATTAAACAGAATGACAGAAATGTATTCAAGGAACTTGATGATTATAAAAGGAATAAACTAAAATAAAAGTCTGGTAGGACGATAAGAAAGCCTTTCAAATTAAATTTATAATAAATAAATAAAACTTAATATTATTTGTAATTTTATAACAGAATTGTTGAAATGTATAATTTACTTAGAAGTTTAGATATAGTATAATTTGTAATACAATTTTAAAAATTGTTTGAACTCAAACTTTCTACCTATGAATTTAAGTATATAATATAAAAAAAAAAAAATGGATATGTTACATATTGTATTTATGTTATTTGAAAGGTAATTAAATGTGAATGTTAAATAAAAGATGTCGCCACTATGAAATATGTTAAAATGTACGTGCGACAACACTAATAGAAATAGAATAAATTTGGTCATGAAGATTGACACAAATAAAGATTCGTCTTTTGATTATCTTAAAAAACCAACAAAAATACAAACCATCCAAGATAATAACATATGTATGTATATGTCTTCCGCTTCAAACAATTTCGATACCTCATCACTGTTGTGGATGAATAATTTGGTTTCAGCTTCTAAATATTGCAACAGTTAGTCTTCAGCGCGTTTAATTCGCACGTTTACGTTGTCTTAATTCACTGCGCTTGATGTCAGACATTCACTGGCATATTCTCGGATTTTTTCAATAATGTGTTCATTGTTGTCTTATAGGCTTCAGCTTCTGCAGCACTCATTATGTAGATTGATTCGATTACCTTCACTTTCGACACTTTACACCAACACTACAATTACAGCTTGTAAATGTATTCGTTAATTTAAGTTAATAACAAATTCTCAGCACACGATATTATTTAGAGCCGCTTAAATATTTTAAATAACTTTTGATTATACGTAATTGAAATACAATTTACCGCAGTGTTAAATTTTCAACGAAATGGCGGATAAATTGTTAACTGCATGTAATATAAATTTTCGGCTTCCGTTATAACGTTTGTCGTAACCTTCAACCATACCAAAACCAACGCCACGCTAAGTAGACCAGTATTTTTGACCACTATTTTTATTAAATTTAATTATTTGGGTAATTCGCCTCTTTTCACCACAATAAATATCAACACGAAGATGGCGGAAATAAATGATAATAGTTTAATGAACAAAGATACTATAAAATGTTTCTACTTCTATGAGCATTTTGTTAAGTAAATCCCGTTGAAATTTGTAGTACTACTTCTAATCACACCAACCCGTATGCTATATAACTGTCCTAATATTTTATATCACCGCTTTAGTAAATTTGATACACCGGCAAATCCGGCTAGAAGGATCAATGTTTCGATAGCTTAATTCAATTATTCAGATGAAGATACAGTCGTGTGCCAGGAATATGTCCATATAAAATACCTCCAGGTAAATACGCAGTGGTAATAAATTTGATGCCGGTATTAGAGATGTCTCTTGTTTATTTATTTTAATTTTAGTTAATTATAAAAGTGGACTGTATTTATTATTGTCGACTTTACTCAATACAAGACAAAATGCAATTAATTTTTTGTGTACTGAACAAAAAACAAAATATAAAAATAATTGTTACATAAGCAAGCTTTAATCTGACTGCCATCTGTATAACAACACAAAAAACTTGTATACCGATAATGTAAATAATTAAATAGAGAAAAGGTACTAACATATTTTACTTCATCAGAGCCATCAAAGTACGCTTTTTCAAAATGATGGTTCGAAAAATATGTTTTAGATTTAATTTACATAATTTGAATATTTATACCCATATTGTCTTCTTGTATGTTGTTGTTAAAGATTTGTAAAAGTTGAAGCTAAGAAACGTCATTTTTTTTGGAATATTACTAAACAGAGCTGGAAGCTTGATCAATAAAACACGGATTATTTCAGATTAATTTTATAAATAGAAGTAAAGCTTTTATTTTTTCTTCATCAATGTTGTGTCGATAAAAGAAAAAATGTAATTTAATTGAAGTGAAGTTAGCCACAATCTTTAACTACAGTGAAACATATTATAAAAGATTCGAATGCGTTCAATGATTATTTCCTATACTCCTCCTCATTTGAATCATCAGTTAACTTCACATGCATCCTGAAGAACATTGACACGAGATCCAGCCAATGGTTTTGTCAACAAATCTGCCACCATAGTTTCCGTAGGTCGATGTAATCCTTGACAAATGCCTGAGTTAGCCCCTTAATCTTGCATTACAAAATGTTGCATTACCAAATCTTGCATTACAAAATCTTGCATTACAAAATCTTGCAAGTACAAAATCTTGCATTACAAAATCTTGCATTACAAAATCTTGCATTACAAAATCTTGCATTACAAAATCTTGCATAACAATTTGCCGTACATTTATAGAATTGCGCGCGATTCTTTAAATGTACGGGAAATTGTTATGCAAAATAACAAATCGCATTGACAAAATTCTACTGTATAATGATAATTATATCGTAGAATTTTGCTTGAGATATCAAAAATCAAATGTCCAGGATTAAATATTCTTAATCAGAATATTATGTTGAGATATTCTGGAAAATGGAGATTTCCATTTTAATTTTAATATTAAATCTTCATTAATCAGAAACGAAAATTTAAATTCTGGAAAATGAAAATTAAATCTTCTTTATCCAGAATATTTTCTTGAAATATTTTGAAAAATGGAGATTTCTATTCTAATCCTAATATTAGCCGTATTTCTCGACGCATAGTTATCCGGATCGCTATCTGCACAATTTTTTTTATTTTTATTTTTTTTATTATATTGAACTTTTATGAATACGCAATAAATATTATGTTAGATTCTAAAGACAGGTACAGATACTAAAACTGCAAAATTTTTTAAATGCAAGATTTTGTACTTGCAAGATTTTGTAACTGCAAGATTTTGGGTTGGCAAGATTTTGATGCTCCCCAAATGCCTCTCGAACATCAATATGTTTGGTACGTGATGATAATTTCTCCTCCTTAATGAATTTCAAACAACTTTGATTGTCTTTAAAAATTGTTGTCGGCTTTTCCATGCGTTGATCGAAATCATTGAGTAAACGACGAATCCAATTCGCTTCTTGACATGCTTCAGACAACGCAATAAATTCTGCTTCTGTTGATGTTAATGCAATACAATCCTGTCTTCGACTGCACCAACTGAGAATACCGTTACAATATTTCAATTTGTAACCAGATTGTGACTTTCTGCTTGCACGATCATCAGCCCAACTTGCATCTGCATATCCGATTAACCGTACCATCACTTTTGCAAGGTGACAGTTGCAAATCGGCAGTACCCTTGAGATACTTTAATACTCGTTTCAATTCGTTCCAATCCTCCTGGTTTGGACTGGACATCTTTTCTGCTAGAATTGAAACTGCTGCCGATATGTCAGGTCTCGTGTTGACTGATATATACAGTAAGCAATCGAGCAATTTTTGATATTTGCCGTTGCCTATAACAACAAATACGTATCTCCTCCTTTACCATATCCAACCGATAATGGAAATGAGGACATCTTTGCATCAGACATTTGGAAATCCTTTAGTAATTTTCCAATGTAAGCAGTCTGATTCAACGTGTAATGGCCATTTGCTTCCTTCTTGACTTGAAGACTCAAGAATTTCTTAATCCCTCCCAAGTTCTTAATCTTGAATTTCGAACTTAAAAACGTTTCGCACTTGGAGATTATCTCGTTGTTTTCACCAGCAATGACCACATCGTCTACGTAGATTAATACGTAGCATATTTTTCCATCATGTTTGTAGGTGTACAAGCATGGATCATTCTTGCTTTGAACAAAACCGAAATCGATGAGAATTTGATGAATTGTTTTGTTCCAATTGCGCGCTGATTGCTTTAGATCATATAAACTTCGTTTTAGTAGACACACTATATCTTCGCCACCTTCAACTTTGAATACTGGAGGTTGTCTCATGTAAATTGTTTCAGACAATTCACTGTTGAGAAAAGCCGCTTTCGCGTCTAGATGATAAACCTTCATGTCCTTGTTTGCTGCCACTGTAAGCAATGTTCGAAACGTAGTTTGACGAACAACTGGAGGAAACACCTGATCATAGTCAGTACTGTATTTTTGCGAAAAACATTGAGCAACAAGCCTTGCCTTATGTCTGACTACTTTTCCATCTGAATTGCACTTTAGCTTGTAAATCCACTTGCAGCCAACTAGATTTGCACCTTCTGGAATTTTCACAAGCTCCCATGTTTGATTCTCATCGGACCACAAACATCCGAATGAATCAGATCCATGACTGCAACTGCTTTATTACTCGACTTGACCGGAAACTTGATTCGAGTAATTTTTCCTTCGAGCCACACTCTGCACTTGGAGTTGATTTCGCAATCCGCTGTACACTCGCTAAAGTTGATGCCTTTAACCATATTTCGTATCGCCAATGATTTCACAACTTCGATGTCTCTATGGCCTAGAACCTTATGCCAATAATGTATGCAGCGATTTGATTCCTTTTCGACCGAGTAAACTTTGGGAGGTTCCTTTAGTCTGTAAAGTTTACCGCTGATTTCGCCAACTGCAATTTGCCGACTTTTTTCCCTTATTTCACACTTGTTGCCCTTGAAATTTACTTGATAACCTTTTTCCGTTAGCTTTTTGACTGAAAGTAAATTTCCCTTGATATCTGGCATTAGCAACACGTCTGTGATTTTTACTGGAACACTTTGATTTTCCTCATTCATAAAATCAACTTTAATTGTGCCTTTACTCGCAGCTGTTAATTGTTGACCACTTGCAACGCTTACTTTATCACTACAATTCATGTCGATATTGACGAAAATATCCTTAGAACTTGCAATGTGACATGTGGCAACTGAATCGACAATCCAGCCATCACCTACTTCATGTATCACAAACAGGTTTTCTGTTTCATCTCTCGCTAGGTTCGCCTTCTGATTACTTCCTCCCTGTTTGTTGAGCCAGGCTTTGTATTTTCGACAATCCTTTTTGATGTGACCGCTTCTTTTGCAAAAATAGCACTCATACCTTTTATTTTCACCTTTTTGATCTTTCGTTGCTCTTGATGTGTCAACTTTTAATGTCAACGTTTAATCCGTTGTTCCGCCTCGATCCATTCTTCTTTTGAATTCCACAAGAACCTTTGATTTAACCATCGTGAGTGTCAGCTCACTCTCTTCTTTACCTTCGAGCGCCGTTACCAAACCGTCGTAGCTTGGTGGCAAAGAAGCCAACAACGTAGCACTCATAAAAAATTCCGGACCAAAATCTGCACCAAGCGCCAATAATTTTTGAAACAGCTCGTTCATTGAATTCACGTATTTTTTCGCATCTCCGCCTTCATCAAGCCGCTGTTGCATGATTAACTTCAAAATGTGCACACAATTGCTTGATGTGTTCGATTCATACGTTTTCTTAAGAATTCTCCATGTATTTCTTGCTGAATCTGTACCGATGATGTGATGAATTTGATCGTCTTCTACATTCAATGCAATTGTTGAATGTGCCTTTTCATCATTTGCTGTCCACGCTGCTGTAACTGATGATGGTTGTATCTCATTGATAACTGCCCATAAACCTTTTTCCTTAAGAAGCATTTCCATTTTGTATTTCCATACAAAATAATTTGTTCCGTTTAGCTTAGAAATGCTGTATAGTTGACGCCATCTTTTTCCGTATATGATTTTCACAACACCGAAAAATCAATTTCACTCTATCCAATTAATCTGCCTTAATTTTTCGAAATATCCGTATTCTTCATCCACTGGGCCAATAACCTTTTGGAATATTACTAAACAGAGCTGGAAGCTTGATCAATAAAACACGGATTATTTCAGATTAATTTTACATATAGAAGTAAAGCTTTTATTTTTTCTTCAACAATGTTGTGTCGATAAAAGAAAAAATGTAATTTAATTGAAGTGAAGTTAGCCACAATCTTTAACTATACAGTGAAACATATTATAAAATATTCGAATGCGTTCAATGCGTATTTCCAATAATTTTTGCCATGGATTTTTATGGGAAATAGTAAAAAAGTTATACGACTAAAAACTTGCTACAAAATTTCGACGTAAGATTACGGCTCAATAATCTAGAAGGCTCTGGTTAAACTTTTGCAATTTATAATGAAAAATTGTATTTCAATTTGGTCTATTATTATCTGAAATCTCGCCACAGGCGAACACCACAATATTTATTATAAAATAGTGTTTCAACATGTATCAATGCCAATGGTTTAAATTTCTTCAGCAATCTTTTCTCCCTATATACATATAAGTATGATTACAAAGAGGGGGGTTGATGTTTATTGCAGCAACCACAATCATAATTTAGACATTTTAACGTAAATAAATTTTCATACTGTTATTACGGTTTTTGGTTGGCTGTGTACGATATACATATAAATTTATGTCATAAACTATGACCAGACACATATATTCTGGTGTCATTTTAAATGATTTAAATGTATGGTAGATAGCTGCTCAACCGTTTATTACTAGATATATGAATTTTTATATACCTTCGGCATGATGAAAAAACAAAACAAAAAAAAATTATGACATACAAAATTTTATATTTTCCCACCTAGTTTTTGTTTTTCCACCTACATATTGTACATACACAACATTAAATGTATGTATATGATGATGATATTTATCTTTTTCGAAAGCATACCGTTCATTTCTTATTTTGATTAATTCATGTGTAAATTGTATAGCAGGCAACAAAAGTTTAAATAAATCAACAAATTAACACAAGTAACACCCCAAAAAATGTTCTAAGAATGACTTGGCTAATTCGTTTATTTTTGGGGTATTTTTTTGTGTGTGTACGTTTATATGGTTCTACCCTAAAATTTGTGTATATAATAGTAACGTTAACACCTTCGTTGACCTATTTAAATTTATTCTATTTGTATTCGGATTTTTCGGATATAATAAAGTGGCTGAGATTATCGATTTTATATTTTAAGATAAAAATAAAAGATTTAATAATAAAAACGTCTCTGACGTTCCTTGTTTAACCTTAATATTATATACAATTTATACGCAGAAAAATTAAGGTAATATTGATAATTTCGTTAAGGATCCTATATAGGTAAGGTAAGAAATTAATTCCTTATAAATAAATAACTTAATTATTTCAGTTTTATTGGGAGGGAGGTTTGACTATTTTTGTGCCAGAGCGCAAATGGAATACAATTTATATAAAAAATAATTTTTCTCTGTTATTTTATGTTTGGAAGGATCTAATACCATTAAAAAGAATATACATACATACATACACTTTTCTAATGAAAACAAGAATGTGGGAGCGAAAAATATAGGAAACCATTCTTGTGGGTCACTAATTTTCAAATTTATTGTAATTAAAGTAAAACAAAATAAATTTTAATTATAGTAAAGTATTATCCTTTTCAAGTGAAAGGCTAGTAGGTACATTGTTTTATTTTGTGTTTCTGTTACTGGGGATAATAATAATACCTCTTCCTATGCTAGGAAAAGCTTTAAACAACAAAATTGTAGAATATGAATTAATGGGCAGCTTATACCCTCTTATGTAACAGTTAAGAGGATTTACTTAAGTTCTTTTTTTTTGCCTTTGTTTACACATATTTTTCTCGGGGATTAATTTGTTAATTTTTTGTTTTTTATGTGTCTGTGTAAATGTAGCATTTGTTTTAAATATTAATTTTATAACTACAAACGTATACGTTATAATTATAATAAACCCCTTATTCAGCAGTGGATTAAAAATGAAAATGGTGCAGACTATTTTAAAATTTGTATAATTAACTTTCAAGTTGTTGAAAATGGTTAACGAAAATCGTATTGTTGTGCCGGAACAAGCGCTTATAGAAGAGAACCACATTTATGGTGTTGAGTCTCAACTTGTGACTTTTCGAGTTCTAGGTTCCATCGGGTATGAGATTTTGAATTCGATTAAATAATTCAAGGCTTATGGGTTCCGGAGCCCAATTGAAAATTTATAAGCTTGACACTTATCCAAGATATGGCTTAAGCTTAATTTATATTTATATTTTGACTTTTTTTTGTAATTTGCCTCACAATTCCGGACTGAATAACGGAATTTAATCTCAATGATTATTTTTTTCTTCTAAATTTATATCTGCATGGACATGGATATATCCCACATTCTTCAATGTAACTGCACAGCATTTTTTCGTGCTAGTGCTTCGTGAGATAAACCTCATTTAATGACTTTGTCAATTAAAAAGTAGCCTAAAACGTGCTCAGGCCAGGGCTCTCGCAACTATTCATTCAGTGGATACGTTACACAACCTACTCCATAAGCGAAAACACAAACTGATGAAACTACCAACGTAACGCTAGCTCTGGCCAAACCTTCTAATGTCATACCAGAAGTTATTATATTGCAACCGGCAATACGCCAGCGAACCGTCAGGATTCTAAGCTCATTATTGGATCTGCAAGATCCAAAATGGTCTAGGCCGAATTTTAAACCTGATTTTTACAAATGAACGGAATCTATTTAAAGTATATGAATCGCCATCACCATTAATCAACAAAACTGTAAGCCGTATTACAACTTCAGAAAAGCTGTTACAATGAATCTTAATCCTTTTCTTGAGGGGGTTAACTGGGAAAATTAACTTAACAGCAGCAACATAGATGTCATAGAAATATTTGTTCCTACTGCTGTGGCTAAACCAAACAAATATCCTCCATGGTACGATAATAAACTTATCAATCTAAAGAACGAACGAAAGACAAGGCTTACAAACAAAATCTGAAATTGTGTTCTGAGGAAAGCAAACATAAATTCACTCCGTGTAACCAAAATTTCGAAAGCTACTTTGAGATAAAGTATAAAAGCTACATTAGCCAAATTAAGGAAAAAATAAGAAAAGATCCAAAATATTTTTGGAGATTTTTTAAATAAGAAACGTTAAACTAATGGTTACCCTGTGTGTATGGCATTCAAGGAACGTAAATCTTGTGAGCAGCAGGTTATCTCAAACATGTTTGCGGAGTTTATTCAATCTGTTTATAAGCCGGAAGACATTGATAAGTATGAAAATCCAATCAATGATGGAAACTACGTAACCATACTAACACAACGGATTGAAATAGAGGATATTCATCGAGCTCTAGAAGAATTCGGAGATGGATGTGGTCCTGATGGTATTCCAGCTTCATTGTTAAAGGATTTCATGACGATAGCAATTTCTTGCTATGTGTCTCAAAATCTTTAAAAAAGTAGAAAACATCGGCGATACCCATAAGCTACAAAAAGACATCGACAATCTAGCGAAATGGTGTGAGTGCAACCTTCTCAGTCTCAACATCAACAAGTGTAAGAGTTTATCGTTACATCGGAAAATAAACCCTGGTATACAACATTATCAAATTAACGGCATACTTTTACTAAAGTGCTTTACTAAGCACATTGAGCAATACATCGCTAGAACTAATACCATGCTTGGTTTTATTAAGCGTTGGACGAGAGATATTTATGACCTCGAGACAATTAAGATCCTGTATTATGCCTACGTCAGATCTCTCAACTTGAATATGCTGTCAATGCCTGGGGGTCAATTCTCGTTCTGTGAAAAGTACAATGAAAAGTATTTTCAGTGAGAAATAGAGATTTCCGATTCATGTTTCATGAGAAGGAAAAAAATGACGTCAAAATCTTCTCATATGAAAAAAACTTTCTCACCAAGTATTTTGGTCGTGGGAATATAAATGAATATGAAATTCAGTTTTATAACACTTAAATTTGCAATTTAATGTTAAATGTTCAACCAAACTATAATACTACCTAGTCACTTTAAAACTAATTTATAAGCAAATTTATTAAACAAATTTCAATTCATTTAAGAAAAATCCCTAAATAATTAGTTTCGTTTAGTATTAATAAAATTTGGCCATTTTAGTAATTTATTTTATATTTTGACAAGCAATAACGAAAACTGGTTTAACTCTCTATTTACCTCTCTTTGTGAGAGTGATTAAATCTAATTACAAATTATAATCTCTTTTATCATCTATTTAGTTAATATTTGCACCATTTACCTAGCGCACCTAGCGGAAATATATATGAAACTTGATAAAATATGTTTTGCTGTGTAGTATTCAGCGTATTTCCATCGTTCTTTTTCATTTGGACAACGAGAATCGCATATTGCTGTTGCGTGAAAAGATGCTAATGAGAAAGACGTGATGGAAACCAAATGGAAAGATTTTTTTCATTCCATTTTTTCATAGAACGAGAATTGACCCCCTGGGGGTCAATTCTCGTTCTGTGAAAAGTACAATGAAAAGTATTTTCAGTGAGAAATTCAGATTTCCGATTCATGTCTCATGAGAAGGAAAAAAATGACGTCAAAATCTTCTCATATGAAAAAAACTTTCTCACCGAGTATATTGGTCGTGGGAATATAAATGAATATGGAAATTCAGTTTTATAACACCTAAATTTGCAATTTTAATGTTAAATGTGCAACCAAACTATAATACTAGTCACTTTAAAACTAATTTATAAGCAAATTTATTAAACAAATTTCAATTCATTTAAGAAAAATCCCTAAATAATTAGTTTCGTTTAGTTTAAATAAAATTTGGCAATTTTAGTAATTTATTTTATATTTTGACAAGCAATGACGAAAACTGGTTTAACTCTCTATTTACCTCTCTTTGAGAGAGTGATTATATCTAATTACAAATTATAATCTCTTTAATCATTTATTTAGCTACTATTTGCACCATTTACCTAGCGCACCTAGCGGAAATATATATGAAACTTGATAAAATATGTTTGCTGTGTAGTATTCAGCGTATTTTCATCGTTCTTTTTCATTTGGACAACGAGAATCGCATATTGCTGTTGCGTGGAAAGATACTAATGAGAAAGACGTGATGGAAACCAAATGGAAAGATTTTTTTCATTCCATTTTTTCATAGAACGAGAATTGACCCCCAGGTGTCCTTTTTACGATAAATCTATCCAACATATTGAGAGTATCCAAAAAAAAGCTTATACGCTATATAACGTGGAAAAATGAATGGGATTATGACCTAAATTCACCGTACCACGTTAACCTAAAGCGATTGCAACCATATCTTAGTGGTTGCAAATCCTATATCAAATGACAACATTGGAAAATAGACGAGAGCTTTTAAAGTGTTCGTTTGTTGGAAATATTTTACTAGATAAAATCGATGCACCGTCTACACTGGAATCAATTAAAATAAAGGCACCGAGTAGGAATTAAAGAGATTATGAGCTCCTTCATCTGAATAAACACAGAACAAAGTATGGTGACAATGAACCAGTAAACATGATGTGTGATTTTTTAAAAAGCGATCAATAAATTTACCAGAATTTGTGGTTCTAATAATTGAATGGCAATTCAGATGCAGTGATTCTTGAAGATCTCACCTGGTACGATAATTTATTGTAAATCCTGGTGTTCTTCTCGATCCGCTTTATTTCTTTAATGCTAACTTGGTTTACTAAACATACCATGTAGTGCTGAAGTAGATCCGCACAATAGTCGTGTTCCCTGAAATAACCAGAAAAATGAACTTTTCGAGATTCTAAAAATGGTGAATCTATCTTTTAAATTTATTAATGAATTAATAGCATAATCGCTTATGTTTAAATTATACTGAGGTGTAGAATTTTGAACTCCCATCATTTTGTCTGTAGATACATTCTCAAGGCTTCTTCAAGCAGGTCTTTGCCATCTCTGAATTTTCGATGTAGAGCTTGTCAGAACATTCCCTAAAAGTAAAGAAATACATTATTGTTATTTTGAGAACTAAACTATGTCACAGTGAAACGACAAAGCAAGCACTCAACGGAATGCTGAAGTGCTGAAACTTGTTTACAAGCTGCACTGAACACTGCTATTTCGCACAAATTATCATTAACATGGACATGCACAACGTGGTCTACATTTTTTCTAGTTTCGGCATTCATAATTTGTGTTTAAGATTCAAATATGAAATACAACATCAAATCTCTATTTCTCTTTAATATACGTCTAGAATTACATACAGGGTGTTAGGGTTTATTATGCTAATCCGTTAAATTGTGATTCCTTGCTTCATTCTGAGAAAAAAATCGTATGGGAGGGTTCAATTTTTGATATCCTTGAAATCCTTTGAGAAGCTATTGGTTTCTAATTTTTTCTTTTTTACCAATGAGCCATATATGTATGTACTTGTTGCTAAAATCAATAATTCCAAACAATACTCTATATTCTTGTATTTCTAAATTATTTTAATTTCCATAGTCCTAAAATTTGCAATTTCCATATTTTTTAATTTTTTAAATTTTCAAAATCTTAAATTAAATGTATTGTATTTAGCATTAAACGAATAAATTAACTGATTCCTAATACAAATTCGAAATTTCAAAAATGTTGTAAAAATCCTCTAAATATAAGGATTCTTAAATTTGACGAATTTCTAAGTTTATACTAACTTTACAAATTTCGATCTTTAATTTCCCATTTTCCATTTTTACCTTCCCAAATTCGCAATAATTTTATTAAATTCTAATATCCCCACAATACAAATTTCTAAATTTTCCTAAATTTCCTATTTTCTTGTCAATCCAAACTACGTTACAAAATTCGTTAATTTCTAAAATCAATAATTCCAAATTCCAAATAAGTAATGAATTTGAATTTAACTATTTTGTAAAATTTGTAAAATTCCAAATTAATTTTTGCACTATTAAAATTTCGAAACTCCAGAATTCTTAAATTTGATAAAATTTTTATTTAAGCTTAAAACCCTTAGATTTTCGCTTCCTAAATTCCTGACATTTAGCGTGAATTTTAGAGTGAAGTTCAGGGTTAGTTTTATCAGAATCATCTTGATGTGAATAGAGCCGGCATGTGAAAAATGAACTTAAAATAAGGGATATAGAATCACTAAAAATTCATTTATTTTCATAGAGTTTGTATGAAAAAACGCGATTCCGATATGACGATAAAACATGAATTAAAAGTTAAACCCAGTTAAATATTTTTTTTATAAAATCGCTAGCAAACAACTCAATGTCTTACTCATTTGAAACACAGATTTTCAAATTTCCCTATTTTCCAGCAATAATCAAAAGAAAATAAGGGAAATTAAATTAAAAGACATTCTACAACAACAACATTGCGTATTAAAAAGAGAAAATTCAGTTTAATGATGTCATCATATTATAGTAAGAAAAAAGACAACACGTCTCCGCTCAACAATCAAAATAAAATAAATCAGAAAGAGCCAAACAGAAAAAAATAAAACAATACAATGAGTGCGAAGAAAACAAAAAATCAAAACAATCTAGCTTGCTTTGCAAATTCAAAATAACTATAGAAAGATATTCGAATTCAAATTTCAATGGAGGCAATGAAAGAGATGATTATTGTATTCTTTATAAATTTCGAGTTATGTTGATGACGTATATTACAAAAGCAACAATATTTTAAATTTCAAAAGTACCTTATTTTTCATGACGATTTTCACTAAGAAATAAACATTTTCAAGACTCGATTTTTCTATCAAATAACATTACAAGTTTCATGAACATTTTCATTATAAAAACAAGACAAAAGCTCACATTTCTAATAAACTAAAACTGTAAATGAAAATAAGCGTTTCCCCATATAGTTTCATATTAAAGAAAAAATTGTATAGTACCTTAATTTAAGCTTAGTAAAAAATACAGTCGATAGTGGAGGCTCTTATTTATACAGTAGGCTCTGGGTTGTTAGATGAAGTTTAAGGTGCGTTTTGAGGTGAAGTTTTAGTTAGGGATACATTATATCATATGGCAAATTTGGGAATGAATTTTATATTGAATTTAGATCAATTTGGGATGAATTCTACAGTGAATTTTAGGATGACATCTAAGGTGAAGTTTATAATAATTTTAGCGCGAATTTTAAGGTGAATTTTATACCCATTTTATAGAAAAGGTTGGTTTTATATCGTCTAGTCTACTGTTGAATTTAATTTGGTCATTTCATTCTCTTCTTCGTTCATAAATTCTCATTGGGCAAATCGTGTAGTGCCGCATGATGAGGGATGTAAAGTTTTCCACACTTTATTCCACAATAATAAGTATACAAATCCTATTGAAAAAACCATATCATATTGGATTCTATTTAATTTTACATGTGTTAGTGCGCATTGTACACTGTTATGAATCCATATAAATATAATTTTATTAAATTTCAATTTTTTTTTTTATTTAAAACGATTAAAATCAATGCAAAATAATTTTTGTTCAAATAAATTGTTATTAATGCAATACATAAAACTAATTTAATTTGAAATTGCGATATTTAGTATTCTATATTACTATAAAACGGTATAATCTAATAAACTGAATTGTTTAATCTCAATCATACAATAAAATTATTAGAATAATATCTATAATAAAAACAGTTTTTAAGCATAGCTGAAAGGGAATGTTACACTTATTAAATTTATTTAAGTAATTATACTTTTCTGCTACCAGTTGAGCTTTTCCAACCAAACATCGAAGTTCTAAAATTAGAAACCAAAGTTACAAACCAAAAAAAGTAACAATAGTTTTAGTTCAATATTATATGGTTCCAATTTTAATCCAAATATACTGCATTAAAAACCAAATTCCACTAAAGAAACAAAAATCAAGATTTCGTTTTAATACGGACTAGAGCATAAATTCTAGGTTGGTTGTATTGGGAATTTAGTCACCTACCTCGTGTACCGTCGGAACCTGATTTCAAGCCTCAATCAAGAGGTGTTAATGGCCAATTAACAATTTCAATCGAAATCGCAATATAATAGTCAAGATTAATATAATCCTAAGAGTAGAGGGAAGTTTTTGGGCTTGGCTGATAAGAAATTTAGTCATCTACATCATATGTTAACGGAATCCGAGTCCAAATTTCCAAAAAGGAAACATATATTCATTGGGATCGATAGATGGAGAAGACTATTAGCTACTACGTGTGCTGTCGGAAAGTGAATTCAAATCTCTGGCAAAGAGTGTCATGGCCCATTTATCAGTTTCAGTTAAAATTTCAATTGGCATATAAAGTTTCCAGAATAGCACACGTATTTGCCGACAGTCTACTCCGCCTATCGAGCCTAAAACCTACCCCCTATCCAGTGCAATAAATGATTCTGGAAACTCTATATACCAATTGAAATTTTAACTCAAACTGATAAATGGGCCATGGCACCCTTTGCTAGAGATTTGAATTCACTTTCCGATAGCACACGTAGTAGCTGACAGTCCACTCTGCTTATCGAGTTCACGAAAATCACCCGCAAGAAAAATGTGTTTGGTCTCGATTGAGTTTTGGTTTTGTTTATGATTTTCGTTTTAACTATTGGACTTCCTCCACTTACGCGATGCTATCTAGTTAAATTAGAGTATTTTTTGATTTGTATACTGGCACTGATCCGATCAAAGGGCGCAAGCGACACAATTTCTGAAATTACGTTTTAAATTGTTTATTTTGCTCCGCTTTCGATAACTCTCAACAGAAAAAAGATAAACAAATTGGTTCCGTTGTTTTAACCGTTTTTTTATAGGACGAACAGCCCAAGTGTGTGGTTTCGATACAATTTTTCCAATGCAAGTAACTCAACTCAAAGAATCTAAATTTTTTGAAAATAAATATGTTATTTTTTATTTTAAATCTTAATTGGGGTTAGTTTTAGTAAATAATACGTTAAATAATTTAAAAACATATTTGCTGATCCTTTTTTTTATGTAAATATACCATACACAGTATTTCGTTTCTAGTTCACAATTTACGTTTTGTCGCTTAGGCCGTTTTATTAAATTAGCGTCGATATGTATTATGAACTTTCAGAAAATTTGTCTAGGACGCAATCCGAAAACGGCCTACATGTTTATGTATATGTTGTTAAGTAAAATTTACGGTATCAGAATTATACATGGAGTGCGACTCATTTTTTTTGCATTGTATTGTGAATTACAGTCAGACTAGGCTGCCTTTGTCATATTTTGAAACTAATTTGTGTGTTATAAAAAAATTAAATAATTAATTAAAAAATTTCGGGCGTATATGCTACAAGTTCATTTTTAAAAAGTTCGTATACAAGCTTTATATTACAATGTCTGTCGAAAATTTCAATTTTGTTGATTTTATTATTGAACATTTGATAAACTTAACTTTTGAAGATAAACTAAAATCAAAAATATGGGCCCAGATCGTCCGAATGTGGTAATTATCAATAATAACTCCAAACCATCAAACAGAAAATTCAACAAAGTGTGGTTTTCGAAAAAAAGAATGGTTAACGACCAGTTTAAAACTTGAAAGTTTGTATTGCTTTCCATGTGTACTACTTGGGGGTGATATTGAATGTACGCGGCAAGGATATACCGATATGAAGCATTTATCTATCGGCTATGCGATATCAGTTTCTCTGAATTTAAATTTTTTTTATTTTTATTGAAATTATAATAATTTATTCTTATACATTTTGTAGTATTTTGCAATGAACACTAACTTATATATTTCGCTATACTGACGCAAACGTAACGTTTCAAATGTTATCATTTATCAATAGTTATAAATAAATTAAATTAAAATAAAACATATTTGATTACATAAATTCTGTCGTGCCTTTTTAATTATAACTGTGTGTGTGTACACACATATTGTTATATTGGTGACCGCCGACGTTTGTTTTTACGGATCAAGAACACGCATCAAACAGAAAGGACGCTTGGTACGAATTTTCGTACCAGGCGAAAAAAGGTGCGTTTTAATAATATTTGTATTTTCTTGGTTAAAAAAAATCGGCCACATGCCACGACACAAACATTTTTTTCTGTTCATTATTTCTTTTATTCTCTTTTGTTTAAAAAAGAAAATACCAATGGAGTCACACCTCATCGCACACCATATAAATTGACATACACACACAGTACATAGCAACAGGTGCCAACATGTGTCGTCCAACAGCACTAACAGCACAATCACCAGCTGCGCCTAAACAACAACAGCGGACAGAATGGAACCAACAGTAGCGAAATTCACATGTAAATCATTATCATGCCATTGCTACCATCACCACCACATTCATCATCCTTGCATGGCGTAGGATTATCATCGGCAGCCGATATCAAAAGGGACACAATCCAATCAGCACTAAGGGACCAACATCATTGCCGCCATCATGTCACAGAGCACATGGCCCCATACCTTCGTCATCGCGGTCTTCATTATAATCACCAGCTACATCAGTAGGGTAGTGACCACTATCATAACACCAGCTGACATGATAGTATCACTCCGCCTGCACCAGTCTGCGGCACAGCACTCAATGGGGACAGTTTTGAGGGATATATCAGGTATATGGTCGAAGCCTCAATTCCCAACCACCTGGTGTACTCTTCAATACTCTCCTACACACACATTTACAGGCAACAATTTTCATCCTGTTGCATACAGCACATATCGTCTGGCTAATGATTTTCACGTTACCACATTATATTCACAGGGAGGGGAAATCACTTGCGGCGGAGTCCTATGGCGGCTCATTTATTCACTCATTCACTTTACAATTAATTAACACAAAGCAAAAAAAAAATAAATAAAGCCCCTATTATGGTTCTTACCGTGAGTGCATAGTGAGTTAGAGTAATGTCAAAATTGCTCGCCTAATATTTCTCGGTGACTAATTTTTCCCAATTTTTTTTAAATCGTATTTTAAAATATTTTTGCAGATATTAGCAACAAAATGATTATGTAAGCTTTAAAATATTTTTGTTCCCTTCAGCGTCATTCATCACAGAAAAACAAATCCACATTGCATTTGCCTGTTTTGCGGTATTTATTAACAATTTTAATCGATAAAATATCTAATTAATTCTCATAAAATTACAAAATTAATCACAATAAATGTAAATGTGTTGATAAAAACTGTTCGTATGTGAAAAAACTGTGCTGGTAAACTTCAAAACGAATGGAAATTGTCATAATTAACAAAACCAAAAACATCAGCCGGGCATAACTCACGCCAAAATGAAAGTGAGAACTATAATACCAAAATTGAACTCACACGATTTTTCAAGTCACAGAGACTCGCCGGTGAGGTGAGAACCATAATAGGGGTATAAAAATTAAAATAAAATCTCGACCCCTACATTCTCTTTGTCGTGTCACTTGTCGCTTGTACCGACAGGCGAATAGATTTATATCATCTTTGTCAACTCGAGTCGAGGAGCTCCACATATTTGGAAAAGCTGAGTTCAGGATACTAACCGGCTTCCTCACAGGTCATGTTTGCTTAAGACATTACCTTAAGAACATGGGTTTAAGTTGGATGCCACTTATCATCAACATATTTAATTAAGATGGATGATTGTACTGAGAGTTTTAGTAGTGATTGTTCAAAAAGGCGCTCCTTAATTATATCGGCTAACACTGGAGAGAGACGCTAACCTAGAAATTTGTTTATAGAATTCGTTCTTAAAAATGAAAAAAATGTGTTTACAGATCATTATTTCAAGGATCTCTATGAACTCATTTTGTTTAATATTAGTGACATTAGATAATTCAGACCATCTCATTTTAATTATATCAATAATAATTTGTTTTGGAATATTAGTAAATAACTTTAGTTGGAAAGTCAGTTGATCTTATTTCAATCCTTATACTTGTGCTACGATGGTTTCTTGTATCAATTCATGGAATTACAACTTACATAGGTATTGAAAATGTGCAGCTATTCCATAGAAAACACATAAAAATACCAATGAGTTAATATCTTGCAAAAAGGTTTTTTCGGCACGTGTATCGTGATATTGTTATGTCATGGTAAATCTTGTTGCCAACACACTTTTCTGGGGTAATTTTCGAGCTAACTTCACAGACATTACTGTCTATAGAAACAAGTAATTCCAATCGAACACCTCTATTTAAAAATACAAATCAATAGTTTGACAAGGCGAGCCGAATATACAGGATTTGTCACCCAATTTTATTTCCACAGAAATTTTGTAAACCTTTTAGTTCTAGTCAATGAATGATGAATGTGTCATTTGATCACACATGCACCTAGTTGTGTTGTGATATGCTCGACAACATTAAGTTGTTTTTTTTTTTTCCAATAATTTTATTATATAATTGTTTTGTAATCATTTAGGATCTACAATATTTCTCGCATTCCGGAGATCATGAAAAACTATTTTCATTTTCTATTTACCCAACTACCACCAATACAAAGAACCAAATTATTTTGCATATAAGTAGTGTTTACATTTTAACGTACACATCGGCACAGAACATCAAAAACGTCAATTCTTACATACCCGAAAATGCCCTTGAGTCGCTTTTATATTACCTTAGAATCTCTGCTGCGGTTGAATGTTATTGGTTTTGTTTTAACTGAGACATATACATGTTTGTTTTATAATGTTACAGATAAATAAACAACCGCCTATGGGCAACAGATGTTACTGGCAACCACCATTAACATTAACAAATTTGCGGATTAGAAATATCTCATTTTTAGATTTGTCAAATCTCCCGAATAAATCTTCCAAATTTTAACGAAATAACTTTTCAGTGAACGCAACACACCATTAATTCTATCTTCATTTCAAGCCTTAAAAAATACAAACATTTATGAAGCTTTTTTAATTTATATTAAGCTTAAATTAAACTTATCTTGTTTTATTGTTGTTGGTGAAGTACTATACATTTTTTATTTTAAACATTGCTGATAAAATCAAGAATTATATCAACCATAAAACAGTTTTAATTCGTTTGTTTTCTAAATATCTACCATTTTTTATTTATTTTTGGTTTTTTCGACAAAATAATCTCAAGCGAATAAATCAAATGATTTACTAGTTTATGTTTAATTGTCTCAACAATGTTGAAATTAAGTAACCATAGTTACATCGTTCGTAACCACTTTACACCAAAATAATCGATTTAATCTAGACAATTTTTCAGTTCGTTTTCATTTTCAACGCTTCATTGTCCTGTTACCAGGGGGGATACAAACAAGCAGAAAACCAAAACAGTTAAATTTTCATTACTATCAGTGAATATGTATACTATGTGGTACATAGTAAATACCATCTATTATAATCTATTGTTTATAGTAGCTATCATTTTATTCTCATACTAGTACATGTATATTGCACATAATACGTATACATATGTATATGCTTTGGGGTAAATAAAAAAAACGTAAAATATATTTTTTTGGTTTTCATCATATACCTACATGCATGTAACAAAAATAATCTTTCCAAGATGCCATCTACATCTGTGGTTCCGACTATAATCGGATGTAATTAGTTATCCACCCGCGAGACAAAACAACCAAATGTTTTTCCAGTAAATTTCGTTTTGTTGTTTTTTTTACAATCGAAATTTTGAATTTTTCAAATAAATATCAGGAAGACAAAAAAGTTTTTCTCTACGCATTAAGTCGATAAACTGGGGGGGCTATTATTTGTGAATTCGATTCGAACGAATTAAAATAAATGTTAAATAATTCAGCCTTTCCCTAGCCTAACAGACAATAGGCAACCAGCAAATTTTATTTTGCGGAATACGGTTTATATTTACATAATATGCATATGTAACTTCGTTTTAAAAATATGTACATGGAAACATGTCCGTTGGTTAGAAGGATTTTCACGTTCAGGTTCGTAATCTCGAAATGTGAAGTAAGAATAACAGAGTACATTTCATGATGTTCAAATATTTAGTAAAATACTGAAAGAAGACATTGATATTATGGTTCTTGGTCAAACTTGGCTGCAGAGTAAAAATATGGTGCATTTCAGCTTAACGGTTTCAAGGAATTTTTTTATATCGTGATCTTAGAATAGCAGGAGGTTTAATCATTTTTGTAAAAAATAATATTAAATGTATGATTTTAAAATGTGACAATGGCCATTTTCTATTTCATTTCATATGTCTTGAGCTTCAAGATAATAGTTCTATTAAGCTATGTGCCTTTTATGGCATTGAAACATTTCTAAGTTTTCTGGACAGCTATGATGTTAACAGGACTGACACAATTATTGTCGGAGATTTGAATTATCCCGTAACTAAGAGCGTGGATATAGTCTCTGATTATAAAAATATATCAATGAGTTCCGGGATTGTTGTCTATTCTTGATCATGTTGCATGTAGTCGCACAAACATTAGAATTGTTCATAATTCCACCATTTTTTCAGATATTAGTGATCGTAATTTAGTTTTATCATCCATTTTACCCGTCTGTAGCCATATATCTCGAGTTCTATATTCCAACGCTGCAACTTTGTGAAACCACCAAATGTGTCTACCTCCAAGTGGTAATACTTGGGCAACGATTTAAAACATCGGCTAAATACTAAAGACGAGTACAGAGCAATAAGCGGAACAAATATGGAAAATAATAGCCCGGGTGGTACACCTGACACTCAGGTGAATCCACCCCCTTCGGAGATTGGCCTTATAGATTCTGAGAGAGGCCAGCCATTGCAATACTATAATTATTTTAACCAATCCCAGGATATGTTGGTGAATAAACAAGCTCAATTGTGTGAAGCAGAAAACGACATTTCACATTCCTTCCAGAGGAGTCAGAAAGTACCGCGATCTCCTGTAAGAGGAGGTAGTCCCTTGAAGAAAAGTTTTACAATGAATTGCGTAAAGCATATACATAATGCATTAGTTGCCGCCAATATTTAGAGATGAAGCCTGAAAATCCTGATCATAAATCTGTGGAAGTTATTATCTGCACTTCAAATTTACAATTTATTTAATACTTAGCTTTAAGTTTATTTTATATTCATTTCTCCAATCTAATGTAACTTACTTTATTCTATCAATTTAGTAAATTATATTTTTGTTTATTTAACTTATGTCAGTACTGACATTTCACAACATTTCATATTCTGTGTCGACAACATAGATAGGAATAATGACATGTCGATAACACAGTTTGATGGCATATTGTTCAGTGGTACAATTTTCATGACAAACTGGTTACAGTGCAATGCACATAAAACAATAGATTATTGACACGTCATTATTATTCCAATAATTTTTTAGAATGTGTGAAACAAATAAATATTAAATTGAGTGATACGTTTTTTTACGTTAAATATTCAAGTGTTTCTATTTATTTCAATTGTGTTGCTGGAATTCATCGAATAAATTACATACAGTCCACTATCAACGTTCCGTGGGGAACAGTTGCATCTATAAGTTCGGGTCACAGGCCTCTACCTCAATTAAAAGGTGATGTTCCCAATATTATCCAGAAACAGCCAAAACAAAAAATACCTCTACCACCACCAATAGTAATAGACAAAGTCAAAGGCTACGATTTACTCTACAAAAAATAATTAATGGTAATGAAAATGAAACACCTCTTGCTCGTACCAAGGTTCTATTGGGATTGATCGTTTTTTATTTCATCTTCTTATTTGACGGCGATTAATGCCTTCGGTTTCTTATTAATAGGAATGTCCATTCCTAGATGGCATTAGTTAAAGGAAAGGGAAATATTATATTTAGTAATACTAACGAACTATAGATGGCATTAATTTAATATTTATATAATTCAAATTATATCCGTTAATTCAAATAATGTCTGTAACAATAGCTACTACTGACTAGTTTAAGGCAAAGGTGATGAATGGAAACACCATCAAAATAGATGGTAGATGGTGAAACTTACCAAAAACTGGCCCAAAATGTTAAACGAAGACGGTTATGGCTAAGAACCTACACTCTATACGTGTAAACCAGAAAAAATAGTTGATGACCTGAAACTATTACAAGCAGTTAAAATGAACCAACCCGAATTAAAGCGTAGATTGTCGGAAATTGTTCATGGACAATTGGGTCAAATGATTTACACTCAAGTAACCATAGTAACGGAAATCAAGGCAAAACTGCTCAAAATGACGATTTAAATTAAACACTTAAATTGATTTCATTAAGGAACATATATGTAAATTAGAAGAAACCCAGGACTTAAACTATGATCATTCGCCGATCCTATTAACGTTAAGTGAGAAAATCATTCAGAAAAAGAATTTCTATTTCTACAATAATTGGGAATACTTTAGACTATCCTTAGAAGAAAACATTGCCTTAATGGTTAGATTAAAGAACGAGGAACAATTAGACAAAGAAGTTTACAAATTTGTAAATGATATTTAGCCTGGTAAAATACTGTTGAAATTAAAAAGAAAATCAAGGGAAAAAACTATCCAATGGAGTTAGGGAACTCCTAGCAGAAAAAAAGAAGAACGAGCCGGATTTGGCAACAAACAAGGGCCTTACTCAACAATTAAGAAGATACATCAAAGAATTGAAAGATGAATCAATCAGTAACTATCTAAGATAATTAACAGTAATAGATAGCAATACAGATTATTCTCTTTAAGATTTCCGAATATGGTATTAAGGAATATCGTATAGATTCACCTTGGTGCGTCAGAAGTAATGACCTCCATAGGGACCTTAAAGTGAACCTTATCTTAAATAAAATTCAGCAAAAAGCACGGAGACATGAACAAAGGCTCCGGCAACATGTAAACATTAAAGCAATTCAACTACGAAACAACACGAATTTCTAGTACGCAGACTTAAAAGAACCAAACCTGCTGAGCTGGTCTAATTGTTAAAGTAAACAGCATTGTCCTGATCTAAAATCCACTAAAAAGAAACTGTCGTAGCTTTTATCCGAGACATGACCTATTAACGTAGGACTACATACAATTGAGAAAACTAAGTGAAACCAAAATTTAGAAATTACAAATAAAAAAATCCGTTAATTGCACAACAGGAACTAAACATGTGTACTGTTTTCCCTCTTTCGTAATTTATAATTTTTTTCAGACAAACTGAAAAAATTTTGTGGTTCTTAATTTTCAGTATGTATATTCAATGTAGATCTGACATTTTTGAGGAATCGTCCATAGGTGAGTTTTCCTGTGTAGAATTAAATGTATATTGCCGTTTCTCTAACGCAAAACATTTTCTGCGTGAATTACCACACGGCAAACTTTTGACCTACTACTGTCAAAAAGGGAAGTTGTGTTAGAATCTATTATAATTTCAAGAAAAATTTAGGATCTTATGACTAAGAAACATGAACAGTTAAAAAACTTCTTCGAGAATAATCGATCAATAAACAATTTGTTGGAATTTGCGTCTCTGGGTGCGAGCATATAGTACCATCTCCAGAATATGGTCCGTATTGCCTACGAATTAATGGATAAATTTACCATAGAGTTGGAACGTTACAACCTGAAAATAGAGATCAACGTAAATTTGCTCAATTAAACATTTTTGAAGCAAACGAAGCATTTAAAATGCTTTATGAGGTAGAACAAGAGTTCATTTACGATGCTCAAGAAAATGGTACATATCCGCCTTAGAGTACAATAGAGATAATGCAAGATCGAAGATTTGATCGACGACGATATAATTCTCCGAGATCTAATGAAGTTGCTTTCCCAATGAGCCGGAACTGAGATTTATCCTTTATTCTGTTGAAGTCGCAGGTCCAAATGACCGTGATGTACTTTTCTTGTGTCCAAAATGAAGGCGAAGGTCAATAAAATCAATGCGGGTTAACTGTTGCCCAATTAGTTCCAGTATGTTCGTTAAATAAAAATTACTGTGTATTTAGATTTATTTGATCACTGTTTTATTCACTGTATTCACCGTAAAGAAAGATTAATACATTCTTGAATAGAATGGCGCCCAAATTTAATTTTTATTTATGGGTATGTCCGATATATACGTAATTCATCATACAATGAATTTTTGCGTCGAAAAGAACATTTTATATCAGCTTTAGGTCTTAACAAAAAAAATTATTACACAAATTTAAGGCTATTTCATATAAAATATGATTTTTATTTAATCACCCGATACACAAACCAATAAAAAATATACATCTTTTACATGAAATATCCTCTAGTATAAAATATTGGTGTTTCGTAAAACCGGCTTTTTTCAATATTGAATCGTTTTTGTTTCATTGAAATGTCATTTTAGTAGTGATTGTGATTTGTGATTGTGTCGTGTGTGCATCAGTATCGTGTGAATTATGTGAGTACGCAAATTTAATAATTAAAAATAGTGGTAATTGGTTAAAATATTATTGTACAATATTAATAAAAAGAAATTTTGAGTTTTTTCTTTACAAAAATTATGGTGAGAAATAACCAATAGGAATAAACAATAAAAACAATTTGGTGATTCAAATTTAATAATGACGCCATGTTCATTCATGTTACAATTTCAACAAAGTATTTTCATTATATGTATTATTATTATTTAATGTAGATAGAGCACTCTAACCCAATTTATTTATTGATTTATTTATTTTTAATACTTTTCACCCAACGCATCATAATTTCTTAATTATAAAGACATCTTATTACATACTTTTAACTTAAACTAAATTTAATCTCACTAATTATATTCGAACACTATACGCTAAACCATTAATTTAAAAAAACTATCTACATAAATGTATATCACTTACCTGTAAGAATTTCCATTATATATCTGGAAAAACTTACAAGCTAAGCGGAAACATATCATCGCGGAACATAACATTTTAAATGCAGGAAATACAATTTTAAAGAATCGCGGAAATTATGGAAAAATGTTGTGTTGATGAATATGTTTGTTTTTCGATTTTACAACTTTAAATGGCATTGACAAATATTTATAATTATGCGCTTGTTGTTTGTAATTTAATATTACGTAAACGCAACTTACTAATTATAAATTAACCTTGAAAGTTGTATGACCGCGGAAATTGACTTATTATAAATTAAATTTAATGAATAAGGAGTGTTTCACAACATACCTTCCCTTCATATGAAGATTTTTCTAAAGGAAAATTCTTATGGGACATATACATATGTATCTAAGTAGGCTTAGGACTAAGTATACTAATGGTTATTAATTACTTGTTGTTCTTACATTCTAATTTGTTGAGGCTTACATAGTGGCTTCGTGGTCTGCGTTGGATCTTTTCATCTTTTTTCTGGTTCTCTCGGAGTTATATTTGTAAATGTTGGTTTCAAATTATTTTTTTGGAAGTAAGTTGGCTTCAATCTCACAATATTTTGGAAGCTTTGAATTCAGTTTTATATCAGCTTTGGACTTTTAAATCGAATTTCACCGCATCTTGGAAGTTTTGGTTATGGAACACCTGAACCTTTTTGATTGCAATTACCCTGACGTTTCATAATTTTGTTGATCTGCCTGTTGTTTTCGGAATAATAATGTTGATTATTTTAGGTACTGCTCTAATGTTGTGTGGATTTGGTAGGAATTCCAAATATGTCTGTTTCAACATATGTATCTTATTTCGGTTATTTTGAAACAATTTTCCTTGATAGATGGATGATGATCATGTCTCAAACATCTTGTCTCAGAATGCGTCTTCATTTGCACTAGTCGTACATATGTTTTCTCTGAACCATTGGAAGATGTTTGAATTTTAACGCAAACTTTAATGTGATGATAATTATGTGTATTTTAACGAGTAAACGGGAGTCATCGTATGCAAAACTGTTGCAATAATACTGTTTGGTTATGATACTCCAGCGAGTATAACAAGGGTGAAGTTGATCAGGTTGTTGTAATTGCTCGTACGTTAAATAGAATTATTTTGTTGAATCGGCTGTTACGATGAGAATTATTTGGCATTCCGCTTCTATGAAATTAATGCCCTTACTTTGCTTGCTGAACTCAAAATCCATCTGTTGTGATTCATTGGGATTTTGGTTAATCAGTAATTGGATCGGTGTCTAAGTTGTCTTTGCTGTTCATATGCTGTTCATGTGGCCAATTGTTTATTCGAGAAATATTTATGTGTGCTATCCATTGATTTGAGCTTGGTGAATTAAAATCATGGTTGTATTGTTAAAGTGCATCTGCAAATTTGTTTGTATAATGGTGATGCTTTGTCGTTAATCATATTTTTGTATCAAGTAGTATTGAGAAAAATTATTGGACCATGATGTAGCTAGATGATATGTGCGGTTCATTGGATAATGGTATAATGTTTTGTTGTGAATCATAGTTTTCTTTGTACTGTGTGATAAACCATAAAAGCCCGATTTGAATCTTTTCCACTTGGTATGTTGATCGTTGTAGTTGGTGCCTCTTTTGGATTTACTTAATTCTCTGGTTACAATATTTTAGTTTAACTATTTTTCCAATTTACTATTCTTAATTTATTATTTAGCATTTTATTGCTTTGATATGATCTAAGAAAACAACTTTACTATTATTTTAAATTTATGCTATATGTATATACATATGTATAAGCAATTTTGTTTTGGGATCAGATTGGATGATTGAATAAGTTATTTGTTTAAAACTTAGTAAATTACTTTATATTGGAATGATCCTCATTTGTGCAAAAAAAAAAAAAATAAAAATAATTTCGATAATGACTTTGTTTATTATTTATGAAACAAATACTAGTACCAAATTTTGATTTTAACTTAAATAAATGATTGTTCATTAGGAATTTATTTTAAAAAAAATTTATCTTTAAATTTCTTATTCTAAAAGTTAGTAAATTGCTCGATTTAGTAAGTTGTTCTTTTCTTGGGGTTATGTGGATCCAAGCGAAGGAAAACTTACTTATTTTTACCGTTATCACTCTATGTTTACAATTTTATAAATAAATTTATTTTTTGTTAAATTTTGATTGTAATTCAATAAAACTATTTATTAATTATTTTATTAAAATTATTGGAACTGGATTAGGAAGAAAGGTTTGGTAGCGGCTTAATTTCTTTTTTCTACACTCCCAAGCAACTGAATCGACTAGACCATCAAAACGCATATTTTTTTAAAATGGCTGGATCGATTTTCGAAAAACAACCTTCTTTTGACAGCGTTGTATTTTATCTTTTCAAGGATACCTTTATCATTAAAATCCATACAGTACTTTTCAAATTAAAGCAATCTTAGCAAAATGCGATATTTCGGTGAAAACAATTGGCGTGATGCAATCTCCTGTATAATGCCACGTTGACCTATATTTGTCGTCACTTATGAGTCAGACGTTGACCTGAACAAATCTCTACCAGTTTAATTCATTGTTTCCTTAAAATCATGGATACCACTCCAGAAAAATCCGCATAAGTTGTTGCTTTATTGCAAGAAGGACACAATCAACAAGAAGTCGCTCGTCAGCTTAACATGAGCCAATCTGCTGTCTCAAGAGTATTCAGAATGTTTTACTAAACTGGTACCTTCAATCGAAGACCACAAACCAGCCGGTTTCGGTGTACATCAGACAAGGACGATCGATTTATCGTCCTAACTTCACTGCGATATCGCCATCTCAATGGCGTCGATGTGCAGCAGGAGCTAAGACAAGTTCGAGATGTAGCTGTTAGTCAATGGACAGTAAGAAGATGCTTAAAGGAAGCCAAACACACTCCAAGACGGCCCGCTAGAGGCCCAAAATTGACAATACTCCACCGCAAACAGCGACTCGAATTTGCTCGCGAACACATCAATTGGAACATCGAGCAATGGACGTCCGTTCTATTTACTGACGAGTGCAGAATATGTCTCCATGGTAGTGATATGAGAGACCGGGTCTACCGGCGTCTAGGAGAGCGATTTTCGCAGTGCTATTTTGCTGAAACAGTGCTGGCATATCGTTTGAGGGAAAAACAGATCTTGTTTTCGTACACCCAGAAAAATATAACATTTAAAATTAAAAAAAATACCTTTTAAATATAAAATAAACTATTTAAAAGGATTTTCTATTTGATTAAAAGGAAAAGTTTAAAACTTAAATGATTTCTTTCATTTTAAAATGATGTATTAAATTATGTACCTTTCAGAATAAAAATAATATTCCTTTTGATTTTCTAATAATCAAAATTATTCATAATAAAATGTATTCAATCAAAATTAAAACGTTTTCCTTTTAGTTTTTTTCTTAAATTCTGCAGTTTTAAATGTAAAAGATTTCTTTTTAATTTAAAATATAAACCTTTTAAATAAATGAACAAACAAACAAAATATGTATGTACATAAAAAAGAAAACAGAAAAATAACGGAATTGTTTCATTTCTGTTTTTCTTTTTATACAATTTAACCCTATAAATTCGAATAAATTTGCAAAATTTTTTATTTAACAAAACTAGTTTAATAATATTTATGTATATACTATAGGTAGTGTGCAATAATTTCAATTTTACGTAAGACTGTTAAAATAATTACTAAAAATAATTTTTAATAAAACAGTTGACTTTAATAAATCGATGTAGATTATTTGTGGATCCAATCTTTAAAAACAATTCCCGTAAAGGGTTAAACTAAAATTTATTCCTTTTTTCTTGATTTTCGTATTAAGTGTTGAAGTTTTGATGAGTGCTTATCGGTTTGATTTTTAAGAGAAAAAATAATACAATATTTAATATGAGTAATGAAATACAAAGTGTAAAATCAGTGACAATATTGAAATTGAAAGTGCAAATGATTTCACAGTTTTAGATTGTGATCAACTTGAAGAGTCGGAAATAAAGTTTAAAGTCTTGTTAAACAGTTGGGGTGTTGCAAGCGACATTTCTGACTATTTATGGAATTTAAAAATAAATATAAACGTTTTAAAAAAGTTTGTGCCATCTGATATAGAACAAGTGTTTCCTGATTTAGATAAATACGGAGCAAAAGTTCTCTTTAGAGCTGGCCTAGAGGAATGGCGTAAAGAAATCGTAAGTACATTTATTGCAACATAACCTTATTTTTTTTTGTATACATGCGCTTTTCAAATTATGAAAAATTAAAAATGAGATTACATCGGCATAGTCGATTAATCGATTTGGCCAATTTCGAATATCAATTAATCGGAATTTTTTGTTATCCTGATTAATTGATTAAAGCAAATTTTATTTAAACTTAACATTTTTATTGTTTATTCGTGTACTAATATCAATATAAAGTTGTATATATTAAAATACAATTTTGGTTTTGTCACTTTCTGTTTAATTTTATAATGGTACATGGAACAGAAGAAGTGTATTATTCAATTTTCAATAGAACTAGCCCGCTAGCAATGTCTATATTATTATTATCAATCATTATTTTTATTAATTACACAATATTTTACAGGGAATTCCGATGACGAATAGTTCATTTTTATGTAATAGTGCAACAACTACGTTAGATAAGCAATCATCCGACTCATTTATTCTTAAATGGGTTGAAACCACAGCCAGATCTTCACCCAGCCATTCAGTTAATACATTTCCAGATCTACGAAACATTTTAAATGATACTTGGCGTGGCAAAGAAGTGGTTCAGTTCTATGCCAAATTTAAAAGATTAAATAATCCTCACCAGAAAGACATTTGCCATGCGATAACCGAATATTTTATTTCAAATCAACATAAAATGTTTAAATCCATATTTACATATGTTGTTTGCGTATTATTTCACTTTTAAATGATTTTTAAAATTAAAAACACAAATTTTACTTTTATATTTATTAATTTTTATATTTTATAAGTTTGCTCCTTATAGTGAAATTATTTAGTTTTTATTTTGATTTTTCAAAATCGATTTCGGTATATACTTATACCATCGTCAGTTGACTGCTCCTTAAACTTTATTGAATAATATAACGATTTTTACCCGCTTTTATACCCAAAAAATCGACATTTCAGGGTTTTCTTTGTTCAATTTGGAAAATTTCTCCGCTTACTTATGAATTCAAAATAAAATCGTAAATTTTGAATATCGAAAACTCCATCATGAAAACAAGCAGTGAACATCAATCGGATATAAGAACAATGGTAGTGGACAAAATGAGTAATTTTCATGAAATAGGGCAGAACCAAACCGCCAACGAAAGCAAAATACTAAGAAGCATAAAGCAGAAAGTAATGGACAGCAATGCGATAATTACAAAGGCGGATAAAGGAAATACTATTGTCATTATGAACAAAGATACATACATCACTAAAATCGACGAATTTATAATGAACAATAGTATACAAATCTTAAACGAGGACCCGACAAAACAGTTTAATATATCGATAAAAAATGTAATTAACAAATCAAAATATTTACTGAACAGCAGAGAGATGAGGCAAAACAAGATGATCAATCCAACAGCACCGGTAATGAGAGGATTACCAAAAATACACAAACCTGAAGTACCAATAAGACCTATAGTTAACTTTACTTCGGCTCCGTCTTACAAAATTGCCAAGTTTATTAATAATTGGATGAACAAAAACATTAAATTAGAAAATGACCATTCGTTGAAAAATAACCTAGAGCTAGTCAGTAAAATAGAAGGTATCAACATACCAAATAATGGAAAATTAGCATCGTTCGACGTCACGAACATGTACTCGAATATACCCGTAAGAGAAACATTGGAGATTACAAGGAATTTATTAACCAATCGAGATATAGGAACACACGTCGTAGATGAAATAATCCAACTATTAGAAGAAATCACAAACCAAAATTATTTTAAACACGAAGATAGATTTTACAAACAAACAGATGGTCTTCCGATGGGCAGTCCACTATCCGGCACATTGGCTAACATTTATTTAAATTATTTCGAAAATAAATTTATTATGAACAACAGAAATAAATTCTACAAAGATATCGTTTACTGGCACAGATACGTAGATGATATCCTGATCCTATTTACGGGTACAATCAGACAACTAAATCAATTTTTAAATTATTTAAACCAATTACACCAAAACATTAAATTTACATTAGAAATTGAAAATAATAAAAATTTAAATTTCTTGGATTTAAATATAACTAATTCTGATTATCAGCATAAATTCAAAATTTTTAGAAAACCAACACAAACCAGCCACACAATCCATGAGAAGTCAAACCATCCATACCAACACAAGGTTTCAGCATACAACCATATGATTCACAGGCTAAATAGCATCAGTATGTCAGAAATAGATTACAACGATGAGCTGAATACAATCAAATTCATCGCGAGTGAAAACGGTTACAAATCAGCAAAAATTGACTTGATGAATGAAATTTGTCGTAGCAAAATGGAATACAGACAGTCGACTACTTTGCTTTTTGATGAAGAAGTTCAACCGAAATATGTCAGCGTAGAGTATAATAAATATTCTAGTAAACATCTTCAAAAATTTTTTCAAAATTATGGGTACAAAATTGCTTATAAAACACAAAATTCTTTGGAACAAAAAATAAAACCTAAGAATGATTCAATTTTGGAAACCGGGGTTTATAAATTAAAATGTTCAGATTGCCCTTCATTTTATTTAGGACAAACTGGAAGATCATTTGGACAACGGTTTAGGGAACATACAAGGGAAATTGGCAAAATTAGGACAGAATCAAATTTCGCTCAACACATAAATGATACTCAGCACAATTACCAGGACATCAACACAAATTTGGAAGTTTTGCATCGTTTGAGGAAAGGTGACTTATTGGATCGGATGGAGGAAATAGCAATTTACAAAAATAAAAACAACCCGTTCATGCTAAACTCTAAAATCAATACAACAACTAACAAAATTTACGATTTTATTTTGAATTCATAAGTAAGCGGAGAAATTTTCCAAATTGAACAAAGAAAACCCTGAAATGTCGATTTTTTGGGTATAAAAGCGGGGAAAAATCGTTATATTATTCAATAAAGTTTAAGGAGCAGTCAACTGACGATGGTATAAGTATATACCGAAATCGATTTTGAAAAATCAAAATAAAAACTAAATAATTTCACTATAAGGAGCAAACTTATAAAATATGTAAAATTTGTGTTTTTAATTTTAAAAATCATAAAATGTTGTTAAGAGATATGTCAACATTTGCCGCAGAAATAGTTAAGCTATTTCCAACAGAAAAATCGGTAAATAACTTTTAAATTGTCTCAAATTATAGTTTCAATAAATATTATTATGTTATTATCGGTTAATCGACCAAACCAATTACCATAATTTCAGGAAACGTATTATATTCCAAGGCAGAAGCCCAAAAAAAATCCTTCTGGAAAATTGTACGATATGTATCAAAATAGGATATTTCGTTTAAGAAGGATGTCCAGAGAAGCACTTTCGAATAATGCTGAACCTCCTCCAGATTCACCATGTTTTGAAATCAACATAGATTCTGGTAAATATTCTATTCCTATTGCTAAAATTGATTTTTGAATTTTAATATCTATTTTGTAGAATTGTTAGACAATTTGGAGGAAATTAAATTTTGGCTGCAAAATAATTTCGAGCCGTGGAGCGAAATTTTGTCTAGGTGGACAAAATCAGCCAAATATAGATGCAACCAAATAAAAAATACAGTTTCTTTAGAAGCAATCTTAAAAGAGTGGCCACTGTATAATAGTAGCGAAGGCTATCATTTAGTAAGAAATATTAATTTCTGATAGAAGCTGCATTTCACGAAATTTGATCTGATCAAATCAAAATTTTGTTTCAAAAAAATAGTTCAATTAATGGTGTTGCTTTCAATAAAATTTTGATTTGATCAGGACCACTTTGTCAAGAAATACGGCTGCTATCAATGGCATTAATAATTACAACAATTTTTTTTTGTTGTTTGAATTACATAGATTGACATCGATTTTGAATTTATGTACAAGGAGAAAGGAAATCTTTTAATTCGGAATTACCATGATTTTTCACTAAAAATAGAAAAATTTTATGAAAGTAACAAAGAAAAATTGAATTCAAAATTATATGAATCTTATAAAAGTTGTGAAAACGAAAGTAAGTTAGTTTTCAAAATATAAGTAATGATAAGGAACATAATCCATTTAAAAAATTAATTTTAATTTGTTTCATTTAAGGTTCTAAATGTTGCATTGCAGCATTATTATTAAACTCATTGTTGCAACCACCGAGGATTAGCAAGAAAAATAAACCAACTGTTTCGGATGCTGACGAAGATTTTTTGGTACATGTATTGTGCATCAACAATCTACAATATTGTGTATCGACAACCTAAAAAGTGAGTGTATCAAACGCAACCTGAAAATGCAACCAAAAATTATTGCTGTTGGTCCATCAATAGACAAATTAGAGCAGTTTTATATATACATATTTCGATGGGGTAAAATACTCCGTACCTACTTTTATTAGAGCTTTAGATATAACCATTAAATTATGTTTTGTTTTCAATCTAAAATATTCCGAGATAAGCAAGCTAGTATGGGCATTCATGCAACAGTATTTTTTCAAAATACCACCAGAAATAATTAATTCATCCGTAACAAATCTCATAAATCAAATTGAAAATCTACAGTAATTATTAAGACGCAATGAAATTAACTGTAG
This sequence comes from Tipula helvola, assembly GCA_963556165.1. NCBI lineage: Eukaryota > Metazoa > Arthropoda > Insecta > Diptera > Tipulidae > Tipula > Tipula helvola. The sequence continues at coordinate 334,101,567 of OY744482.1, forward strand.
CTTGTTTTTTATGTGATAAGAACTTTATCACTGCTAATATACTTATAAAACATTTACAGTCAAACCATGGCGTTCCTTCAATCTTTAGATTTACGTGCAGACATCTTCAGTGTCGTCAAATTTTTCATAATATTTATAATTTCAAAAAGCATTTAATAAAACACGAAAAAGAAATCGAAAATCAACAAACTCGTTTACCAATCCAACAAAAACAATGCGAAACTGAAACTCGTTCTTCTTTACTAACAATTAATAGTTGCGAATCTTCAGTTATAACTTTGGATAATTCAAATTCCACCAATTCAATTTCATCGTTTATAAACTTGAATGAAATGAATAAAACTTTACAAAACTCGGTCATTGCTTTTGCATTAAAAATGCACAATCATCCTAATATTAACAGAAAAAATGTATTTGACATTCAAAGTGACATTTTAGAAAATTTCTGGCAACCATTTTCAGAATTGATTTCCAAGGTTATTGTACCTGAGGTTGAAAATGTAGAAAACCGTACACGAATTGAAAATTTTTTAACAGAAAATCAAAACCCTTTTAAATTGATAAAAACCGATTATTTATTTCTGAAACATTTAGAGAATTTAGAAATATTCCGTCCTCCGGAATCTTTTATTATAAATAATGAAATAGCTGAAATAATTAGCAATGGGAATCCTAACATAAAATCGGTCAATACGGAGGGGTGTTTGCTAAATATAGAATTTCAAATTAAAAAGTATTTTGAAAGCGGTAATGTACTGGAAGAAACTCTTCAAAACATTTCCCAACTAGAAAATCAAAATAATCTAAAAAATTTTATTAATGGTAGCTTATGGCAGTCAAAGAAAGAAAAATTTCCCGATAAAATATTTATTCCATACTTTTTATATTCGGACGATTTCGAAATCAATAATCCATTGAGTTCACATGCGGGATGACTGGTTTCCCGGAATTCTGCGGAATTTATTACACATTTCCGGTAATTCCGGAATTTCAACTCTCCAAATTAAGTAATATATCAAAGCAACCTTGATTATACAAGCCATAATCTAAAAAACGAAGCTTTTTTAAGGGAATTAGAAACGACGAAAAAACCAAAATTTCCATAGTAAAACACATAAAACATATGGGAAATCACTTTTTTTCCTAAGGCAAATTTGTAAATGAAAACATTGCAAATTCTTAATTATGATTTCTGAAATATTTTCATAAATGTTTGAATTTCAACATATATAAATCTCGTTTAAGTAAATCGTTTTCATTTTCTTGTAATAATTGATTTATTTAAACCAAAATATAAAAAAAAGTTCATAACAACAGCTTTCTGGTCAAATTAAAAAGAAAAGCTTACTACAAATCGTGTGCATTAAGCCAATATACATAGATGGCAGTGGGCAGTAAACATTTTGAAAAACCGTACCAAAAATCGCCACCTGGGGAAATTTAAGTTCAAAAATTGTAGGAAAAGCAAAACAAATTCACAAAATATTTAAGAACGTGTCATAATTTTGTGATTACACAATCTTTTTCGTATTTTTCTGTATAAATCTGAGACATCTAACGTACACTAGTAAAACTAAAGATAAATTTAGCAAGTATTATTTTAATTCGTCAGAGCCAACTTTGATGTATTTTTCAAAATGAAACTTTGAAAAATATATTTTAGAAATAATTTAATTTTAAAATTTCTGCAATTAATATTTACTTAATACCAATATACCCTTCTTGTATATTGCTGCTAAAGATATGTAGAACACTTTTGTATAAACATTTTGTAATATTTTTGCTGTTTTCATTGAAAAACTTGAAGCTAAAAAACACCATTTTTACTATGGATTCCTATGGAAATTAGTGAAAAGTTATACCACTAAAAAAGCTTCGAAAAAATACGTCATAATGATTATGGCTCTATACTCTAGAAGGCTCTGAATATATTCGTAGCTAGCTTTATCAAAGCAAAAGATAGAAGCGAATATGGAAATAGAACCGTTCTAAATAAACTTGTAACAGTGCTTAAAGAGTTAGAACATGTTGGATTGGAAATTAAAACTTCTTCCAAAAATGTAAGATTACATTTTGTGCTAGGGCAAGTTCTTGGCGACAACCTACTTAGGTCTAAATTCCATTTTAGGATACGTTTCATCTTTTAGTAGCAATTATTACTGCCGTTTATGTAAAAGGAGTAAGACTCAAACAAAATCTGATTATTTGGAATTTTCGGGTTCCCTTAGAAATAGAAGTAACTATCAAGATGACCTTGTTATAAACGATTATAAATTGACAGGGATTAAAGAAAATTCTATTTTTAACTCAATAGATTCTTTTCATGTAACCGAAAATTTTTGTTGTGATATTATGCACGACCTTTTTAGTGGTGTTTGTCATTACGATTTAGCTAAAATATTAAATCGTTTTATCTATGAAGATAAACTTATAAGCCTTGATTCATTCAATTATAGAAAGCAAATGTTTCAGTATGGTAAAACTGAAATTGGTAATTTAAGTCCTCCTATTCAAAAACATCATATTCAAACTTGAAATTTTAAAATGAGTGCCAGCGAAATGAAAACCTTTGTTCATTTTATAGTCCTTATGATTGGTGATTTAATACCGGAACAAGACGAAGTATATCTATTTTTACTCACACTAGTAAAAATTATAGATTTGGTTTTGAAAAGTAATTTTCACGTAAATGATTTAACGACACTTCGTCAGTTAATTGAAAAACACAATGAGCTTTATTGTCATTTATTTCAAGATGATCTAAAACCGAAATTTCATTTTATGCTTCATTATGTAAATGTAATTGAAAAATGTGGCCCAATTAAACATATGTGGTCCTTTCGTTTTGAACTATGCACCGTTTCCACAAGGATTACGCACATAATATAGCATCAAGAGTTAACATCCCATTGACTTTAGCTAAAAAATATGCCTTAAAATTTGCATATTTGCTTCATTCCGAATCTTTTTTTCAACCACAAATTTCGTTTGAAATAGACCCTGACAACCATTTTAAAACAGAACCTTATTTTAACAAACTGATTTTAAACAATTTTAATTCTAATTCTGTAAGTGTGGTGAGAAAGTTTATATACAAAGGTAATCTTTTTGAAAAATTTTATATCATCACCAGCACTTTTGCTGGAACAGAAATCCCCCGAGTTTTCGAAATACAAGACATAATAAAGTCAGAGGAAATTTTTTTCTTTGTTGGTAAAAAATGGAATATTATTTCTTATAACAATCACTTCTTATCTTATGTTATTGAGGAAACATGTGTGTATGAACTTATAAAACCTGAACAAATTGATGGACCGCCAATTCATAAATACTTTATAAATAATGGTTTGACTGTAATAAGATTGAAGCCGTATTTTTAATATTTTTATATTTTGAATTATATTATTATAATCGTTATTCTTAAAATTATAATGAATTTTCTGAAAACTTGAAAGTTTCTGGCTAGTTTTAATTTATTTTTTATAAAAGAACCGTATTCAAAATAAACTACAATTTATATGAAATAAAACTGAAATAAAATATGTAATTTAAATTATTTTTCTGTATTTTATTTTTATTATTATTTTTGTTTCGAAATTATACTATTCGCCAACATTTTAACAATTCGCCCTTTTAACTAAGAAACAAAAAGACCTTTATCAAATTTACAAGTTCAATTAGTGATTTTCCCAAATATAATTGCAACGCTTGCTGACTGGCGGCTAAAATATTTCGTATGGAGTTTTATATGGTCAAACATGTGTTTGAATTTTTCATTAAATTATTAATTTCGACTAAATTAATTTTAAAATTTGATATTTATTATTAATCGCAACATACTCATCTTTATTAATCATAAAAAAAAAGTAGGGGGACATCCACTAATTTAGACAAGAAACTTGTATTTGTAAACATGATTTTACGTGTTTTTGCATGTAAAATAAAAAAAAAAGTAGTCAGCGCTGCCCAAGCGTGGGGACAAATGAACTAAAATCGATATTGAGAAAGTCCCTCATTAGGATTAAAATGGCATCCTTTTGTCAAAAGAAAATGATAACATTTTCGTGAGAAGTGCGAAAAATATTATTGTAAGAATTAACCTTTTTGAATTTACATGTTATTTGAAGAGATGTCTCTTAACTTTGAAAAGAAAATTGTACTTTTAATTTTATTTTTAACTGCAAAAAATTTCAGTTTTAAAAATTCGTTCTTAATTTAAAGTGATTTTCATTTAATTTTATAGGTAAATTTAATTCGGCTTCTATTTTAAATATAAATGATGTCATATTACTTTAAAATGGTCACCTTTTAATTTTGATTTTATCAAAAACTTTTGTTTTAAAAGGATTAGAACTATACATTTAACAATTCTTCATTTTGGCAAATTTCCATAGAGAATCCTTTTAAATTTAGCATTGAATCTGCTTAATAATAAAACTTTTTTTTTTGGGTGTACCTGGTGGAGGCCGTGAAGGAGGTCTGACCACTGAACGATATATCGAGGGCATTCCCTTGGATCATGTAGTGCCCTATGCAGGATATATAGAGGAAGATTTCATATTGATGCATGACAATGCCCGGTGTCACACAGCTCGAACCACTCGACAGTTCTTGGATGAGGTCGGACTCGAGACGATGAGGTGGCCAGCACTCAGTCCAGACATGAATCCAATTGAGCATTTATGGGACGAACTAAAACGGAGGGTCCGAGCTAGAAATTCGGTACCATCTAACATCAGTGACCTGAAGATTGCGTTAGAGGAGGAGTGGGGTGCGATCCCCCAAGTATTTGTCAAAACCTTAATAAGGTCAATGGGGAACCGCATGCGAACCGTTGTAGACGCAAGGGGGCCATACTTATTATTAACCAATAAAATTATTTTTGTTTTGCTTGAGTTTTTTGTTGTAATTTAATTTTAAACACCCCCAATATTTTTTGCTTAATCATCAATTTTGGTTGCGTTTTCATTCAAAATTCATTACAAAAAAAGTACTAAACCATTTTTCATAAAAATAGTGTCATTTTAAAGCAAAAATATCAGGCTTTCAAAAAAATAATGTCTTATGAAAATCGGTTTGACCGTTCTAACAAAAATCGCCCTTATGTGAGCGCTTAAAGTTTTAGTCGATTCAGTTGCTCGGGAGTGTAGTTTTGTAATTAGGAACATTGTTTTGATAATGATAATAAGAATTATTGGTACGAGTTGTTTTGCTTCTCTTAGAGTAATTTGAGTATTTGCAAGAGGGGTTATTATTGGGATAGTGTCTGCTATATCACTTCAGGTGTGGAATTTGAAGGATTCTTACTAATTTCTAAATTCTTCGAGATTGAACTCGTCGGATCAATTGCTTTTGAATTATTCGAGACAATGCTCGATTCGTTTAAATAATTAATGCTCGAGAAGGAAATGGGCGGACTGATCGAGACGGGACTCGTTATATTGGATTGTTGCTTAATACTATTCGAGGTGACACTTGTTTTTGGACTAATGATCGAGCGGAACTCGGTGACTTATAACTAAAATTATTGTTCCGAGGCGAAATTAGCGAATGGATTAATGATCGTGGCTTAACCCAATCCTGAATGGGTTAAGTATCGAGTTAACTATTAAGTTATCTGCCACAGTTTCTTTACGCACAAATTGACACCAGAATTACTCCGGTCAGATAAGCGATTCTCATGGTTGGTTGTAAATCGCTATTTTGTAGATTGTATTTTCAATTAAAATTTATGTGGAGATTATCTAATTTAATTTAAAATTAATTAGCCACCACTGGTGTTTACGCAACACCATCGGATCTCCGATCGGATGAACCGTTCTCTCGCTACACTGGTTCAAGCATTTAAATCAGCCGAAATCAGAGGTTCGCGGTGCGGGTTCCTTTGTCGCCCGATGACGTCATTGCGATAATATTATGCCGTGACACAAAAAGCCGAAGAATCGCTATTTTCTAGTTTGAATTTTTAATTAAAATTTATGTGATGATTAATTAATTTAATTAAAAATAAATTAACTACCCCTTTTACTGACATCATCTGATCTCCGATAGGATGGGCCATTCTCTCGCTACACTGGTTCAAGCATTTAAATCGGTCGAAATCAGAGGTTCGCGGCTCGGGTGCATTTGCCACCCGATGACGTTATTACAATATTATTATGCGTGACACATAAAGCCGAAAGACCAATCTAAGCAATCATATCTTTAAATTAAAGGTAATGCTTATTGTTGGCGCCACCACTGAATACATGACTGGTGCAAGGCCTGGTGGCGACCACATCAAAGTAACCAATTTCCCTCCGTCAGGCAACACCAAAAACCAAAATGGAAAACGTCAAAATACACGACGTTTTGAGTCGGTCCTTCTCTCTTGTCAATCGCCGAAGAACAACAACGTGTTCGCGTAAATATTATACATCTTAGCGAGCTGTGAAAATGGCACTTATATTGATACATAATAAAATAATAATTTTGAAATTGTTTAATCGGTATGCTATGTTTAGTATTGCTCATGCTGTTGCCTGTTGCTGAGTTTGGTTATGCGGGGCATATAGGAAACAAAAGCTATAATAGCGGTAAACAGATTCAAATGCCAGTTTCTAAAGATACGCACAAGGAAAAAGCCGCAGAGCCATGTTACGTCTCTCCACTTCCTTTGATTTTACAGTCAAAATAGCGCATTTGTCTGAGAGAACCGCCCTATTTAATTTAGTTCAAATCAATCAAATCAGCGTTTCCACTTTGCTTTGTTCACTTGATTTGCCGTGACCATTCACAAAAGTCTAAATATGGAATCTTCAACAATTGCTGTGTATGAGTAATGGTGAATTTTAAAGCGTTCAGGGCAGATTTAGATTATTAACTTAACAGAACTGCGCTTTGCTGAAGCTCACCAAGACATGGCTTTATACTGAAATATAGTTGGTTATAAATTTCAATTATCGACTAAACAGTTAATGTCGGTAAGGTTCGTCCTTCAAATCCAAAATAGAACAACTTATTGACTTTTTAAACCAAAATAGTACCGTAATTTAAATACTGAGCGAACAGCAGCCGTCTATCTGCATTGGTTTCTCAGGCCCATCGAAAAGACTTGGAACTCGCCCGTTGTTTTTTCAAAAATAATGTCGTGTTGCAATATCATTATGTTCTCATTCTGTTATTGTTTACGCCCGTATTACGGGCTTTCTGCCCTAGCATAAACTAAGTACGCAGATTACTGATGAAGACCAACTAAAAACGAAAATCCACAAACAACCACTGCATTCCCTTAAGCACCAAAAATTTGTTATGAAGTAGTATACAAAACAATTTTTTTTTTACATCAATTGTTTCCCTTTATCATCTTTATATTGTTTTAGGCAACATCAACATCATTAGTATTTTTGGATTTTTGTAAATTGAAATATTTCCAGAAAATGAATAAACAACAAAGCACGAAACAAAAAGCTTTTGTTATTCTATATGTATTGTAATAGAGTTTTGTAATAAAAGCATAACCAAATAATAACAACAATAACGAATACGGTACCAGACGCAATCCAAATTTCTCAAAATTATTCTCCTACGCCAAAAAAAGCTTTCTTTTTATATTATACGGATATACATACATATACATATATACATACACCAACAACAACAAAAATATGTTATAATCGAACGAAAACAAGTCCAAAAAAACTAATGAAATTTATGGATTGAAACGATGGCACAGTAAAAAAAAAAGCACAGAAAAAGCACTTTTTCGATTTTGTTGTTGTTGGCAACAATTTTTGCTGATATTATATGAGATGATACTACATACCAACAAACTACATACAATAAAAACACATTAGAGTCAATGTAGTAATTTAGTTATCTTTTAGTTCCGGTTGATTTAATTTTTTCGTCTTTTTTTTTGCTGTTCTTTTACAATATGTGTATGTGTGTATATGCGCTTGAGTTATTTTTTTAGTGCTTTAGCCTTTTTTTTGTGGGTATTTTAAGCAAGGCGAAAAATTAGCTTTTTATACGTACAATTTAGGCTTTAAAGTGGTTTGTTATTTTCGTGTTGATGGTCTGGTGCGATGTTTTTAAAATGAAGCAAACGAGCAATGAAGAATTTTTTCATTCGTTGTGTTGTGAGAGCAAATTAAATTAGGATGTAATTTAGATTCCCGATCGGATAGCTTAGGAAATGACATTTGTGTTTTGTTAAACTGTGGGCGCAGGAAATGGACGAGTATAGGAATGGTTATAAAGATAATACTCCGGTTTTGGTTAGAAACTTGGGTATGTTGTACTCTTGGACAAATGAAGCAACCATTTATTTTAGATTCTTTATCGCTAAAAGCTAATTCGATATAAAATTTAGTTTTGTTCTCGTTTAAAAAGCTTTCAGATTCTAATATTAATTTCTTATCAAAAAAAGACAAAATAGATTATCCTATAATGTATCAAGTCAAACGTAAAATCACAACAAAACCAGATAAAATCAATAGTCGCAATAAGTGTATTAAGAAGTTTATTTGCTTTTATCTACTTATCTTGATAATATTTATTTACGTTACGTATCGCTACTATAAATTTATCTAGACGTAGTCGTACATCCAAGAAGAGGAAAAGCTACAAAATCTTGTATAATTTACTTTTGATGTTTTCTTGTTCACTTCAAATCGATTATACGAATAAGAACCGGGATTTTGTTCGATTTTAAATTTATTTTTTTATATTTCAGTTAAAGTGATCATTATTTTATATTGAATTATAAGTGTTGTTATGTTTGTAAGATTCAGATTGTGATTTGTGCATTTTGTATGCGGAAAAACTTTGATTTTTAACCGCCTTGACTTAAAGTACATGGGGTAATGGTAAGGGTGGAACTATCGGACTGGCAGCAGTACAGTATAAAATCTTTCTGAATTATTTTTTATTGTTCTTGTTAAAAGCTGTAGAACTTACCGTTAGTCTCGGTGGTGAAACTCTAGCTTGAGAAGACAATAATGCTTAAACTACTCAAAAGATAGTTTGTTTTATTTAGCAAGTACAATTATGGATAAACCAAAATGTTTGCTTAGGTAGCTAAAATATATTTATGCACTAACGTTCTCCCCGACCCTGACCTTCGTCTGCAGTTGTGGCAGGGTGTTTTGTTTGGTTCGATTTCTCTTAGTGGTGGAACCGCTGCCTTTTTGTTTTTCATTCTGATCCTACAATGAATGGTGCATAATGGTGTATTTGGTGGAATAATAATGTTCCTTCTTCATTCATTAGTCCCTCCGGTACTTCCTGCTGTAGCTTTTCGAGATCTTATGTTTATGGTAGGTCGTAAAATTTAAATGGGAGCTCTTCCCGTAATGAGATTGTCATTTCATTTGATATTTTGAATGTTGGTAATAGCGATGAATGCACCTTGTATAGATAGTATATCTGCCTAACCGGTATGGTTATTGCTGTTCCTCTAGGATGCTAACTGAACGTTTAACTTACTCTGAAAAAACCCATTGGTAGTTGAATCCATGTATGAACTGGTTGTAAACATCTTCTTGTCACAATAATTGCAATTCACATGTGACAATATCTGCTTGATTTTGTACAACATACTTCATATTGTTACGTTTGTGTCTTGTCAATCAAGGTTCGAATCACTGGGTTGTTTTTTAAATCTCACTAAAACACTTTTTAAATAATTTTTTTAATTAAATTTTTAATCTTCACACTATCGCTTACCAAAAACAAAAACTGATGTTCTAATTCGAACTCGTTCGATCCTTATGTACTCAAACCAAGACTTCTCGAAATTTCATGATTGTTCCGGTAAGAGCAATTTAGAAACATTTAGAACAGTTTTATCACGAAAAATCCCATGTTACTACAATAAAACTTTCCACAGGACCCAAATCGCCTCTTCTGTATAGGGCCAACCTCTCTAGTTGAACCACTTTCGGCTTACCTAGGTGTCCCCTCTGTATCCCATAAACCACATCAGTTATCCTTGTGATGACAGTGTAAGGTCCTTTCCATGCTGGTTTCAGCTTCGGTGGTGATCTCTTCCTTCGTCGGGTCGTGAAGCCATACGAAACCTACTTAAAATTTCCTTGGAATACAAGATCACGTGCCAATCGTAGAACTGATAGTAGGGCAGAATCGAGTGGTGTAAATACACCGGACCCAACATCACCTGCAGCAAATACACCAAGTATTCCGGCCGATCAAGAGTCAATACCATCACCAGCAAATCCATCCACACCTCTCACAGTAGAAAATCTAGATACTATAGATAATTCATCTACCTCTTTTACACTAATAAATATTCAACCAATATCGAAACATCGATCGATGGACATCCAAATGGTAGTGATTTGTTAATGATGGGCGATGATGATTCAGAATCAATGATCATCAAAAGATGAAAAAATAACAAAACATAATACTCGATTATAACGTAGAGTTAATAATAGCCTTCCTGGAAGCCTTGGTTATTTGCTCTTATGTCATATCGAGCTTTTTTTTATTTGGTCACTTTATATCCTTCCCCCGTACAAATTGATGAAGCTCATTTAGTTTATCCTTCAGCCGGTCTACATAATCCTGTCCACATAAAGCCGCTGATGGAACAGCCCCAAACTTTAAATCTCCAGGTAATCGAAGATTATCTCCAAATATAATTCAGCTGGTGTCATTCCGGTCGTGTCGTGTATTGCTGATCGATAGCCCATCAGAAACAATGGTATATGTTGATCCCAGTCATGTTGATTTTTCTCCACGACCTTAGCTAGATATTCCTCCAACGTGCCATTGAATCTTTCCACCATACCGTCGGACTGTAGATAGTAGATGCAAAGGCGTTGTCCTCGTTCTATTAATACCGAGCATCTGGCATATTCTTGAAATACCACCGACTTAAAATTCCTTCCTTGATCGGTATGAATCTCCATCGGTATACTCCAAACCGGCTAATGCTTGAAGAAGTTCGATCCAGCGTGCTACATGTCCCTCTGGATTCTTGTGCCCTGATCTTTCCGTAAATCAAATTTTTGGACATACAGGTATTTATGGAAATGCTTAACGCATTCCACTATAGCCAACAACTCTTTCAGAGTCACGCAATAATTACGCTCCGGTTTTGATAATGTTTTGGAGTACAACGCAATAACTCGTTCTTGGCCATTAGTTTCCTGTAATAATACTCCACCTATACCGTCATTACTTACATCGGTGCCAAATATAAATTTCACGTTAGTTCTATAAATGCTTCTTCCTGGTCATCCTTACATTCGAATGCCTTATTCTTCCTGGTTAACTCGTGTAAACTCTTTGCGATGTTGGAGAATCCTGGCACGAATCGTCTATAATAGGTGCACAATCCCAGAAAGCTTCGTAATTCGTGTAAATTTGTAGGTCTTGTCCAATCCTTTACCGCTGCGATCTTTTCTTCGTCGGTGTGAATTCCATTGATCGTTACCAGATGACCCAAATATTTTACTTCAGTACTGGGGCTTAACTTTAATCCGGCAGTCTGTATCCGATCCAAAACCTATCTGCCAAGTTCTTTAGATGCTCGTCGAAGTCCTTGCCAATGACGATGATGTCATCCACATATATTAGACACGTCCTCCAATGTAATCCCGTGATCAGAATGTACGACCAAGCCTAAGAAGGCAAGACTCCCGGATGACACCGGGCCCTCCGTACAATCTTTACACCCAACAAGACCGAAGGAGAGGAAAGGTATGTTAGCATTAAAGACTCAACCCGGTTCCAGACACGTAAGTAGTCGTTAGCTAGTAAATTTATTAGTATTTTTTTAACACTTCTTAATCACAAGACAAAACAATTTTTTGTAATACAGCACCCCTCAACCTAGGTGACCCAGAACCTCCCTCCAATCTTCCCCAAACGATCGTCTCTGAGATCGATGGCAGCTTCGCCTGGTAGTTGCTCCTGCACTGCTAGATTGAAATGGCAACTTCATGTTATCAGCATGAAGTCCATATTCAAAATGATTTCGTCCACAATATCTGCATTCAGCACTTCGTGTTGGAAAATAGTTCTCCCGATCTTTATTTTTACGATCTTTTTTCCTTTTATTATTGAACTATCTCCAGGTGCCGTTTGTAATTTCTATGCATTAGCTGGTTGTATACCTCCATAGATAAGATTTTTACAGACACTCGTGCGATTTGCTCAGGGTGATGATGCAGTCCGTGCCATTAATATCGCCTTTGATTGTTAAGCTGTCACCGCTTCTTGCTACTTTCGAAACGCGGTTGGAGGTTATGGGGCAATCGGTTGTGGGAGTCAACTTCTCCCCTTTAAGCTGACTCTTTTAAGTTGAATAATCCCGTCGTCATTTGGCGCTCTTGTTTGGCCACCGCCTGCTCTCCGTTTGGTCGTCGCTGCATAGGAGATGTTGATCTTTCTCTTTTCCTTCTTATTTCCGACCGACCTTATCACATGCCCAACACCTAATTTTTGGTTATCACATGCCCAACACCTAATTTTTCGCTTCCGTCTCGCTATCTATATGTTGATCGTTAGTTGTTTATGCTGGTTTCGATTTCCACTCGGGGAATTTTCATTGACGGTTTGGTTATAGCTTGTGCAGTCTCGATCGTCAACGCAAAAGCGATGGTTTCTGCGGAGGTTGCTTTAGGTGACAACATCATCCGCCTTGCGGGTCTCTGGATCTCGAATGCCATTAATAAATGCGTCAATTTTAAGCCTTTCCATATAATCAGCCCACGTACTTCTATTTGCTAGATGCACTAATTGCTCGATTGCAGATGCAAATTCCTGTAGCGATTCTCCTCCTTTTTGGTAGTGGCTTTTTAGTTCCATGCGATAGATTTCCCGCTTGTGGTCACTGCCATACTTTCGATCTAGCGCCTTCATAATTTCAAGATAGTTGTTGCGCTCTTGTTTCGGGATGGTTTGTAAAGCCTCTGCTGCTTTTCCTTTAAGGGCCACTATTATTTATTTATTTTATTTATTTTATTTATTTTATTTATCTTATTTATTTTATTTATTTTATTTATTTTATTTACATAGAAATTTACTAATATTTTAGCACACTCTATTTTGAGCTAAAGCTCATTCACAACACAGCGTGCCAAAACGTATGATTTATTTATTTAAAGAAACAGTAAATTTATCAGCCATGCTTAATTTCCATCCAGCAATTGGTCAACTTCGCCTTGGGTTTGTTTTGGTATCAATTGATCAGCAGGGGCGGTCCGATCACGATTTCGTAGCCTTGTTGGCCTTGTTGCATTTGGTGCACAAACAAACATGTAAATTAAAGTTACCAAAAAATAATTTACGAGAAATAATTTAAAAAAAAAAAAAAAAAACGTCCAATTGACGCGAAAGTCAAAGCACCCAACAAGATGTTTATCGTTCCATTGATTTTGTTTGGCCGCCGTTTTAAGCATCAAAATTCCAGGTTTCCGTTTTTGAGGAGCTCTTACATTTTGCAAATCACCTGTCGACGGATAAGTTGATATTTTCTGAGATATTTCTGAGATAAATCCAAATTTCACTTGTTCATCATCTCCAACTTCTCTCCGATTCTGATAAATAGTAACAAAGCAACATAGATTATACAAAGCCTTAAAGGTCGCTGCACGAGTATGGATATAAATCCGTACAATCTGAATCCGGTCATTCATCCAATGAAATTACCCAAATATTGTCATGTGACCGAAAAAACTATTCCCCTATTTCTCCTCTCGAGTTAAAATTATTTCAACATTAAGCAAAATATCTGCAGAAAACCAACATAACCATACCAACAAATATATATTACGAGCTATTTTTTCCCCAATTTTTTGTTTGTTTGCTTATTTATGACTTTTCGACTTTTAAAAAAATTTGTTATTTTGTTATTATTGAAGTTATCATAGTATTATTGAAACTAAAAGCAAAGAGAAGTTGATAAGTAAAATAGACGAATTTACGGGAATTTATTTAGCAAAAGGTCAAATAAGTTACTAACTTCGTTCGGATGCAGATTGTACGGATTTATATCCATACTCGTGCAGCGACCTTAAGGCCTAGTTACATAGACGAAAACGAAACGAAAGACGAAAGAGTTATGGTTATATAAACGAATTGACGAATTCGTTTTTTGACGTTTGGCAATTTGGTTATATTTTATTTCAAGAATTTACTTTCGTGTAAATATAATATTATTCAAATAAAATAAGTTTTGAAAACAACAAAGGAATGGACACCGACTTTTATTTATTAGTATTATTACCAATAAAAAAAATTTAAAAACACATATTCTATGGGTTAGTCAAAAAAACAGAACCGATAGTGAATTACCGGAAGAACGAAACGAAAGCAAATTGAATTGAATCAATTTCACCGGCCGATCACGGTGATGATCACGGTGAGGTATAACTTGTATAAGAGAGCATCACCGTGATTGATCATCGATCGCTCTTGGAGCACTCAGTCGTACAACAGGGATGCTTTCATGCATTCAATTCATTCGTTCCGTTTCGTTTTCGTCTATATAACTAGGCCTTTAGTCTAAAAAACGAGGCTAATAAAGGAATAATTAGAAACGAGGAAAAATCCAAACTTTTCATATATACTATAAAACATATGGGAAATCACTTTTTTCCTACCCTTGACAGACTAGGGATTAGCTAAGCGCGATTAGTGAAACGAGATTAGCTAATCCACCACAAATCCATATGCGTTGACAGACTAGGGATTAGTTTTTTAGGCAGAGAAAAGTAAAATTTTATTACGGTGATTTGCTGAAATATAGCTATTAAATCAGCTGGACTCATTTTCTAATTCAATATTTCTCAGATTTATACATTAAAACACACTAGATTTTCTTTATATAAACTTAACCTCAAAATTTATTCAGCACAAATTGTTTAAGATGTCATTGATTTTATAACTTCTGTCGTAAACTCATGCCACTTGCCTTTTCAGCAATGCTGAAAGAATTATTTCACATTGCAGTGCCGCTTGTACCATCACTAAACCCAATACGACGAGATAAGCTTCAAAATTTTCAAAGATTAGTGCACTAACCTCGATTAGTCACTAATCCTCAAATAAAACGAGATTAGCTAATCTTCAACTTGACACACTACAGCCAATCTCGAAAAAATCACTAATCGCGCTTAGCTAATCCCAAGTCTGTCAAGTATAAGACAAATTAAATGAAAACGTTACAAATTCTTAATTATGATCTCTGAGATATTTTCATAAATATTTAAATTTCAACATATCTGTTTAGAAAATCGTTTTCATTTTCTTTTTATCTCGCAATTGTTTGAACTCATATACACAATTTGCAACTCTTTCGTTCGAAGAATTTTCAAAGAGTATATATAAATACGGATTTATCTTAATCTGTCAACAAATGATATGCATTTTGTCATTAATAATAAATAATAAAATATGTAATTTATTTAAAACAAAAGTGAATAACAAAATTTTCATTAATTTTGTTGTTGTTGTGGAAAATAATTTTCTAGCAGAATAGCTTGATGAAAAGTTTCCGAGATTTAACAAAGATAGATGAATTTACGTTTTACATTTTTTTGTTTTTGTTTATCTTAAAGGATGTAATTGATTTATGGTGTGCATTTGTCATACTAAACACTGTTACAATATTAATTGAGTTCAGCGTTAAACAAAGTACGTGCTCGCTCCTTTAAGTTTTAAATAATGAATCCAAATATTTTCTTAGTCGTATAATAAGAGGATGTCGATAATTTATTTTTTTTATGTACCAAACAGTGATATAAATTCAAATGACATAAAGTTTTGGTTTTTAATGAAGATTCATTATTAAAACAATATATAAAACGTGCTATAAAAACTATGCCAGAAGAATATCATAATTTCTTTTATAGACGTACTCCATCTCTGTTATCTTTAAACATTTTTGTTATCATTAATTTTCAGTTTTTTTTTACGTCTTTAGATGAAGTAATTTGTTTAAACAAAAAATTAAATTTATAATTACACAAAAAACTAGTCAAGTAAAATGTTCAAACTCTTTCTTTGAATATTTTGCAGTTGAGCTGTTGCAAAATGAAATATGTCGTGCACATGAAAAGAAAAACTGAATAAGTTTTCATTGAAACTTTTCAAATGTGTACTCGTGTTTGCTTATCTGTACATATAAATGCGCATTGTATAGTTATGTACTACATATTTGAATTTTTATGTTTTTAAATATAATTTGAGAATGAAATCTTACAAAAGAAAAAAGTTTGAAATAATAATTCTGAATAGTGAATCCTAAGATTATTTACTTTATGTTGAGGTTGGTTAAAAATGTATTTATTCTTCGATTGTGACGGAAAATGATGATTTTTCTTTGAGACAAATGTAGGATACATACGAACTTTTGTGTCCTATTTTTTGAAAATTGTACGGCCTACTTTTTTTTAGAATATGTATACACTAGAATAATGATTTGTGTTGTATTTGTTTGATATTTTTTAAGCAAACCGATTTCGACAACATCGTTGACGAAAAGCTTTCGAATATATGGCGCACAACCGAGTAAATTTGATTTGTTTATGTAATTTATCAGAAACCTTCGATGCAATTAGTAATAATTACATTAATTTTTTAAGAATATCTACAGATAGTAAGATGAATAACAATAACAACATTCACCCACATTTATCATAGTCTTTTAGAAAAGAGCAAAAGATTAAATGTAAATCAGCTATTATTTCACAACTTATTAATTGTACATGAAAATTTTGTTTTTTATCCAGATATATTAGGCCTATTTTATTTGCCAAATTAAAAATTGGTATTCATTTCGGAATCGCGTCCCTGCCAAAAAATACTATTGGATTTTGAAAACCAAGTACACAGCGGGTATTCACGAATACCAAAATGGTATTGGATACAAGCAATTTTTTTGCAAATGGAATAGAATGGAATAGAAGTAGTTACGATTTCTCATTTTTTTTTCTGCCAAATATCTGAATAGATCTATCGAGCCGAGACTTATTGACGATTGTAAAAGTAAAGAAAGCGCCTCTCGAGGACAATAGTTAAAATGATGCACCTGATAAAATGACATTTGTCACAAATGCGACGAAAGAAAATTTAGCAATGCGGTAATTAAAAATTGTTTTTATAGTCCAAAATTGGAATTATTTACAACAATTTCGAACAACAAATTATCAGGTAGCTCACTTTAAAAATTTTCCACTAGGTGGAATCTGTGATGCTCCAATCGTCAACAAAAAAACACATCAACAATAACATTATTATTTGTATTATCAAGACTGACCCCCAATATAATTTTTGATAATTAGTGTACGTTTCGACAGCAAAGTTTGTTGTTATTTTTGCAACGCTTCTCACACGGATAGTACACATATACAAAAAAATGTGTATCGGCACAAAATTTGTAATCCACACAAATAAAAAAAACATTCAAAATATGTAACAACCAAAAAATACTAATGCCTAGATGTTTTTTGGTTGTTATTTTTACATTAGTACTAAAATTCAAAATTTCCCCTACGAAATTATTGAACCACCCTATATTGTCAATACATTTTTATTTTGACGTTTATTGAATGTTTTGATTAATACGACATGTAGAATATTATTTGTATATTTTGAACAGGTTTGAGGAATTTTAGGATTGAGCATTACCATCTGTAACAGATAAAATGTGATTCGTGATAATAAAATCGAATTTTGGCGATCTGAGCGCCAATATTTGTGGTGATTACCCAAATGCCTCGATCGAAAATATTACAAAATGCCAACATGGCGGCTGATGATGCCAAATGCATATATGCCAAAATGGCGGCTCAAAGTTATAAATAAAATATTAATTATAGATGTAGGTATATTTTTAAATTGAAAAGTATTCTAATCAATTTTGAATTAATAAATTCAGAATATAGCTTGAGCGAATCTCAAGAATTTTCAAGCAGCAATTCTACTCAACCTTAAACTTGTGTCATTCATTTACAACCAAGTTCAAAATTGTATCAAACGTCAAAAAGTATAAATACATATCCAAACGAAATACCCACACAACCTTACAAAAAAATATTTCCCGTTGTTAAAATAACAACGAACTTTACGGTCGAAACCAAGACTAATGCCTAGATGTTTTTTGGTTGTTATTTTTACATTAGTACTAAAATACAAAATTTCCCCTACGAAATTATTGAACCACCCTATATTGTCAATACATTTTTATTTTGACGTTTATTGAATGTTTTGATTAATACGACATGTAGAATATTATTTGTATATTTTCTAATAAATTTTAAATTTTAAGTATTCTAATAAATTTTGAATTAATAAATTCAGAATATAGTCAGAAATCACTCCTTGATACAACTCTCTTTCCTCGTGCGAATCTCAAGCATTTTTCAAGCAGCAATTCGACTCAACGTTAAACATGTCATTCATTTACAACTAGTTTCAAAATTGTATCAAACGTCAAAAACCCACAACAACCTTACAAAAAAATATTTCCCATTGTTAAAATAACAACGAGATTTGCGGTCGAAACGTACACTAAAAGTTGTAGTTGCCTCTGCCGATTTGGACCTAAATTATGAACTGATGAAAGAGGGAAATTTTTTTGAGTACTATCTAGTAGTTCATTTCTATTTATTTTCCAAATGTCACAAAAATCTTGACAAACATTCATTTTTAAAGATTGTAGAAGAGAAAAAGACACAACAATACATACACAAAGGAAATACAATGAAAATATTTGTAAATACAGGTAACCCGTAACTCGTACAACACGGTGATTACGATCCACCAAAACACCGTGCTAATCAAAAGCATGATATACCAGTGGTCACTAGCCGCTTGTTGTATCATTTAGTGTGATGCACCGGTGGTACATTGGCAACTGGGAGTGTTCTTCGTCGTGGCGTACCAGTGGTGCACGGGCAGGGAGCCTTTGTTATGAGATTTGGTTCGAGAACCGCAGCGGGCCATAAGGCTTTCCAGCACGCATTGAGTGTGAACGACTTCAAATCTTTCATTAAAAAGCAATGATGTCGGCATATTTCATACGGAAAATTATTTCCAAACCTCCGACATATTTGTATCAGATTCCAACAAAAATTGATGTTCATGTTATTGACAATTATTGAGGTATAAAACTCTGTACTAAAATAAAACGCAAAAATTTCCCAGTATGTTTCCCTATATTTATCGCGATCTCGAGCAGCAATCTAATATGCCGCATCCACATGGGGTGTGAATTGTGCACTTATGCGCGCATTTAGCGAATGTAAACGTCGTGTGGATGGTTTTCACATGACGAATGTCATGCCCGCTTAACCGCTTACATTCGCTAAATGAGCGAATATGCGCACATAAGTGTACATTTCACACCTCAGGTGGATGCAGCTATAGAAAAACCAGCTATTGAGTGTGGACTGCTTGATCTCTCTCATTGATAAAGCAATGATGTCCATTTCATAATGAACAATTCTTTACAAACCTTGGACTCCTGCATATTTGTATCAGATTCGAACAAAAATTAATTTTTAAATTATTGATGTATACAATTCTGTACTAAAAAGAACAGCAAACATTTTCCAGTATTTTTCCCTATATTTATCACGATCTCGAGCAGCAATCTAATAGAAAAACGCAGCTAAAAGAAATCTAATGAACGTAGGAATTTATTCTTTACATATTTCAAGTCGTTACTACTTGTTTTGTCTAGCCGTTGCAGTCAGGAGAAACACCTGGACCTGTTATTTGCCAATGACGTCATGCATTCCGAGGTTTCATCATGTTTGGATTTCACCAGCACCCAGAGCCTCTACCCCACACCAATTATGATAAATATTTTTCATATAAATTGTACAATTGAATCCTTTTCTAACAAGTTTTATTTTAATTTCACAAACGACTATGCTTCCTTAAACGAGTTCCTCAGCAATTCTGATTGGGACATTTTGCAAAGTGGCGGTAATTTAAATGACATCGTTTTGATGTTAAACGACATTCTCAGATGTGGTATTGAAAAACACGAGGGTGGAGAAACGCCGCAATAAGTTCCATTCATTATACAGGCGGTACGGGGTTCAAATTTACCCCGATTTTAATATTGCCCGCAAAGAGTTTAAAAGTTTAAATTGGTTTTTATATAACTAATACGTTGTGCGAATTGAGTAGGAATTGACATCAAGTCCAAAGGAGTTCTGGAGTTTTTTGAATAGTAAGAGAAAAGTGGTTAGTTTTCCTTCGCCTATGTCTTACCAGAATTCCGTCGCTAGTTAACCGTCGGAGATCTGTAATTTATTTGCTAGCTATTTCGCCTCAGTATACGAACCAGCCACGATGTCCCCTACCATTCCTTCATGCGCTAACAGTTTCGTGGAATTTAATTATTTTAAATTTACTGAGCAGGAAGTTTCCGATTGCTTGCTTAATGTTGATATTAAAAAGGGCGCTGGTCACGATGGTATTCCGCCAATCCTTATTAAGCATTGTGCCGATAGTTTGTCCCGCTCAATTACCTTCATGTTTAATGAAACTTTACGTAGTGGGTTTTTTCTTGTGCCATGAAAAATTGCCTGCCTCAATCCCATTTTTAAGGCGGGTAGAACAAACGAAGTATGTAACTATCGGCGGATTGCCATTCTTTCCGTCATACCCAAACTATTTGAAACTATCCACTCTTTGGAATCCTGCAAGAAATAATCCGGGCCGAAACGATATCGGCCAAATTGGCTTTTGAATCCATGCCAAATTTCCCTCAACGATAAATGATGAATAGTTTTGATTTGGTTTGCAACAAACACTTCTAGGTCGCCAATTGGTGTATTGACCCAGTGTAGCGCGATTGTTCAGTCACTCTAAAAATATAACACTTCCACTGGATAATTAACAACTCCCCTCTATTTTGCAGCCATCTTTGGAATTAGCTCTGCTGTGCAAAACTCGGGTTTCGGTATAGTTTTGTCCTTTGGTGTTATTCTCGATTTGAAGCACACTAGTCGACAAATTATTTTATTGTTGCATCTACTACATATATAAATGCTTTCTCACTTGCAACGGCAAAGCACTAGAACTGTATATCCGATGGATTTGTAGAGCCACCAAAAAGATGTCGACAAAGTATATGAACGCTCAAATTATTTAGTTCAGAAAGCTCATTTTTGTAGGTTAACCACTCATTATGAACCTCTAATGATGATTTCGTATCTCAGCCAATTCCCTCCACGGCAGGGGCTATTAACCCCAAAGGTTTAAATATTTTGGCCAAGCCTAAAATCGTAAATTTGTTTGAGAAATTTTGTGGTTGCACCTTAATTTTAAAACAATCACTAGCAACACACCACAAGAGACCCAGAACTTTCATCACTGCCGGTTACTCTGCTTGTCTGACTGTAATTACAGACCGAACTGCATAACACAAGTTTATTACAGGGAGATTGTCTTTAGTGCTGGTGGTGTATCGTCCTGCAGGAATCTCTCAAGGAGAGTGGCCGCAGTGCCAAAATTTTGTCTCACGCCTGAGAGGTTTACCCTGGTCAAAAACCCTTTTGTATCGCTTCACATAATTTTATGTGAGGATCTTTTGAAGGTTTGTGAGTGACGTCCATTTCCATAATTTTTCTCAGGACCACGCTACAAGAGTATTAGTTTCTCGAAATCAAGGAGCCCCGTTCGATGATTCTCCTGTAGAGAGATTCGTAGTAGAAAGTGGGCTTATACCTTCGGAAACCAAAACGTAACTTCTGCTGGTGTAAGACACTTTAGAAGCATCACTATCCTTATTATTATTTATTTTAGAACCAGCTCTACCACAGGAAGGCAGACGTTGCATACTATCGAATGTTTAACCTTATAGCCATTCATCTATCGGCGTGCGCTATTCCATCATAAATTGTTTTATTATCAAAGCTCCCTCCTTTAGTGCCGTATACTTTATAGCCTATTGTCGAATCAATCAAGTTCCGGCGGTCGCCAGAAGGAGGCAGCACGTAAATTTGCGAATAGTGATCACGTTGGCCCTCACACAACAGTGCAAACCGAGGACTAGAGCGCTACTGAAAGGTTACGGAACTGGAAGTTTTTGCTCATCTTGGGCATCGATCCTGTGGTGACTGAGCTGTGAAATCGATGTCTCCACAAATAGATACCCAACTAATTGCCCGACATATTTGCAGAGCTTGTATTAATTCTGGTGAACTTTTAACTATTTACAAGGTATTTATATTCGGCTACGCATAGAATATAATTATACTTCTGGGCAGAAGCGCCTCATGCTCCGCCTCATTTCAGTTGAATTTGATTGCTGAGCAAATAGAAATAATCTATCTTCAGCACGCGTATAACCCAACCTTTACCTGTCTATTTAGGCTACTGCGTTACATTTCATTTACAATACCATTTCCAATTATCAAATCAACAAGAGTAAACCTTGATTCGAAGAAATTACAAAACCAATTAAAATTTAATTATCATAGTTTTTCTATTCTTCTCTATTTCCACATTGCACATATAAAATCCATCTTAGAAACTAAAACTAGAGACTTAAATAAAATAAATAATAATAATAACAATGAGAAGAAGAATATCTACATAAATTGTTATGCACGTACATGAAACATAATTTACTTGAAAAACGGAAACATAATCTTAGACATAAAATTATAGTCTTGAAGTCATATATGTATATAGAGAGAGAAATACGTACATATAGTATGTTATATAAGATGTCTTATCATGTACGTATGATGATATATTTTATCAAAAGTTTTGCCATCTTTTGTAGATTTTAATTAATTATTTGGTACAAGCGAGTAAGTTTTTCTAATTGAGGTTGAATATGTGTAGTACACACAAAGGTTAGACATGACAAAAAAATTGTGCTTTACTATAAAGTACAAAAGCACGTATTACCGGAATATTAAAGACGTAAATCTCTGTTGCTTCCATTACAAAACTAATTAATTTATTTGTTTATCTAATTAAAATAATTTTTGTATTAAATTTACATATTTTTTTGCTTTTTTATTTTTGTTTAATTTAAAATAATTTATTTTGCTTGTTATTTAATTATATAAATAATTAATTTATTTGTTGAAAATTCGTTTTTTTTACGTTTGTTGCTTTAAATTAAATTTGAATAAATTATATTTTGTATAATAATATTAATTTATATAACGAAATAATAAAGGCAAACATTTATGCAAAAATTAATTTCTGAAGAAAGCATAAATATGAAAATTTAATTTTCAAATGTTTTTTTTTCTACATTTTCCAAAAAAATATGGAATTGAATTGTATTTTGTTTTTTTGTATGGGTCTGAATAAACAATTCAGGATTCCGTAAAATCTGGTGGATGCTTTTCCAAGGTTATTGATGTTTTTTCTGTATAGGTAGTCGCAGTTCACCAATTATTTCATCTTCAGTTAGATTGTATTCTAATTGAATATTATTTTGTTATCTTAATTGCAAATTTCTAGATAATTGTTAAGAAACAAACAAACAAACATATTCGAACACTAGACGATTTGATTTTCTTTTGCTTTGTTAATTAATATTAAGGTCGCTGCACGAGTATGGATATAAATCCGTACAATCTGAATCCGAACGAAGTTAGTAACTTATTTGACCTTATGCTAAATAAATTCCCGTAAATTCGTCTATTTTACTTATCAACTTCTCTTTGCTTTTAGTTTCAATAATAATAAATATACATATGACAATTTCAATAATAACAAAATGACAAATTTTTTTAAAAATCGAAAAGTCATAAATAAGCAAACAAACAAAAAATTGGGGAAAAAATAGCTCGTCATATATATTTTTTGGTATGGTTATGTTGGTTTTCTGTGGATATTTTGCTTAATATTGAAATAATTTTAACTCGAGAGGAGAAATAGGGGAATATTTTTTTTTGGTCACATGACAATATTTCGGTAATTTCATTGGATGAATGACCGGATTCGGATTGTACGGATTTATATCCATACTCGTGCAGCGACCTTTAACAATAACAAAATATTACTTTGGTTCAATTATTCAACTGAAACGGAAGGAATGATAATTGAAGTAATTATAGTTATGTTCAGTCAGGCCAGCAATCAGGCGCTTTAATACCACAAAATCTATACCTCCTTGGTAATTTACTCTAGTGGTAAACACTACAACTATGTGAAGAAGAGAATTTTTCTATACCTACTTGTCGTGGAATGAAATTATTCATTCCGGAATGAAAATAAACGGCATTGTTGTTGTAAAATTCTCAAAGTAAGTTTACAGATAACAAAACGTAACATGTACCACAAATTAAATAGTAACCAGATGCGCAAACACAAAGTAATAACCATTTTCACTACATTTGATTTTCTTGAATGTGTCACCTCTCGGAAATAATAATAAACGTTAGTTAAAACTCAAACCAATAGAGATCGAGCGTCTCTACAAAATATAATCTGAACTATTAAAATCGTAAAGTAGTATGTATAGTTAAAATAATATCTCGTTGAAAATTCCTATTCCTTCGTTCTCGAGTAAAACAACAACAAAAAATGAATTTGTTGTTGTATTTACTCGGGAATGAAAGAATAGGAATTTTCAGCGAGATATTATTTTGACTATAGATCATGTTTTCCGAAATAGGCAGCACCAAAAGAAGAATTTTAGTGTTATATATTTGCCAACAGATGTCACTATTGGGCAGAATTTGTAGAATAGTAGGTCAGGTTTTATAAAAGATGGCAATAGTGTTTTAAATTGAAAATGTAAGAAGTGTGTAGACGTGTTTGAGAAATGTGAACAACTAACACAATTTTAATTTGTTTATTTAAACAGTACAAATATTTAAATTATTCAATTATTAATAACAATTAATATAAATGATCAGAAATAAAAGATCTTGTTAACAACTATTATAATTATTATTATTATTAAAAAATTGAACATTCATACATAGAATGGAAACAATTTATTCCCCCATAATAAACTTTCTACTTATGTGTAGTCAGTTGGAGACGGGCGGATGTATGAAAAATGTATAGGGTTGGTCTTGTTGTTTGTATTACAAATATCTATATGGTGAAAGCATTGCTACATGGAAAAAATACACACGTTTAACTAAAAACAGATTTTCCATTTACGAGTATTGACTGCATATTTTTAATTAAAACTAATAAGAGATAATATAAAATAACCTAATTTATTAATTAAAATAAATAGTTTGACAACCGTCCGTTTGCCGTTTCCAGAAACGGCAGAATTGAAATTGCTCATTATTCAATAAAAATTGCAAATTTATTTCAATTTTACTATTTTAATTAATAAATTACTTTATATTAATTTAAATCAAAATTATCCTAAAATTTATTCTAAATGGAAAATCAGATTTTAGGAAAGCGATTTGTCATGTGGCAATTCAGCATATTTTTCGTTACACTGACATCTTTGATAATCCATGTAATGTGAAATGTTCATTTTTTTGTGAAGATGGCATTGTCGGCGGTTAAAGAAAAGTTTGACATTTAAACATGATCTATACCATAAAATAAAGAATCCTATACTTTTTGTATGTACACATACATTCAACAGCAAAATGTAAATAGAAAGAATTTTTTTATTGGTGCGTATTGTTGTGAAATGCTTTCTAAATTAATTAAAATAACGTTAAAACGTTAAAATCCAATCATACAAAAACGATCGCGGAATATTTTCCCACATCGACCAAAAAGATAAGAATCAGATTCAATACACAATTACAACAAAACATATAAAAACATAAGACAGAAACATCTGAAATTTAATTTATATAGCTAGCCACACCTACTAATTCTAAGAAAATGGTACAAATAAGCTATAAAAAAGAGAGAGAATTAAATTTATTAAGTCGCGTTGCGAATTAGGAAAATAAGAAATTTAATTATGCGTAAAATAGAAAAAGATAAAATAAAATTGAAGAAAAATTATCACACACAGAATTATATGATAAATATGTAAGCAATAAATTATGTGTATGAATGCATACGGTAGAGATAAGGAAATATAAAATTAAAATTAACTGACACATGTTAAAAAATATCACAAAGTAAATAGCGACATAGTATATAAGAACATAAAATACAAAACAAATGACCCATAATAAAAAACCAATACGAAATTAAATTAGCGCAACAAGTAAAAAGTACATGCGACCCAAAATCGGTAAATGTTTGGTAACTTAAGTAATTTGTGATGAATATAGAAAAATGGTATCGGAAAATTTAGACATTAAAAAATTAAAAGAAACGCATATTCGGCATAACCATAAATTATGTTATGTATTTTAGGTAATAACAAAATTGTTGTTGTAATAAGAATAATATTTTAGTATATAAGGTTATGAATTTTAAAAGAAAATCATGAGTTGTAAATATAATCCAAAGAGGCACAAACGCTGCCCAAAATCTAAATAAAATATATTAGTCGATGAGTTGTAAAGTATATCTTCCGAGGCACAAACGCTGCCCAAAATTTCAAAATTAAATTAAGTTTAAATTCAAATAACAAAAAACCAAAATCTACATTAAAATTAAAGTCAAAATATTAAGTAATTTAAAATTGAAAGTGAAAATTATCCAAGTATCCTAATTTAAATCGAAATAATAAATAGTTAACGCGGAGTGTCATTATAAAATAAAACCGAATTAAATGTGCCAAATATCAAAACTTTTAACTAAATAGAGTAAAATTGCCATCCAATAATAAGAGAATAATTAAGTGAAATTAGATTTATAGTAATTAGTGATTAATATTTAGTAAATTAGTGAATTAATTACCTGTCAATATCAATAAAATAAAAGACAAACAAAAGTAAATTGAACTGTAACGGTGTATTCATAAAATAAAAACAAGGAATCAACAGAAAACCAAGGAAACCTGAACCTGAATAATATAAGTGGTGAGTATATTCCCTAATCAACCTACTAACAACTGTGGCATTATTGAAAGTTGAATAGCTAACTGAAAATGTGAGTAACATCACCAGTACGTGGTTATTCAATAATCGGTAATGGGAAATTTAGCCTATTAACATTTACTTCTCCATAAAAATTTAGACAATTCAGTAATAACATAAGAATCTGAATTGTTTCATTGAAATTAATCTAAATAGACATAGAATCTCGAAAATGATTAGAGATTATAATCACGCGGTAAAATTAATTTAATTTAGTGATCATACATTAACTTAATTAAAATGCTAAATACAGTTCGGTGATCATAGGTTTATAGTGATGTGTTTGTGAACGTACATAGTATATATTGATAAAAAATCGAGAGTAGATCATTCATAAAAATCTAATAAATATTCCATCTTGTTTGTTAAATTCAATTAACAGAATCAAATAGAATATTTAACCAAGACACAAATTCAAGCACATTCGCTATAAATAACATTGTATTTAAAGTATGTTAGTATTAAACATCACCATCACACAACAATAAATAAGATAAATACAGTGGCAACAACTAAAAACCACTTAAGTCGATTTAATTGAGAACTGACTTAAGTGGTTTTTAGTTGTTGCCACTGACAATACAATAGTATGCACCGCAGTAGAAGTTATTTATTTATTGTTTTGGCTCGGGAAGGTATGTACGCCGCACGTAGGAGCGGATTATATAGAATCTATTAATGACACTGCAATATTTTATATCGATCCCCCATCAAATATTAAATAATTTGTATCGATTAAATTTAATTTTTTGTTTCGATTTTTTTTTTTTTTTTACTCTAAAAATTATTTTTTTCTGTTCCAAAATATTATATTTGTTGCCAATTTATTATTTTTGATGCTAATGTTTGTCGCCAAAAATTTTTTCTTGTATGCCCGTTTAAATTGTCCCATTGATTTTTCCATTTATTACGAGATTTCTTAATTAGGGCTGTAAAATCATTAGAAACCCATTTTATTTTTTGTCGTAATTGATTGAAATTTTAATTTTACGATGCAATCCCTTTTTTTTTGTTTCCATTTTTTTTGCTGTTGTCCTTATGGTATCGGGAAGAATAGAGAAATAAACAACAATCGAAAATTGATAATTTCGAAAAGTTTCTGTATAAATCCAACTCAAGATAATTACTATCTAAAAACAGTTTAATTTTAGTTTTAGCTGGATAGTGCAATACTTTTGGATTTAAAACGTGAAAAGAGGCATGTTTTAGTAATCGTGTCTGCCTAGCAACTCGCGATAGCAATTATTCGAATTTAGTTAATTTAAAATCAAACAATGTCAAACTTTTGAATTACACAAAGTTGACCAAAATTTCTAAATATTTAACAAAAAACAATCCATACAAAATACTGTAAAACCTCAATTCAACGGTCCAACATTCTGTCCCTTAAATACCTAGAGGGGCAGAATGTTTCCAATCTTTTGTTATTTATAGTTTTTTTAGACTATTTGAGAAAATTAGATAATTTTATATCGCTTTTGGATTTTGATTGTAATGATTAAAATAAACGGCTTTAGCAATCATTTTTGTTTTTAAATAGTGAGTGTTCATGGCGCATTATTGGATTTTTGATTGTTGCTGATTCAAATAAGCGGTTTTATCTTATACGGTTCAATTTAGGTCCCATTCAGCATAATAAGTTTTATTAAGAGAAGCGCTAAATTTTCCATTACCATCTATTCGAACAATTAATAATTGGTGTGTTTTAAAACAATTAAAACCAGGTTTTATTAACAAATTATTAGAGCAACTTTCATCGAATATTTTAAATTTTAAGCCAGATTATATCAAAACAATATATGTATTTTGTTATTTGATGAAATACAAATAAGAACTGATTTGAAATATAACCAAACTCTTGATGAAGTCGTTGGTTTAGTAAATTTTGAAAATAATGATAAACAGTCAATACCAGCAAAACATATTTGATAACATGTTTATGTCTAGGGGATTATTTTCAAAAGACCAATTTATTGTAAGTTATGTTGTTCTTGTTACCGAAAATCCTATTCCAGGAAAAAAATCAAAGGAATTAATTACACTAGATATTCAGAAACTTCAAGAAATTGGTGTATCAGTCTGGGCTGTAGTTACTGACCAAGCCACAAATAATTGACTCACACCAAGTTTTATTTTAAATAAATAATGAACCTATATATGCGTTATATGATATCCGCATATAATTAAATCAATATATGTACGTAATACAATCTTAGCCAGTTAGCCTACGATATTTCAACACCAGATGGCTTAGTTTGCGGGGATGTTTTGGAAGAATATATAATTCTTCTAGATTGTCGATCAGTCACACGGGTCTATCCTAAATTGACCGAAACACATATTCATTTAAACACGTTTCAACGCATGCGAGAGGGAATTAGAACTTTTCACAGATTAAATCCAAAGGATAATGTGCTATATCAACAGCAGCGTTTTTGGAAAAAAAACAAATGATGTGTTTGATGTTCAAAAAACCAATTTTGCAAAAATCTTGCGTAATCATGATATAAATTAATTTACTTTCAAGTTTTATATGATTTACTATTTAAAAAGACTAAAGCGATGTATAATAATCCGTACACACAAATAGTTTGAGGGAATTTGGTAAAAAAAATTACGCATATTTGTGGTTGTAAATTATTCATCAATAATTTCTTTTATTGAACATTAAAGTTAAATTTTTACATGAAAAATAGGCAAAATCACCTAAAGATAATGAGCTTATTAAAATGTGTCTCTACTATCTCTCTTTCTTTTGTTAAGGCCCGAATTTATAGTCGCACTATTGCTGTTGTTATCGCAACGATTTTCGAAAATCATTTCAACATCATGTTTAAAATTCGATACGAATTTCGAATTTACTTTCTTGTTTTGGATATTTTGTAGTAACGCTTATAGTGATGGATTTTAATCACAATAAGCTTGTTACATTACAAACAAATCTTATAGTGAGGTTTATAAATACGGAAACTGATACTATAACAGTAGTTATAGTTGTAGTAACGACTATAAATTCGGGCCTAAAGGTTAGATGGACCCTCAGTAAAAATAATTGAAATTGGTTTGAGTTTGAGGTTTTTGGTTCCAGAATGAAATGCCAAGAATTTGTTCGGCTTGAGACATCTGATATTTTTATCTGTGGCAATACATTAAAGTCACCCCGGTGGCACAGTTGTTAGCATGCTAGCTTTAAGCTCCGGAGGTCCCGGGTTCGATTCCCGGCGAGTGATGAAAAATCACGGCTCGTTAATATAGGATCAATAAATTAATCACTCATTATCCGTTAAAAAAAAAATGATTACGAAACTTCATCTTGAAGCGGCCAAATCCCTATATGGGATGTAGCGCAATCGAAAAAAAAATAAACTTATTCATACAATTACACTTTGCAACTTTCTTTCCATTGTAAAAAGGAAACTTCCAAGTTATTTTAGTACTATTTTTGGCCCATTCACCCACAATGGCCCATACACGGAACTTTCGCTCCAAATAATGCCATAAATTATCAATGGGGTTGAGATCTGGTGGCTGGGGAGGATGAGGAAGTGTTGACTTTACATTGTACAATAACCATTCCTTGATCAGCTTTGAGGAATGCTTCAGGTCATTGTTATGTAAGGAGCGAAAAACTGGCCCATATTTTATTTTCTCAATACTGGTTAACAAATTATCCTTTGAAATATCCAAATAATTAAATCGGCTCATTATGGTTTCAGTGAAGGTCAAATGCCCGTCACCTCTTCAGCTAGAAGTTCCCCAAACCATTACACTTCCGCCACCATGATTTACTCAAGTTCAGAGTTGGGTTTCCTCCACACCATAACTCGCTCATTTGAACCAAAATCGTTAAATTTACTTTCGTCTGAGGCAATAATATTTCCCAGAACTCTTCGGTCTCATCCACATATCCCAATGCATGTTCCAAGCGCTTTTTAACATTTTTTGTTCGATAAGTACACTTCTTACGTGCCCGCACATCCACGATACACTTGTTTATGCCAAATATTGCGTATTGTCAGAGGTTTAATCGCTTTGATAATTTTTTTTTGGCGTTGATAAACTTTGGCAGCGATCGTTGGAGCACTAAGTTTTCGACTTTGTTTTACTTCACTCTGTATTAGACCTAATTGACGTTCGTTCAGCTTTTGGTTGCGAGCACGCCCAGTAACCTTCTCAAAGGATTAGGTTTTTTGGAAGTTCTGGATAACGTATTGAATCAAAAATTGCGGGTTTAGTTATTTGGAAATTTTCGATAAATTTTTACCTTCATTCTCCAATTTAATGATCAATTTTTTAATTTCTACACTAATTTTGGCTTGAGAATTACACATTTTTAATTAATTAGACAATATTTCATTCACCATGTAAGAAATACGTCTAATAAACTTTTACGCAAAGGACAATTTCGTAATTTACCGATAGTTCAAAATAGGATTACAACAAATAATAAATTGTTAATGGGCTAGTGTTATTTTGACAAAAGTGCAAGAGTACGGTCAATTATTTGACATCGTTTTAGTCTGTTTAAATAGTAAATCATATCAAACGTTAAAGTAAGTTTATTTATATCATGATTATTACTACATATTTTCAGGATGTAATTTAAGTTGGAAAAATCAAGATATACAGAAACTAAAGGTATAATATTGCGCATGCTGTTGCTAACTTTTTTTTCGCAATTTGACGTCACGTGTAGACAAAAATGCTGATATTTATATGGAGTTTCGTGATATTTTTATTAATTTTTTAAATAAATGGAAAATAAATGAATTTTTTAAAATTTTTGCCATTAATTGTTTTTCGACTTTATGTTAAAATTAAACATTTCAATTTTTATTTTAGTTATACACTGCAATACTTTTGGAATTAAATCGCGAAAAGAATCATGTTTTAATATTCGTGTCTAGAGCAGACTGTTTGAGCACATTGCATAACAAGTTTCGGAATTTATGAGTATAATTTTTTTGTTTAATGCAGAGAACGTTTAGATTTTAATTATTTAATTCAAAAATTTGGGAGTGTTCGATTTTAAATATACTAAATTTGAATAATTCCTATTGTAACAAAACTATCAATTGTACTTCTGATAAGAACACTGAACAGAGAATGGATATTTTGGTTTAGTTGTAGCGAAAAGCATAAGACAATAAATGAAATAAGCCAGAGATTTAATTTTAATTTAAAGTTTTATATAATTTCCTTTTTTTCAATTATATATTTTCATTACCTGGGCGTTTAATAACCGAATTTTAAAAAACATTTTACACCTAAAAAACAATTTTTTTATTTGCAAATCTAATTCGACTTCGTTTGAATATGATATTAAGCTTTTTTTGTAGTTTCTTTCAACATTTAATATCGTCGAATTACTTTTGTTGAAGATACCCTCTAACTTTTTTAAATTTTGAATAAATTCGTCGCTTGGTTGTTTTAGGCCTCCTTCACTCAACGTATCCGTCCACGTCCTTCTTCGACTAGGCTCTATTTCCAGCTATATATTCCATCACATCATACTCCAAATCGCCCATATCTTCCGTTAATTCAGGCAATTCAGATGAAGTATCTCTCTCAGATTCAGTGAGATCGGTCAGGCCATTTTCGGTCAAATCTGCTACATCAGGCTCATTTAACGCTTCGCTGACATTCGTTGACGACAACAGTGAATGTTTACATTCATTTTAATGTAATAATTAGAAGCCAAACGAAAATAGATTGCAAAAATTTGAGTACATAACGTAAAAAAATAAAATTTTTAATAATAGGTACATATGTATATGTTTTGTATGTTCAAATGACCAAAAACATTTAATAATTTAATTGTATTGTGTTATGTACTAATAATTATGTCTACACTTTTTCCATTTATCTTAGACATTATATACTCGAAGGAATTATGTATTTCTCAAATATTTGCACCATAAAAAAAATATAAAGCATAAAAAGGGTCTCGGTAAACTATCATTATCAATTGTAAATGCGGGTTGTTAAAAAAAATTACGATTATTCTTGATATATTTAAAAAATTAATCAAAAAATCGCCAAACTTAATATAAATATCTGCTTTTTTCTCTACACGTGACGTAATGCGCAAAGAAAGACGAAAATGAGACACGGGAATATACAACCTCTATTTTATGTATATCTTGTTATTGTTTTTTTTATCAACGTTTCTTCCAATTTAAAAAAATCTTCCCGAACAGAAACAATAAAGAAAAAAAAGTAGCATTACCGGCATCTCAACAATTCCGTCTATATAATATCTACATATACCATTAAGGCCGGTACACATTGAGAAGGGGCGTCGAGAACGATTTTTCGATTAAAATAATAAAAAGCGTTTGTTTTTAATTAACGATAGCCATGACATCGTGGATCGTGCATTTACTAAGAACAGAATTTAAAATTTTAACAGTTTTAATACAAAATTTCAATTCATCGTTGATAATTTTTAATTTAAGACGATAAATTGAAATTTTTTATTTTTTAGCAAATACATATATGTATGTATACGATATTTTAGCTATCGTAATTAAAAATAAACGCTTTTATACAAGCCGTAGTATTTGCGGTATAAACACAACATAAAATTTACTACATATTTCTGTAAGTATTATTGTCGTAACCCCGTATAATCTTTACATATTTCAATTTTAACACTAGAAGCCCAACCCGTCAAAATGACGAATTGTACATTTATTGAATTCAATTTTTTTAATTATTATGTTAATATGTTTTTGGATGTTTATGATGAATTTTAACATAATTACTTTGTTGTCATATTAAAAGCCATTACACAGATTCCCACAAAAATATTAATAATTAAAAAAATTGAATTTAATAAATGTATAACCGGTCATTTAACCGGTCGGTAGTTCTAGTGTTAAATTGTAGTTTGTATCAAAAACAGTAGAAAATATAAGTAACACTTACAGAAAAATAGTTTATATACATTGCATACTTACTAGTTTATATACACTACTTTATATACATACATCCATTCAAACAAAATCATTTTCATTCATTGAAAGGAAAACAAATTTTTGAACATGTGTTCTATCAAACCAACAAATTTGACGAATTTAATAAATGTATTCCTGATCATACATACAGTATGATCAAAAAGTACCGGGAATTTGTAAATAAAACAAGTTTGTGTTAATTTTCGGGCAAATTTATTTTATCTCCTTCAAAATAACATCCATCTGAAGCAACACACATGTGCCAACGCTTAACCCAATCATCCATGCATTTTCGGTAGGCCGAAACTGGGATGTCCTTCAGCTCCTTCGTCGCATTTCGTTTTATGGCTTCCAGAGATTCAAATCTTTTTCCACGAAGTGGTAATTTAAGTCGAGGGAAGAGAAAAAAGTCGCACGGAGCCATATCGGGTGAATACGGTGCCTGCTCAAGGATATTTACGCTGTGTTTGGTCAAAAAATCTGTCACAATACGCGCTTTGTGCGTGACGGCGCATTATCGTGGTGCAAAATCCAACTGTTGTCGGCCCACAAATCCGGCCGTTTGCGGCGCATTGAACTCTAATACTCACATGACGATTTTCAAGCACAGTTTTCTTCACAATTTCAACGTTTTCATCGGTATTCGATGTGGAAGGGCGTCCAGAACGAGGCAAGTCTTCAACCACTTCACGACCATTTTTAAACACTTTATACCATTCATATGCTCTAGTTTTTGATAGAGCAGACTCCCCAAAGGCTTTCTGCAACATTTTCAACGATTCAGCACAAGAAATTCCGTTCAAAACACAAAATTTCAAGCAAAATCTTTGCTCAATAAAATTGTTCATGTTAAAATGCGACAAAACACAAAAACTTGTCTATTATGAACAGCTGACAAACAAACACTAATCATCTGATCCCACTCAAGTTACACACAGATGTCAGTATAGGATCTACCAACTTAAAAAAAAAAAAATATTCGAATCGGTCGAGAGCGGTTCATTTAAATTACAAATTCCCGGTACTTTTTGATCATACTGTACATACATTCAAACAAAATCATTTAATTATCAATGAAAGTTCACACTAATTGTTCAAACATTGTTTGTGTGATCATTACAACATACTGTGTAGTAGTCTAGTTTACAAAATTAACACCAATAGAAAATCATACTGTTTTCTTTCGTAAACAAGAACCAACAAAAATGTTTATATAAGCCGTAGTATATTGCGTTTGCGGTATAAACCAAAACCAACACTAATGTACTACAAGCCTGATTCCGTAATGAGGTACACAGATCCCTTCTTACATTAAATCGCTTATACTTGGAAGTATTGGTGGGAAACTTCGTATGTTTTGTTTTATCTACAATTTATATAGTGTATCCGATCACCAATACTTTCATGTATAAGCGAAAAATCAGTTATGATAGTCAGGCTTGTAATACATTAATGTTGGTTTTGGTATAAACACAAAATTAAACTTACTACATATTTCTGTAAGTATTAGTGTCGTATCCCCGTATAATCTTTACATACTTCAATTTGAATTAAAAACAGTACAAAATATAACTAACACTTACAGAAATAATAGTTTATATACCTTACTTACTAGTTTATATACACTAATTTATATACATTCAAACAAAATCATTTTAATTCATTGAAAGGAAAAAAATTTTGAACATGTATAAACATTTTTGTTCGTTTTTGGTTCTATTATGAACTTTCATTGTTTTTTGTTTGTTTTTTACGTGAATGTATTGTAAAGGAAATCTTTAAGCGTCTATAACTTTGGAGTCCGACCACCTAAAGAGCTTAGCCATACCATTTTGTTCTTATCTCATCAAGGTCTACAAGTCTGTCTTTGTTTCATGAAAATCGGATAAGTACTTTTCGACTTAATACTTGTTAAAAGACATCAATAGCGGGGATATAAGGCATCTCTCTCGCTCTAGCGCTTCGCTTGAGTTGAGATGCCTAAAATTAAAAATATTCTACCAAAACAATAGCTTCTACTGCCGGTCTAGAAATACCAAAGTATTGAAATCCTGTCAAAAAATGACGAAAAATTTGGTAGGTCTAAAACCACTTTTCTCGACATTTTGAAAGTCCCTGAATCTGAAAAAGCAAAAAATGTCCGTCCGTCTGTCTGGACGTCTGGATGTCTGGATGGCTGGATGTATGGATAGCTGGATGTCTGTACCCATGGTATCTCGAGAACGGCATGTCCGATTTGGATTTTTTTTCGCCAATCTGTTCGTCAAGGCGGAGATTTGAAAAGCTTTTGGAGAACGTGCGTCAAGAGGGTGGAGTACCTGCCTTACGAATTGACCCAAAATACCTGGTTTTATAAATATTTACGATTTTTTTATATATGCAATTTGCGGGCTGAGTTGAAGTTGAGTTGGAGTTGAGTTGGGGTTGGGTTAGGATGTAGTGAGTAGTTAACGAATTTTTTATATGATGAAACTTGCCTATTTATCAACCGATTATTATGAAAAATTTGATATGTGTGTTGGAAATGGGATTCTCAGATGAGTTTTGGATAAAGTTCTGGAATTTGGCAAAGTATGATAGAACTTGCCTATTTCTCAACCGATTATGATGAAATTCGACATGTGCGTTGGAAATGGGAATCAAAAATGATTTCTAAGTGAAGATCTGGAATATGGCCAAGTAGGATAGAACTTGGCTATTTCTTAACCGATTATAATGAACTTTAATATGTGTATGGAAATGGGAATATTTGCTATGTGTGGAATATGGCCAAGTAGGATGAAACTTGGCTATTCCTTACCCGGATATCATCAAATTTGACATGTGTGTTGGGAATGGAATTCTAAAATAATTTTTGGATCAAGCTCTGGAATATGGCCAAGTAGGATGAAACTTGGTTATTCCTTACCCGATTATGATGAATTTGACATGTGCGTTGTAAATTGGATTCTAAAATAATTTTTGCATAAAGTTCTGGAATATGGCCAGTTACACGGTTAGGAATATCAGTACAATTTTTTAGGCTACTTTCGGTATAAAGTTCTATAATACGATTTTTCGTATTAAATTGGATGCCTGTACCCATGTTACTGTAGCTTTTAACCTGTTTAGCTGTTGTTATATAAGTAAATAAATGTTGGTTAAAGTAGAAATCATTACTGTCAAAACTGTCACACCAACTTTATGACACAGGTGAATGCTATCTCCATTGAAGACACCAAAGACGGAAGTTCTAATCACCTCGTGAGGTTTTACCCCTTTATATTTTCTATTTCAATGTTCTTTTCAAAAAAAAAAAAAATTTATTTGTTTTTTGCTTTTTAAATTTTGTCTAATTTTAGTTTTAAATATCCTACGTATTATGTCAAGCCAAATTTGTCGACTTTTATCTGAAATAAAATAAAATAAAAATAAAGATAGGTATCTCTAGAAACATCGATTGGCCAATGGCTTTAATGCATGATAGGACATCTTGCATTCTGGCTCTTTCGGCTAATGTTATTTTTAAGTCAGTAATTACCTCTGCTCATTCGCAACAGAGATGTACCAAATTTAATTTAAAAATTGCAGGTGATTTAGCGCCAGAGTCTCATCAGCTTAGCTAAATGGAATTTGCAATCCGTATCTTCATCTCGGTTTTCTGCATCCTGATTTCCCACGTTTGAATTTCTGCCTTCTTCGAAAAGATCGCAATACTTCACACAATATAAAATAGTGGAGAGTATCGTTGCATAAAACACTGTACATTGACGGTGAACAGACATACAATTTAACAGAGAAATACAAGGACAACGTATTAAACAAAAATTTAGAACAAATGGTTTGGTTTGGTTCTTACACGAGTGATATTTCTTTATTGTATACAATCTAGAATTTCCACGAAACAAACAAGAATCAATATCAAATTCTACAAGCACATTAAAACCAGCAAAACGAACGAAATGGAATTAAGTAGAAAAGGATAC
Organism: Tipula helvola; assembly: GCA_963556165.1. Classification (NCBI taxonomy): domain Eukaryota; kingdom Metazoa; phylum Arthropoda; class Insecta; order Diptera; family Tipulidae; genus Tipula; species Tipula helvola. Next base: position 334,139,454 of record OY744482.1, read on the forward strand.
CATTTGCGGTTTCATTTCCGATTTTGCAGAAGAAACTAAAAAATTTAAAAAAAAAACAAGAATACTACCAAATAGTAAATAAATAAGTGTACATTACGAACTACTAACTAAATTTATGTAATACATACTCGTACACGTACAAAAGAAATATCCTGAACAAAAGGAGTATTGCATAAAAAACAACCCAGAATCATTTTTTTTTAGTCGAATGTGGGTTACAGACTTTTACTCTCATATATAACATACATTGGTATGTACGATGCAACAAAGCAAGCGATTTTGCGATGTTTTGTAAACTCTTTATATAAATGTTCTATTCATCCTGTAAGAGCGATTTATTTCTAAAATTTTAATTAATTTTAGAAATGCAATGGGAAAATAAACAAAAACAAAAAAAAAACTTTATACCTAAATTGAAATAAATTCTCCGTACCCTGTTATAACTCTAATTGAACTAATCATTCAGCTCTTGCTATGAGTATAACTAACAGTTTTTTAATACTTCAGTATGTGGTTTGGAATGGAACCACTCAAATTAATTTGTTTTTAATTTTTTTTATTTTATAATTTCTAACCAAACTTTTTATTATACGACTCCAGTGGCGTAACTTAAAATATTGGACCACAATAACATTATACATTCATTCATTGGAGCTTGCATAAATTGACAGTCATATGTAAAATATTAAGGCATTCAACCAACATAAAAAAAACGAGCGAGTTCACCTTCAACTCGCAAAAGATTTATGTGAAAATTGTATACATATATATCTGTTGAATCATTTGAAGCCATTTCGATGAAGCCTTGCATAAAGACAGTTGTTGTTCGTTCATTAATTAAGCTAAGTTACATTTTTCATTCAAAAAGTCAATAAGTTATTTCTATTTTGAATTTGGAGGACGAACCTTGCTGACATTAATTAAGCATGAGCAAAGTACAGTTCTGTTAAGTTAATCACCTAAACCTGCCATGTACGCTTGAAAATGTACCATTACTCACAGTAATCTTGTTCAAGATTCCATAGTAGTAAAAGGTCACGCCAAACTCGTTGAACATATCAAAATCGCATCGCTTTGTCACTGATCAGTTTAAAATAAATTAAATAGAGCGGTTCTATTTGGGCGCACTGTTGACCTAAAATCGTTGCAATTGGAAAGAAAGTAGTGCCAACAGCATGATCATTGAGCAATACTAATAAGAAAGCATATCGATTAAACAATTTTAAAATTAATATTTTATTGTGTATCAATGAATATTTACAATTTTCACAGCTCGCTATTTCTCGCTACACAATCATAATTTGTGGTCCTTTTGCTCGTATGTAATTTTCATTTTCAAAAACACTTGCTGCTGCGGCCATAAATGCTCGTAATGTAGATATTTTCACAACAAAATAAATTAAAGTAGGTGTGCAAATACATTTGCACACCAAGCGCTGTTTGCGATATTTTATAAATATCGTAGTAGTCTTGTATTACAACTTAAGTCTGATTTACATTCAAAGATTTTTGCAGATGCAGATGTCAAATCAAAAATTCGTTTTTTTACACATTAAAAAATAAATTTAAACAAAAAATGTCATAAACCAATACAAATGATTGGTTTTCTTGTTTATGTAACCTTATTATAGTTATTTATTCACGCATTGACGATTTTACAGAAAAAAGATAAAACTCGGCATCTGCAAAAAAAGCAGACGACGACTTTTGGGTTTGTTTCTCGGGTTTCAATTGACTTTTTTAAGCAGATGATTATTTTTTCTCTTTTTGTCTTTGCTGTTTTTCATATGTTGTGTTTCAACTTTCTTGCGGACGTCGAAAGTCGTTGAATGTAAATCAGCTATTACACAGCGCACACATTATAAAAATATCGTAGTAGTCTACAACTCGCTCGAACATTAAATAAAACATAAAGAGAAAGAAAAACGTACTCAAGCAAGCAAATAGGTTGTTTTATTTTATTGGGAAAAATCCACAAACACAACATTTTGGTGCCGAAACCCGGGAATAGGGATTGTTCCCGTCTACAACAATTGAAGTTGGAATAAATTAGATTTGGATTTTCGGTGTTCAGCCGAAATCATCAGGTATATTTGTATTTTCTATTCATTAGTTAGTGACGCTAGTGAAATTTTTTAGAAATGGCGGTGTACGTGCAAATGTGTATGTTGTAATTGGAATTATTAGTTTTACGTGTAATGTTGAAAATTTGTGGTGAAGTGATTCATTGTCACTAGTTAATTATTGCACAATATATTGCTCACATTGTGAAATTCATGAAATTATTTGGACAAATTCCACGAGGCATACACTGCTGGAATGTTCTTTCGCATTGTTAGTGCATTGAACATTTCATAAGACACCGCCCATCTCTTTAACCGTTATACATGGTGATGGGGTCGATTACTAGATACATTGCCTGTAAATATTGTTATAATTAGTTTGTATATCTGTGAACCATGCGGTGATGGCGTCGATTACTAGATACATTACCCGCAAATATTCTACAATTATTATTTTGCATGGTTCCTATACACGGTGGTGGCGTCTATCACCAGATACACCACCTCAACTATTTGAAGTTTTTTTTACATCTGCGGTCACGGCCAGTAGTACTATTTTGGAATCTGATCGGCTCTGGATTTATTACAGGGTAGCCAAATGAAGGGTAGCGCAAAAATCAAGGGGCTGGTTAAAGAACGAACCATAGCCATATTAAACTCATTAAGCGACTCAATACCAAATGTCAATCTCCAGAAGGTCAATCATGGAACGAGGCGATCATCGACATGCAAAAATCAGCCCTCGAACGTCACTGGGCTCTGTTTCAAAACAAGCAGTTGGAAATAGCTGAGTCACCTAACCTCACTGAACGCAGGCGTGCTCGTAATGAGGAGGTGGCTATAAGAATGGCGAACTTGTATCACAATACTAAGGAAAGGTTGTCCGCATTCATGATTATTGCCAAGCCTGATCATAATCGAACAGTACCAAAGATAAAGGAAATCATGCTGCCCAAATTCAATGGTAGCTATACGGGTTGGACATCGTGGCGCGCCCAATTCGTTAGTAAAGTGTTGAACACTGAACTACCAGCTGATTCGAAAATCGATCTGCTCATGTCGGCACAGATTGGCGAAGCCAAGACTTGCTCTGGTGAATCCGAGCATCGGGATAAGGACGAATTGGATCGTATGTGGGGGAAATTAGAGGGTATCTACGACAACCCTTATCAAATTGTAACGGCTCATATCAATGCGATTCTAGACATTCCACCCATGGAATTTTGCCAACCAGATTGTATACGTTCAATCAACGATACCATTGAGCAAGAATTGCGGGCGTTGAATCGGTTTGATTGTAATACCGCTGCATGGGAAATGGACCGTGATCCCGTCACCACACCATCGCTTCGGGATCTGCTACCATTCCTCGAACGCCGTATTCTAGCAATACGGAATTTAAATGCCAATCAAGCGCCACAAGCTAGTCAAAATAACCAAAATAATATCTATCCACCGTATGAGAATCGCAATAAGCGCCATGTTTCTGATTTTCATGATAATCACACCAAACGCTCGAAAACGGATAGGGGTAGATCAAACCACCAACAATCATCAAGCTCATGTGCAGGTAATAAGAAAGTGGATACTTGTGTATACTGCAACGGAGATCATGGTACGTGGAATTGTGAGAAACCGAATGAATAAAATTAAGGATATGAATGTATGCAATTCTTGCCTATCGAATCAGCATACACAAAACGGATGCACGTGGAAAGGGTGCGAGGGCTGTGACTACGCTAAACACAATCGCATGAATTGTCCTAAATATCCTGTGATGCGAGTAAATCATATCCAAAATAACCGTTACAACTATGCGAATAAACGACGAGATAGCAGAAATCAACTGTCATCGTATCATATCAGCGTTGAGAATCCAATTCCATCCGCAAGTATGCAGGCAAACCAAATAGCAATGGATGAACAATCCAATCACAACGATGGCCTACCCATAATTGGCACGGCATTGTGTAGATTACAACAACCGAACACGAAAACTGGAAATGTTCGCGTACTTTGTGACTCTGGATCACAGGTTAATTTGATAGCACTAGAATGTGTTCAAAAGTGGAACCTCGTTCGGAAACCATGTAAAATTATGACGTGGACTGCATGTTGAGTCATCGCTATGCGTCTACAATGCCGATACGTTTCGTCATTGTCAACAAGATAACAGGTGTAAGGGAATATTTCATCACTTGTGTTATTTGGGAGTTTACGTCGGCTGGGTTTAACTCTATACGAGCGCTACAACAATGCGCCAGGGACGAAGCACTACGTTTTCCGGCTGCTTCTGTGGCCACCCTAACCAATTTTTATATGGATGACTTCCTATCTGGTGCTGGAACATTGGAAGAATTAAAAACATTGCATAGCCAAATGATTGAAATGTTAGCTTCTGCTGGTTTTGAATTAGCAAAATGGGCTACCAGTAACTCGGAATTGGCTAAAGAGCTTGTTCAAAATGAGTTGCGTGAAATCGAACTACAACCTAATACCGGGATATTAGGTATGATGTGGGATCCAAGCAAAGACGATTTTTATATCAAAATCAATGATTATCCAGCAGACATTATGGTCATCGTATCATCAGAACGTGACTGAATTGGTAGCAATACCCGTTCCAAGATGGATAGCCTACTCAAAAGAAGTGCAAATGCAGCTGCATTTGTTTTCAGATGCCTCGAAATCAGCATATGGATCATTTGCCTACCTTCGGTCAGTTCATCATAATGGAGCCGTGATTGTTCTTCTCATTACATCAAGAAATAAAGTCGCACCAATTAAATCACAAACAGTTCCCCGGTTAGAACTAATGGGGGCTGTCATGAGTGTCAATATATGCATGTTGGCTCAAAAGGCATGCAAGCTGTCGAATGTAACTGTTCATTACTGGACGGACTCAACCATCGTCATCCATTGGTTGAAGAAAAAACATCAATCGTAAAAGCCGTTTGTCGCACATCGAACTGCTACTATATTGTCATCCTCAGATGTTAATGACTGGCATCATACTCCTGGAGAGCAGAATCCAGCAGATTTGTTATCGAGTTGTACTGCTATGCAATTGAAAAATTGCCAACTGTGGTGGAATGGTCCGCAATGGCTCCAAGAAGAACCGAACAACTGGCCAAACAATATGCGGTTGAACTTATCTGAGGACGACATGCACCCTGATGAAGCCGAATCAAAGGTAAGGTTATTAAATGCGCATATTAACATCTATTGCGAACTTCCATTGACAGCCTTTATGGTTAATGATGAGCCACTGATTAATAGAGCGTCCACTCTGAACAAATTGATACGAACAACGGCAAGAAGGATGCCGCCAAACAATTGATGGGTTCATTACCTCCAGCTAGGACTAATCAATCATTCCCATTTGTGGTATCTGGCGTCGATTTTGCAGGACCGGTTGAGGTTCGTAAAACGCTTGCGCCACAGATGAACCTGTGCCATCTAGCAGCGAAAACCTACAAACCTCCAGCGACAATAAAATTTTGGGTTGTGGTTTTCGTTTGCATGACGACTCGAGCCGTGCATTTGGATCTTGCTCATGGTCTATCGGTGGAGGCATTCTTGGAAGTTTTTGCAAGATTTATCAGTCGACGTGGGCAATGTAGTCAGTTATGGAGCGATAACGGCACGAATTTCGTTGGTTCAAATAAGGAATTGCAACGTGTGCGTCAAGAATGGCAAAATAAAATCCCACATCGGGAGTTGGCTAATTTGGGGACAACCTGGCGGTTCAACTCACCTGCTGCTCCACACCAAGGCGGGCTTTGGGAGGCGTGCGTGAAATCCATGAAGTACCAACTGAAAAGAGTCGTCGGTCAGCGTATACAGTGCTCACTCAAATCGAATGTTGCTTAAATTCACGTCCACTGTCACCATTAACTGATGATCACGATGACCTCGAGGCTCTTACACCTGGTCACTTTTTGGCTGGTCGATCATTATTGCATCATCCACCATCAGAAGACTTAATAAATTGCAAGGACAACCGTCTGACACTGTGGGGCCAACAGCAAAAAATAACTCAATCATTCTGGCATCGCTGGAGGAATGATTTTCTTGTATCATTACAGAAATGAAGCAAATGGTATCGACCACAGGAAAACATTAAAGCCGGTGACATGGTAATCGTACTGGAGGAGAATCTTCCACCGACGTGTTGGGCCCTTGGTCGCATCGATGAGGTTCATCCTGGCCATGATGGTATTGTACGCAAGGTGACCGTTAGAACAGCTGATGGCACCAAAGAACGCCCTATTCAAAAACTTTGCGTTCTTCCAATCAATCACTCGTAGGTGCGAGTGCTTCGTGACTTCTCAACCCCCCGGTGATCTCGAAATGCGTTTCCCCTAGCTCTTCTAGCTAGGCTTTTCCATTTCCCTTTCATAAATGTGGGATCATTCTTGGGCCCTCAGCCGTTGGGGGAGGGGTTGAGAATGTGCAAATACATTTGCACACCACGCGCTGTTTGCGATATTATATAAATATCGTAGTAGTCTTGTATTACAACTTACACAGCACACACATTATAAAAAGATCATAGTAGTCTACAACTCGCTCGAACATTAAATAAAAGATAAATAGAAAGAAAACGTACTCAAGCAAGCAAATAGGTTGTTTTATTTTATTGGGAAAAATCCACAAACACAACAGTAGGCGTTTTTTTTTTAATTTTGTTTTGTATTGAACTAGGTAAAGTTATTTCAGTGCCATCGCTGATTATATTTTCGAAAGTATTTTATAAGACAAAATGTGATAGATAATTCTTGAGTGCAATTAGATTTGACAGCAATAAAAAATTGTGTCTTAAAAAAGACTTTCACCATAATTCTGATAGGTGGCAGGTTACCTAGTGTCAATTCGGCTCACGATGATTTTGAAATGCCGGATGATGTTGTATATTGCATTTGTATGCGTAGATTTTGCGTTGATTTTACGTTTTATTTATTTTTGTTCTTGTCGCTATTCATTCACACACATACAATATTTTTTGTTCGGCACTTTTGTTTTCTTTACATGATTTCTATACAATTTTTTACTTACTCCTGCCGCTAAAGATGTTTTCACATCAAAAAAAAAAAACATTAAAGAAAAATGGCATTGTGCAAGTTCATGATAAAATTGCTTACTACCATGATATAAACATCGATTTATACTTAATACTTTTGTATACGTTTTGCGCGGTCGTCTACTAAAGTACATTGACCTACACTAGAGGAATACGTATGCGAATATTTTTTTCCGGATGTTTTCGTTTTTACATTTTTTAAGGTATTCTAATGCACATTTAGTTGAAATCTTTTGGTACCGCTTGGGGTATACCATTACACCTCAAAATTGTATATGTAGTCAAAATTACGTAATAAATTTAAAACCAATCAACCGGAAATTCAAATTATCTGTTCTTTTAATCATTGATATACTTATACACCTATTTACTACTACTACTTGCAACGACAAAAACAACAATGAGTGTACAATCAACTAGCCTCAACTTACAACGAACGTAAATTATATGATACAATTGCTTACTACTGCCACAGATAAGAATATCAGATGAACCAAGCCCGAATGATTTTGCGGTTTTTTGAACTGGAACCCAATATTAAATGTGTCTGTAATATTTTATCTTGTACTCAAAATAATACAAAAATGATTCACGTAACACCATCTATCGTAAATAAATATAAATATTCTTGAACAAATATTTGCTTTTATTTGTTATATTAAATTTGAAAGTCAAATTATTAAAGCAAAAATTGTAATTGTAATTTTGTACAACAAAAATGGCCGAAGTCATCTAAAAAATAATGAGCTTATTAAAATGTGTCTCTACTAACTGTCCTTCTTCTATTAAAGGTTAGATGGAACCTCAGTAAAAATAATTTAAATTAGTTTGAATTTCAGATTTTGGGTTCCAGAATGAATTGCCAAAAATTTGTTCGACTTGAAACATCTGATATTCTTATCTGTGCTACTACTTTTGTTTACATTTTGCGCGGTCGTTTGAAGTACATTAACCTACACTAGAGGAATGCGGATGCGGATATTTTTTTTTCTTGTATTGTTTTCCGGAAGTAGGTCAATATCATATAACGTACGTACGTTGACCTTCTCGAAGGCCTTCAGCTCATTGACCCCTTCTTTGTGCGTTGACCTTCTCTTTGCGTTCAAACGACCTTGGACTCAGGTGTCCCCTTACCTACTGTTTATGGTCGTACAAAGACTAGATTTTGTAAGTTTAAAGCAACGGGAAATGGCGAATGCATCAATCGGCAAGCTTCCAAGTTGGGAGAATCTGCAATTGTTCCTTCAAGACCGGTTTAGAGCTCCAGAAGCCAAAACCATTCAAATCCGTCGTCGGTTGAAAAGAGAACGTTTCACTCGACATTATTGAATTCCTGTATACTATGCGGTGAAAGTCACACTCTCTATTTATATTTTAGATTTCAGAGACAGAACGTATATGACCGGCAGAGCTAACCAAAGGCTGCAAACAAACAACGGTAACGTATACAGGCTACTAATACAATCTTAATGAAACTTTTTCGTCAAAATAAATAGCTTTGTGATGGAAATATGAAATTCATGAAAGATTATCTTGAGAAAAAGCACATGGAAATTAGATGAAAGATCCCAGATTAAGATTCGGATGGATTTCCGGTGGTATTTGATGCTAGATTTAACTTCCAGATTACCAATCCCTACTCTGAAAAACACGAAAGATTAACAAATTTTGGAACTTACCTATGATAATTTGTTTCAATGGAATAAAAGTAAGAACAATGACTAGAGAATGAGATATTATAAAAGGTTACCCAGTTAAAATCCAAATTTCAAATCAGACATATAAATAATTTACACGATCAGCAATAACTGTAATAGATAGGATTCAAACAAATCAGATTATGAAACCCTGAGTCATCAGTGTCAATTAATTCAAAATTTTTATTCGTAAATATGAGGATAAAAAAAAATGTATGTTCTGTTATAAATATAAATGTCCAATAATAAAATGAAAAACAAAAAAAAAAAAAAAAAGGAAAAATATAACCCAGCTATAAAACACGACAGTAAAATAGAAGTCCATATAGTAAAAATGAAAAATGTGTCTGACAATATAAATCTTACCAAAGTTCTTTATTTTCTAATAATAAATAAAACAGAAAATCATATTTTCCCTCGTGTTGTTGTACTTTTTCCCATTTTCCCTTACACATACATAAGTATAAAGAAAAATATTTGACCTATTTCAATTTTTATTTTTTCATCTCTTTGCCTGTTAAAAACCAAACAGAATTTTATATACATAAAAAGGAAAAACACATAAACTAACCCAAATAAAAATAAAAAAATCTACCAGAAGATGAACAAAAAAAAAAAAAGTTCCCGGAAAATCGATATCAAAATTTCCTCTCCTCTTTATATTTTCATCATATCCTCTAAAAGCTGTAAGCTTTGCACAACAATAAGACAAGAGAGCAGGAAAAAGTCCATAAAAACATTTTTTTGTTGTTGCAAAAGAAGAAAAATGATAACAAAAGCTCATAAAATAAAATGGAAAGCTTTTTTACAAAATCATATAGGTAGAGGTAATAGAAATGTAGATCATTATTCAAATTTTTATGTGATGTCTTGTTTTCTGACATTTTTTTTGTGTCCTCTTCTACGTGATGTGATTCCTAGCCAATTTTTTCATTCTAGTTTTGTGTTAGTTTTGTGTTTGGCAAAAAAAAAAAAGGAAAATTAAATTGAGAGATAACAGAGTTTTTCAGTTCGATGTTACAGTACAGCGGCTATATCGACACATAATATAATGTGATTATTATCAAATTAGTGTGTGAAATGGAAAAAAAGAAAACTGTAAGTGAAAATGGGTTAATTTGGAGTTTTATTGGTGGTTGAAATGAATAAATAAGATGCGACGAGGGCTATCCCCAGTATCGACGCAATCCACCAGAGGGCGGTGGGCGAACAACTACCTACCACAAACATAAGAGGTGAACGGCAACAATTGGGAGTAGATAACGGTTGTGTAGTGCCTTATTCACAGCCAGTACAGAAATAAATATATAATAGGCAATATTTAACGCGCAACAAGAAAATCATGTTTAGCTGGGCGTTGCGTCAGTAGCAATGAAGTAGCTTGAAGGATTATGCAGTTGTCATTACCCGAAAGACATCCAGCCATAATTTATCTGTCTGAAAATTTAGAAAATGGTGAACGGATCTATTTTACAAAGTAAAACTTCCATCAAAAAATGATGATGCCTAACAGAACAACTCTCACAGCATTTTTTTTGCTCTGCCAAAACGACAATTTTGTAAGGACACTTTTATATTCTGAAGTGCCACATTGATACATATGGACCAGAAAAGTGCAGAAGCGACGTATGCAAGGAAAACCAGTCGAAAATTGACTAAACGTTGAATCAGGAAACGCACTTGGATGTGTGGTGTTTGCGATCACTGCTTAACCAATTGCGTGGACCGACAAGTTTTTTCGACCTTAAATCGGTGAATGGGTAGGAATGAGCAACTACAGAGAGGCGTCTGAAGTGTTTAATTTACTAGAAGGCAATACGACCCCTGGGATTCTTAGATGGAAGAAGCTACTCAATATCGCTCACCAGCAATTGCGCGCAAAATATTTACAATTTTGATAAACTCATGTGGGCTGTCAAATCCAATAGAACTGTGGGAAGAATATAATTACAGACCGTGTCAGAAGATATCTTGCACAGACTTCGAGGGTTACATCCGGATTTTACGTTTAACGATAAAATTTATAATGAGGATTTGATTATGATTGAAGACAAGTGATTTCTACGAGGGAAACATCTGATGAAATTATCAGAGAACTGGATTATAACGCTACAGAGCTTCAGGGCGTCGTGGTTGCAATGACGCTGCGACTTTTTTCAGAGCAACCGTAAGTATTCGACAGAGTTATGATGGAGGAAAAGGCGCACGATTTTTCTTAGACGCACTAGGAAGAATTTGCTGCTGGCTGAAGTTCGTAAAGGCAAAAACATAGATGTTGCCATTGGTCCTAAAATGACCTCTCAATTTGGCAAGCAAAGAAATACAAATGTGAACCATCAGTAAGAATAGTAGTGAATGCATAATGTAGCACAAACGTGCATTTGAGGCCGGAGAATCGAAATCTACAGGACATACAAGGTAACTCAAGCCTAATGGCTGGTATGGTGGTCCTGTTCACACGCGAGTTCCGGCAAACATTATCAGTCATTTCTAGGGGAATCCCTGCGGACGAGATAAACTCCTGCTCGAAGGCATCTCCACTCCAGCACAGTGTACACAAACTATCCTTAACCATCAACATGCGAGTGCAACACTTCAATGACGCGGAATCGAGTGAATATGAGGCCAAATTACTAAAAATAGACGCTGATGATGAAGTCTAATTCACGAACAACTTTTGCAATGTTATAAATTCAGATTGAGGAACTCATTGCAAAAATTTTCGAAAATTTTTAAGGAAATATGTACTCTGAGCATTGGTTACGTGAAAGAGTAATATTGGACCCTAAAATGAAACGGTTGCTGAAATAAACAAAAAATTGTTGAATACGATAAAAAAGGACAAAATATGCTTTCTTGGATAAGGTAATGAATGATGTCGATAGCACCTCATATCCAGTTGAGTTTCTCAATTCACTGGAAATATTTGGCGTACCCTCACACATAATTCATTTAAAAGTGGGACCGGACGGCTTTGTTGATGCGCTATTTCCAAACATGTGTAATGGTACAAGATTACCTATCACTCAACTTGCCAGGGATGTCGTAAGGGCCACTATTAAGACCGGACAGCTAAAGCAGAGAGAGTTCTCATTCCACACTTACCAATTATATGTAACAACCTATCATTTCAGTTCAAATATTTACAGCTTACATTGACAATGGCGTATGCGATGACAGTAAACAATTAACAAATCACAAGACAAACTTGCTTTTCTCAAAGGCAGCTCTATATCGTTTAGTTACGGGTCTCTGCAGCGCGCAACCTCCATGAACTAGCCGAAAGCCAAAAATCACATAATGTAGTTTGTGGTATAAGTATCGCAAGCGAAACATAAATTTAATAAAAATTTCATTAAAATCTATACAAAAGGTGTGTTTTCGAGAATTTTCGGAGAATCGAGAATTTTGGAGACTACTGAAGATTGTCTACTGTTTACATTAATCAGAATTTATTGGCCGGGTACCTACTTCGGCTAGAAATAATAAAATCTTTCTTATAACCTAAGGACTGGGCAAACTGTTAATAAACATGGTCATCAACTTCAATATATGTATTGTACATATATACAATTAAAATCTAACTCCAAAAAACGACAACGTAAACAAGATATTCACATTCTAAATTGAATGCTGGAATCACCTTATACTACAACAACAAACAGTCCTCAATTTATTAAAGCCACCAGTCATGTGGCTCAAGGGTTGACAATCGCGCACGTGAAAGTAACCTAAATAGATTAATTAAATTAACTGGGAAATTACTGGAAAATCAAAATTTCTTCGCCCAAGACTGTGAATCCACAAATATAAAGTATAATACTTACACGGAAAATACGGGGTTCTCCGCTAGTATTAAATGTAAATTAATGTTAAGTATGAGATCGCTTAAGATATCAAACACCTTCAAATGTCCACCACTGGATCTTAGCTCACAGGATTCATAGATATTGTGGTGTATGGCAGATATTAGATAGGGCCCTTACCTTATTAAAATGACAACCCTTATATCAACGCGATGGATTTAAAGGTGTTTTATCTCTATAAACGTTTGGTGCATCCATGTATGGTTTGAGATATCAAAAACCTTCAATTGTGCACCACTAGATCTCAGCCCAGAGGGATTGATAGATATAGTAGTGCTTGGTAGATGTTAGACAGAAGAACCCCTATTTTATTAAAATGACAACCCCATCAACGCGATGTATTGAAGGGTGTTTTATAGAGCTAAATCCATAAAAGGCTTGAGATAACAAAAATCATCAAATGTTCAAGATTAAATCTTCTTTATCCAGAATATTTTGTTGAAATATTCTGGAAAACCGAGATTTCCATTCTATCTGTGAGCTTCGATCTAGTGGTAGACATTTGCAATTTTTGATACTCCAAGCTAATGGATGTAGCTCTATAAAACACCCTACAATTCATCGTGTTGATACAGGGTTTGACATTTTACAAAGTAAAAAACCTTATTGAAAATTCGAAAAAAAATTTCGTTTTACCTAGTTACGAGTAAATGCTGGAAGTTAAGACATTTCTTAATGTTTAGCCGAGAAGCATTTTGATAATACTTTTTTCGGGATGGATTTTAGGTTCAACTTCACATACGTGAATTTCTTTAGATTAAACCAAACCGATTTAAAAAAAAAAGCCTTTTAAAATAAGAGGCTTTTCTAAAAAACGGAAGATTTAAATTTAAATTATTTTTTAAATTGAAAATTTAGTTTAAATGTAGTTTAAATTAAATCTCCATTTTCCAGCACTGTAATAACAGTAGTTAGTAGTTGTGGTCGGAATCACAAGTAAACCCCGTCAGCGTAAATAGCGCTGTGGAACATAAATGAGAAAACAAAGTGAAAACAGGTCTGCACAATCGACTCTTCCATAAAGAATGTTGTGTGCAAAATTGGCACTCGCACACCTAAAATACAACAATGATCAATGCTCTGTAAAAATGTATAACTATTGTTCTCATTTGATGACAGTTTTCTAAACCGGTGTGAAGTATTTCACACAAAGTATAGCTACACAAGTTAACAAAAAGTGTAAGTGTACTAAAAAAGTGTAGGCGTACATAAAAATAGTGTGTAAATAACAAGTAGAACCAGGTGTGGAACGATATTTCCATAAAGGTCCACCTTTCCTAAATAATTTTAGTTATTAAGATAAAAAGGGTTGGACATGTTCGACAAATTCTTGGAAATTGTGAAAACGATTTAAAATGTCCAAAACTGATGCTACACTAATGCCATTTTCCAAAATCTCGGAGATATTACCAGGTATGGGTCTATATTTTTCCATATGGTGGACATACATATCTACATTTTTGGAACAATTTTTGTTATTAAGATAAAAAGTGTAGGGCATGTTCGACCAATTTTTGAAAATTGTTAAAATCACTAAAAATCTTCAAATCGAATGCTACATACACTAGGACCACATGCCTAACCCTTTTATCTTAATAACAAAAAAATGGTTTCAAAAATCTTGACCTGCCCACTTTATGGATATATAGACCTACACCTGCACCTCGTAACATCTCTGAAATTTCAGAAAATAATATTAGCATCAGTTTTGAACATTTTAAGTCATGTTCACGATTTTTAACAAAAGATTCTCGAACATGACCAACCCTGTTTATCTTAATGACAAAAATTGTTTTGGAAAGCTTGACCTATCCACTTTATAAAAATATCGTCTTATACCTGGTGCTACTAGTGGTTTACAATTTGGTGTGTAGGCCTACATTTTTTCAGTACACTTACACTTTTCGTTAATTTGTGTAGCTACACTGTGTTTGAAATATTTCACACCGATGTTTTCTAAGTACAAATAATAAAAATTGCTTTTGGATGAAAGCTGTGTGAGTGAAGATCATAGTAAGAGGCTCGTATAGCACTGGCATACTCGATTTGTGAGTACATAATTATTTGAAGGTCAATGGATTATGAAAGTCTTTTGAATTACGTTTCATAAATCCTAGCATTTTGTAAGCCTTGCTGATAACAGCATTAATATGATATTTGAACTTTGAGATCTGAGCTGAAAAGCATCCCCAAATCATTAACTAAGTCAACTCGATTTTATTTCTGACTATTAAGGAAATAACTTAAAATTAGCGGACGCTTGGATTTGGAGTAGACATTCCTCTACATTAAAGTGCAATAAGTTTAAAGCCGACCAGTCACAAAAAGCATACAAATCTTTCTGGAATAGATCTCGCGATCCAATCCGCAAGATGTGTTACAAAATATTTTCATATCATCTGCAAATAATAGACATTCTGCAAACTCGAACGACTTAACAACGTCGTTAACATATAACAAAAATAGCAAAGGTCTGCGATTTGATAAGTAAGATCTTAGCCAATTTAACGGTATAATGTCGCTGGTTGCAATTAAATTGACTAATCAATAACCACGGCAGACTATCAGGATCCAAACTTTTAGAGGTATCCATATTTTGAACTCAGCATTCTTTACACTACATCTAGTATCGAAAACAAAAATTTAGAAAACTCAGTTTTTGACTCACAAACTATGTATTTGGTATCTTTCACAAATACACTGCTGAAATAGTTGGCAAAGAAATTACAAATTGAAACTGGGTCGTTCGATTTCTGTCCATTGAATGTCATGAATGCGAAGCCCCTATTTGTGAATCCGTTTCATTTGGTCATTCGAAACGAATGATGTATTCGTTTCGAATAAGAATTGGTATTTTTGAATTCGATCGAAAATAAAAATATACACTGTTAAATAATCGAAAGGGAAATTCTAATTTTTGGGTACACCTATACGAAAAATATCAACCTTGATGAATTTTTGACGTATGCACAGTGATGTTACACGTAGGGAAAATTCCCTACATGTAGGGAAATTCTCGCTTGAATTGCGTGTGTAGGGAAAAAAAGACAGATTTTTAATAATTAAGCAAAATGTATGGAACTGTAGGGAATTTCTAAAATGTTTTAAATTATTTTGAAAAAATGTTTGATTATAGAATTTTTTCGTTACTTTCGATATGGTAACAGGGCGGTCTTGTTAATTTACTACATAATAGATCATGTTGCCGTTATTTTTTGTTTGTTAGTTTTTTCTTGTGATTTTAATTTTTGATTTTGAGAGCGAAGTAAGTGATTGCCCTTATTTAGTTTTAATATGGTTTACTATGTATTAATAATTAAGCCATTTACATAAATTTCATTGAAATTTAATCATTTTTAAAGTTTTTACTAATTGTTTTAGTGTTAAAGTAAAAAAATTATCGCTCTCACGCACGATTTTGTTCATTTTATCCTTGTGGTTGTCGATTGGAAAGCCACTAATGTCTACAGAGTACGGTTTGAATCTTGGAATTTATATATTTAGTAAGAAAATGTGTAGGGAAAACCGTAGGGAATTTGTAAGTGGGACGTAGGGAAAAGTAGGGAAATTTCTCTTTGTCTGTAGGGATTTCAATTTTAGAAGTGTAACATCACTGCGTATGCATATTGTTTATCCCATTGTCTCGCATTTTGAAAATTTTTAATTTGTGTTGAGGAGATGTTTGAATGTTTCTTCTAATTTCTAAATAATTATTAGAAAATAGAAACAATATTTATTATGTATTTATTATTTACGGAGTTAAAGTTGATGATGGTAAATTGCTTCATACAGTCGTGTTTTTAGGTGTACATACATCGTAAAAATTAATGTGTCCAAAATGTGTTATTTAGCTAAATCATAAATATTTCAGAAAATAAATTTTTATTTTATTAAACGATATAATATGTATATAATAGTTTTATTTCGATTATGTAAATAGTATATTATATTTAATACGTAGATATGTGTCTTTTTATTATTTGCTGAAATTTTCATGTGCCTTCGGTGGTTACGTTATTTCTTCTACTTCAAATCGTCTTGGTCAATGTTATTCAATTTTATAACAAAAAATTGTATTTCTTGTAAAATTATTTATTTACTGGTTACATTTGAAATTAAAAATTATCCCTCCTCAAATGGCATCTTAATTATTAAATTACTGCCGTGCGTATAGAATTATTCTTCATTTTTATATGGATTCGTCAACAATTCTTTCAACGAACAGAAATCCGTTCATGAACGTACAAATGTTTGTCGAAAACGGATTGCTCGATAAGGGAAATTTTGGTTCGTTTGATGTTTAAACGTTTTCGTTTCACAGATATACGTTTTCATTGATTTATTATACGTTTTCGAATTCACAAATACCAATCATTCGAAAATCATTCGAAAACGCCATTCGTTTATTCGAATTCGGATTCACAAATAGAGGCCCAGGCCAGGACCAAAAACTGCGAGACAATCGGATAAACAATATGCATACGTCAAAAATTCATCAAGGTTGATATTTTTCGTATAGGTTTACCCAAAAATTAGAATTTCCCTTTCGTTTATTTAACAGTGTATATTTTTATTTTCGATCGAATTCAAAAATACCAATTCTTATTCGAAACGAATACATCATTCGTTTCGAATGACCAAATGAAACGGATTCACAAATAGGGGCCCAGGTAAACCGTTAGCTTGACTTTTCAGTTAATGAATTTCCAAAACTTACTCGGTTCACAACGTGAACCATCTTCCAAATCAATAATGTAATTTGCATTTCTTTGCTTTCTAATGTTTTCAAACGGTATAAAATACACAGTGGAACCTGTACGCTAAAATTTCCAGTGAGGTTTATTACGTTGAACTTCAAGATTCTTAGGTTCTTTCGTCAACCATGTACCTTTACGAATAAATGCCCTCTTTACATTTACTTTATTAATATGGAGGGCGAGTAGACAAGAGAGAAGAGATGCAACAACTTAAACAACGATGTCTAGCAACAATTACTACGGTTAGTACAAATTTGGGTGACCGCTTATGAACTGATGGAGCGAAATCTCGCCCCTCCCACCGCTCAACCGCCGAGGGAAAAAATAGTGCAGACACAAATAATTAATTAAATTAAGGCTTTTCAGATCTGGCGGTTACAACCAATAGACGGGCGCTGTACATTGTGGTTGTCTTGTGACTAACAAGTGTCAAAAAAAAAAAAAAAATACTAACAAATTTACTAAATATCGACTACTTAGGTGTCTGGAACCGGGTCGAGTCTTTAATGCTAACATACCTCTTTTCTTTCCTTCGATCTTGTTATTCGTAAAAGGGTGTACGGTGGACCCGGCGTATTCGGGAAACTTGCCTTAGGCTTGGTCGTACACACTAAATCAATCAATCAATCTTTACATTTACTTTATTAATAAATATATTTTTCGATAGGCGAGGTAAATAAATCGTTGAAACATTTAACTGCGTAGTAAATCTCAATATTTGACAGCATTCTTTCCCATTCCACTTCATATAGAAAGTTGTTTATTGAATTGATGTCTGCGTTTTCATCCCATCTCTAAATCAACTCCGGCAAATTAAAGTCACCATAAATAATCAAATCTGTTTTCTAGTCTAAAAAATGAAGCTTTCGTTACAAAGCTAAGTAGAAGTAATAGCACGATCGCTATCTGGTCAACGGCAAAAGTGAGGGCGAGGGTTACTTACAAGGTTATTAGTAAACTAAGGGTAGGCGCCTTGCCTCTCAGAAATTCTATAATAATAAGTAAATCGAACGGCGACTGATGAAGGTGGGGCTACCGTTCCCATAGCATTTATGTAAATGCTCCTCCTAAGAAACGAGCCAGTCTATCGATGTGTATAATCCGTGCGCGACCCTTAGGTTTCCTGATCCGAACGATAAAGTCGTTGAGTTTCCCCAGCGCTCGTGTAGTCCTTCCCAGTTGTTCTGTAATTTTGATCATCAATCAGTTTTCCGTTTTGGGTTATGTAACCAAACTAGATCTCCAATTTCAAAATTTACTGGATTCACTTTCGTATTTTATTGGGTCGTCTACGCTGCAAAGTAGTGTTCAGATTCTCTAGGGCATGTTGATAAACTTTGACTCGTCTGAACTTGAGGCTCTCAAAAAGATCCCAAAAATACTCTCGTCTGTGCCTACTAAAAGTTATTTGTTGATAAGTGGGTATAATGACCGCTTCAACGTTAGGCTTGATTTGTTCTCTCTTTCCACTAGAATTTCCGATGCTTTTCCGTTAACTAATACAGTGGTTTAGCTATTGAAGCAAAGTACTTTCTGAATGGCCTATACTATGATTTGTAAGAACAAAGACCTTGAAAAATATGCATTGGTATTTTTCAGTCAGGAAGCGGTCATTATCATATAGTTGTAACCTTAGTTGGATCAGTTCGGGTTCCCTAGTCGCTAACGACATATCCGGGATATTAAACCTCACATTTGAACAGGTGACTCCTTCCGTAATCGCTAGAAAACCAGTTCCACTTTTGTTAGCAGTTCGACGATGCACTTTCGATAAACGATGATATCGTACGATCCAGGTTCATAAGGAAGCCGCGAGAATGTGCGACTGGGCAAGGCAAAAGTTATGACTCTAAATTGCCAGACGCCCTCTCCCACTATTTTGGGTCTATCTTTGAGTTCGGCGTACACTTGCCAGTATCCGCTTTATAGATCGAGTGTAGAAAATCAACATCCCCTTTCATTGCGTCGAGTGTAACGTCAATACATGGCAGAAAAAACGAGCCCTTTTGATCACATTGTTTAATTGCCAGTAATCGACAAAGAACCTCAGCGATCCACTCTTATTTCGGACTAACACCACTGGTGATGACCAAGGGCTTATAGAGGGATACATATTGGCTAAGAATTTTCTTGATCTTCTCGTTTAGCCAACGGCATTTTACGAGGTGGCTGTTTTATCGGTACCGCCTTCCAACATCAATCTTTGATTTCTTTGGGGGCATCGCATTTTTGGGAGATCGCTGATAGCCTCGTAGCAACGACTGCCATTAGTTTCCCGAGGCAATGCTAGTACCGGGCTCTGATTCGGATGCAGACGCTTGCTTATTGACTTGCTCTTTAATTCACAGGTTGGTTATTCTGGTTTCTCTTAGACGCCAGTTTTCGTGGCAGCATCGGCTGATAACGTATTATTAGTAGCTTCTGGCGTCTCAATCACGGCTTCGCGATTTTTTCGGTGGTTCAATCTAGTAGCCTATCGCACTGTCGTTATCTCAATTGCATTTGCCATTGCCTCATGGAACTTTGCTTTACTAGACATCCTCAGAACATCCTGTACTTCACTTTCCTAAATCTTTAATGCCATCAATAAATTGCATCATGGTAATACGATCGAGTGCCTCCTGTTGTGGCAGGGAGGAAAATGCTTTCCTCTCTAATTTTTCCACATTCAGTTAGGGAAGACTTTTCTTTACTGTTGCACGCGATAGCGGAGAGCGTGTGGCTAAACTTCTCCTGGTGATCGTGTCGCCGTTGTCTCAATGTTAAACAAGAGGGAAAGGGCATCACTTTGCAATATTTTCTTTAACTCGAAATATATGAGATGTGACCATCCATTCCACTCAAATTGTTGCGTCATGACTTGTCATCTGGACTCACTGTGTCTTCCATGGCCAACTATCCTCGAGGTGTAGGCATATTTGCAAAATATGAAATTCTTCGCATGAGGGAATTTGCCTCCCGACGAGTAGCTGCAGCCTCCTTCCTTGCCTTTTTGGCAATTGCCATCATTTCGTTTAGCAGCAACCGCTTGCCCTAGTTCTTGCTGTAACTCAGCCACTTCGGCCTTGCTAGCCTCTAACTGAAGTTTGGCTTAGGCAGTCTCATCCAATTGCTCCTGTAATGCATCTACACGGTCTTTTAGGAGCTCCTCCATTTGGTAGTATTTCATTTTTTTTATGGGCGTCAGGTTACCCCGCATCTGACACCACTGTTACAAAGTTTGGATGAATAGCACGATCGGAATCTGGACAATGGAAACAGTTACTTACAAGCAAGATTTAGATTTATTACAAACATTTAACTATAGCGAATTATACGGTCAGCGTTGAAAACCCAGTGTGTGATTTTTGATGTTGTTGTGTGTTTTCTTTACCCACTGACTTATATTATAATATTATTAGCTAGACTGCCCACGTCTTCATTGTAGAATTGCAAGGGCTATAAAACGCACAGATTATCAACCGATGTTTGTCTAAGTTTAGCCTAACGGCCACATTTTCTAACTTTGGGTCATAGAACAACAGCATATAAAATCGTTTATGACCATAGGTTAGGTTAGGTTAGGGTGGCTGTTTTAAGGAACCGCGGACCAGCATAGACACAAAAATGGTCCGTAGCCATACCACATACAATTTTTCTCGGCTCTACTCACTGAACCATCCAGAGCTTACAACGAAGCGTTGAATACACCTGACGTCCATCCCATTGAGATCCGCCAGGTCACTGAGGAGGGAAGCTCCCAAGAATTTCCATCTGCTTGACGCTAGACGGGAACAAGTGCAGAGAAGATGGAGTAAAGTTTCTTCCTCCTCTATATCTTCACAATTTCTACCGTAATCATTCGGGGCGACTCCTAGTCTCCGCGCATGCTCACCTATGACACATAGTTTCCTGTAATAACCCCCACGACCATACTAATATGGCGGCACTGAAGTATTAACAGTTGTCCAGTTCTTGCCTGATCTAGTTTTTGCCAAATCTGCCTAGTTATGACGTACGAGGTACCATTGGACCATCTAAAGTTCGCTGCTCGTTCTTCTTGGAGCAAAAGTTTGCATGCAGCTAGCGGAATTTCAACATTTACCTTATTTGGTAGAGTGAGGCAATTTGTACCCTGCCGAGCGAGTTCATCTGGCTTTTCATTCCCCGCAACACTGAAGTGCCCTGACACCCACATTAGGTGGATGTTGAACTGATCTGCCATCTCGTTAAGAGATGAGAGACAGCTCTTTGAAATAAGTTCGTAGCATTTTAATAGCGGCCTGACTGTCTGTAAAAATGCAAATACCCCTTACAGATACTACATTATACCTCAACCAATCCAATATAGTCGGGGAGACGAAATGAGACGTTAACATTTAGTTTCTCACAGAAAACACCACAACCAACCTACCATCCATTTTTGAACCATCCGTGAAGAAGTTTAAAACTTCAGGGTTCAACATCTCTCCACTCAGCCAGTCCTCTCTGAAGGGAATATCGGTACGAAACCTTTCCTCAAAAGATGTTAATGGAATAGATGAGTGTCCTGTATTACTATAGGTCCACATAGAAATAGATTTGACCTTATGGCAGTGCTCACTGCATTTGAATGCCCAAAATATCTAGGGGTTTGAGGTGAAAAAGAACCTACAATGTTTATGACCATAAGATATAACAAATCAGAATTTAGAGAAAATAAATGTCGATAAAAACTGCACTAAAGACAATTTAAAACAGCTGTTGGGGCAATCCACTTGCCTAAATTTGCTGTGTAAATAGCAAAGGAAAAGTGGCCTTGCGAGTCGTTCCCAAGAGAATAATATAGGTTGTTGGATCCAATTTACTTATACAAACTATTTGTTAATAGTTATAAGATTTATTTAACAATTTATTTATTTTATTAGTTATAAGAAATTTATGTTGTTTAAGTTTGGATTACAAAATATGACTAAACAATTTTATGATAGAAACTGATAAGATGGATAAGAGTTGAAAACAAATTTTAAATTGCATGATGAATACCATTATACTCTATTGGTCAAATATGGCAACTCAAATTAAAGACGCATTATGCCACAAATTCATGTTCGAAACAATCCAAGACTCCAACCAATTATACAATTCTACTACATATATTACGTTCAGTGGATATTCGATCATGTATTTCGGCAAAAGCGCTTGTCGATGTTATTTATAATGATTAATTTCTATCTTGACATTTTGTTTAAATTCAAAGAGAAATGTCAAAGTGGCAAAGTTTATACAAAATATTTGGGAATAATTAAGATTTAGTAAACATTATTTAATTTTGCGTTTACGTTAAATAACCTATTAATTATACTTTTCAGGGATGGTCAATAAATTATATAATAGCAAGGGGTAAGTTTTAATTAAAAGATAATTTATAATGTTATTTTGATTTTAGGTTAATTTAAATTGGGCCAATTGCTCCAACAACAGCTATAACATAAGTCACTTGTTTAATCGCAATCCGAATATATTTTTTGAAACCGCGGAAATCACGGTGATTGATAATTCAGACACTTTGCCTTGCTAACGCCTTTATATAGGAGTAAAGTAAATTCGTTAATAAGTTGGACAGGCGCCTAGTCGACGGAAAAAAGCCAATACCCAAGAATGAGTTGCTTCAAAAATTTTCTTTAAAAAATATTTTTAACTCCATTTGCAACGGTTTAAATCCTTGTTGATTTGACACTCAAATAATTGTCCATAATATCGTACAGTGGCCTTATTTTATTTGCTGTCAACAATTAATTATAAATGCAATTATTTTAATTGAATAACTTCTAAACAAAGCGTTTATAATAATAATTAGGTGCACGCGATATATGTCAACTGTAATCAGCCATAATTAACACATATACATATATTGCTTTGAGTATCGTAAAAGAATAAAATGCATTCCAATCTTTTGTCTCACCATCAAACACAATACATTTGCACGCAAATGCAACAAGAGTGGCTGACCTCAGTCATTTATAAATGAATGTATTATGTATTAAATTATTCTGCTTATCGCACGCGGCACATTGTTCACCTGAAATGGAAAATTAAATTAAATTGATTTTCATTATCGCACAACTATTTATTTACGTATACATTTGTGTGTCTACATACTCGTATATGCTGGTGTCTGATTTCGGTGCTCCAAAAACACATAAATAAATTTAAACCACCGCAGCACACAACGAAAAAAAAAGAAACCAAAACTATAATTTATCGATTTTGATTAAAAATTTATTGAAAATGTTTGACTGTCCTCCATAGTTTATAGTTTTTTTTTTCACCAATATTATTAATTTATTTGATTTTATTTAAAAACCGGTATTTATATATTTAATTTAATATTATTTAATTTTGATTTATTAAATTGCCGATATACGAGTAACATAGCTATTTGTGTTTGTTATTTGATTATTTTTTTGGTTAGTACAAAAATATTTGTAAACAACAATGAGGGTCCAACATAAAAAACGAAATAAAAATATTTTGTTGGCGGTTTTTAAAAAAAACTGTCAAGAAAATTCCCAATCCTAGATTGTTGTGTTTGAAGATTTTTCAGGAATCTGGCAAAATGTGGAAGCTATTTCTTAGACAGAATTTAACTAAAATATTCTGGAAATCGGAGATTAAATTTTAAAATCAGAGAAATCTCCCTATTTCAGATTTGGTGAGTGAATCTTACATAAATCAATTCTTGTAACGATTTTCTTTAAAATGAAACCTATCCGCATGTCTTACTGATTTCCTGTGGAGTTGGCTCCATTTCAAAATCATAAAAGAAGCAAACTTCATGAACCTTATTTCCCAAAAACAAATCTTTATCACACTCGTTTCCATTAATGCACAGAAAAGAAGGGCCAGTGGTGTTAATTATTTTTCTTTAAGTAATAATGTCCACGGACATCACTTATTCTTCGATACGATAACAACGGCCACACATTTAGACCAAACTTTCAGCCTTTCACTGGTCTCTAGCGCTACATACCATGAAGATATTTGGCCGCCAAAATGATTCTTCTCTGATCAATTTAGTCATTCGAAGTCACTGTTGGGGCAATACTCGAACCTTTTTATCCCAAGAGATTGCTGGTTCCACAAATTAATATTAGTATTCTTAATAATCAAAAACTCTGATTTACATATATAATTTTTATTATTTGTTCAGCTGTGGTCACAATAGATCATGATTTCTGAAAGAGGCAGCATTAAAAGAAGAATTTTAGTGTTATATATTTGCCTAGAGATGTCACTATTGGCAAATATTTGGAAAATAGTAGGTCAGGTTTTTTAAAAGGTGGCAGCAGCGTTCTAAATTGAAAATGAAAGAAGTGTAGAAGTAGACGTGTTTGTAAATAACTAACAC
Organism: Tipula helvola; assembly: GCA_963556165.1. Taxonomy (NCBI): domain Eukaryota; kingdom Metazoa; phylum Arthropoda; class Insecta; order Diptera; family Tipulidae; genus Tipula; species Tipula helvola. The sequence continues at coordinate 334,164,289 of OY744482.1, forward strand.
AATTTTAATTTATTTTTGTAACAAGTAATATAAATGATCACAAATAGCAAGTCTTGTTGACAACATGTACAAAAATGTTAGTTTTTGAATAAACTTTCTGCTTCACGTGAAGCCAGTTAGAGAGGATACTGTAACGAAACCGCAACTTTCGTTTGACAGAATCATGAGATTAGAGGTCTAGTGCGGTAATGTGGCTGGGTAAAGATTCCCAAGAAGATTCCCAATCCAAATTCCTAATGCTATAGGCTATATTACCCACTTTATTAATGATGACAGCAGGAATGAATTTAGCAGATAATTGAATCAGAAATTTATAGAAAATGCTATTTCGATCATAAGATCTGACAATAAATGGTTGCTCAGGACAGAAAATTTGATTTTTACTAGAACGATCATGACGTAGAGCAGTTCTTTTGTGTGCTACTTTAACAGAATAAAACCGTTGCTTAAATTGAGCTTTTTTGGCGTTGTAACCAAAAATTCAGAACTTTTGGTTAGCAATATGCGTGTACCACCACCAATATCAGTAGCGTTCATTATTTGTCTAATTTTTAATATTTCTTGAATTAGGATTCAATTAACTCAGTTTAAAATAAACATTCTTGGTACCACCAACTCAAAGAACCTGAAGCTTTTTCATTAATACAAAAGACACATTGGCAAACAACTTCCTATTATTTGATTATCTGAAAAAAATTCATATTTTATAGTAAATCTATATTTTGAAATGTACCGATTTGAATCTCTTTATACCATTAATGGCCTCTGTATTATATTATGAGTATTATACCCTCCCACAATATAAATTCAAAATCATCATCATCCCGATTTAAATTTTTTTTTTTTAATTTTTTTGCTTTTTTGTGTTATGCTGTTGAAATCATAAATTTATTAGTTCAATTTAAATAAAAAGTTTATGTTTTAAAATTAAAAAAAAAAAATCGAAATAATAAAAATAAATTTTAATAAATTTATTTTATATTTTTAAAATACGAAATGATGATTTTTTGTTGGTATTGTTGATGTTAAACAAGTATGTCTTGTATATAGCTAGCAAAAATTCGTGCTGTAACATTAATTGAGTTTATTATTTACGATTTAACACCCCTTGTGGAATGCATATAAAATATTTTGCCAAACCAACTCAACATAAAAAAAAAAATATGGTTTTTAAAATCCTGTTGTTTTTTGTTGTTGTTAAACATATTATGTTTCAGGGTTGATTATTTATTGAGACGAAAATGGATTGGTGAGGTGCATCAGTTTTTTTGTGTTTGTGGTAGATTTGAACCCTTAATAGAGTTGAGAAATTAAAGTTTAGATAAATTTAATTAAAAAGTAAGAACAATTTGAAATAATTGATATTTAAAAAAGTATGGTTAAAAATTAAATTGTAATTAATTTATGTCTCATTTTGTTTGTACATACATATTCAAGGCTGGACAAATTTCATTATAGGTACTAAGTAATTAAAATACTTTTACGAATTACAGCAAACTCAGTTGTTTGCGAAGTTAGTGCGGACTGTATTTTAATTTTTTCCATCCAATATTTTGAATGGAAATTTGATATCGAAGATTATGATTTAATAAAAAAAACTGTCTTAACAATTTGGAATTCATATAACATTTATTTATTTTTAATCTTTATTTAATTTTTACTGTACATATGGTTTTTACTTTTTGGTTATCACTTGATTCAACCGAAATTTCGTCCGGATCGAAGAAAAAGACAAAACTTAATAAATATAAAAAACAAAACTGAAAAGTCAAAAATCTAACAAAACGCATTTTTGACGATCCACTGAACTCAACTGTTATACATATACAGTGACATCTATGATAGAGTTTGAAAACTAACATCTGTTATACAAAAAAAAAACAAATGGCGTAAACGAAAAATGTATTTAGGCTAATTTGTTTACATTTTGAGGTTAGAATTTGTCTATTTTGATAAAAGTTTTTCCTCAAATTTATTCACAATAATTAATGTAATTTTAATTTAGATAACACACTAGAACTAGAACTTTTTATAACATTTAAGATAATTTTAATGTCATTAACTTGTTTCGAAAAAATTATTGTTTTGATTTAACACGAAAATGACATTTATTTCTAAATATGCCTAGTTCGTTATTTTAGAATTTACCTATAAAATAATGAGAATTTTTAATATTTTCCAATGTAAATTGCATTATGTAATGGAATCAAATTTCACATATCTTTATTTATAATTTTTATTGTTTTTAGAAATATTACTCAGCCGACACTTCTCTGAATTTTTAATTTTTTTTAACTACTTCACTGTTGGCTGCGCACAACGATGAAAAAATGAGTTTCGCTGAGATATTAATTTCAATTTCGGATGCTTCAGCTCTTCAATGTCAAATGAAAATGTATCTATTAAACCAATTTGTTTTAGTATTTTAATGTTTAAAAACTGAAACTGGTAAATATTAAAATGAGTTTGAAACCTTTTGAAATGTGGCTTAAATTCAGGAAACTACGTTTGTAGGGTTGAAAATTAAATTGTGTATATAGCGTATGTAGAGTATAGTCCAGGACTAAATATGGCGGTGTAAACTACCTCACAGTTAGCATATTACAACAAATATTTAAAAATCTATATTCTGTGAATTTTCACTTCTGCCAATCGATCTCCCTTCTATTAATTCCCTCCATCTCACTCTCACATGTTACGCAACCACGCTTGTGTTCACATTTTGTTCATTGAAAGAACAACAATTCAATTCTAACTGATATTTACAATACCATTTATTGATTTAATTTACGTTATAATTTTTTGAAGCTCAATGCATTAAATTTAGACGAATTATTATAAAACTAGTAATTGCCTGTCAAAACTGACGGAAGTTTCTGAAAACTCAATAATAGCCTAAAAAGTGAAATTTTTGTTTCTAGAAGAAAGCTAATTACGGCAATCAATATAATCTGCACACATCTAACACAACACAATGTTAAGGTTAAAATAACAGAAATTTTCGCTCGAAAAAAAAAATCAAAACTTTTGAAAACTATGTATATACTTTGAACACAATTGAAAAACAAACTAAATTTTTTGTTTTTTTGTTTTCAAAAATACAAATCACAGCACACACAGAAATGTTCATGTCATCCAAACAACGAAACAAAAATATGTACATATAAGGCATTTTCGATTGGCGTGAATTAACTGAATTAGAATTGAGTTACTATGTTATTTAGATAATTTAGTTGCTATTTAGATAATTGAGCTACGGAAGTAATTTGGGTGTTCGATTGGTTCCATTCAATTCAGATAAATGTCAAAAAATCATTTAAAATTTTGTTTTTGTTAATTATAGTTTGAATAAAAATATAAATTAAATATATTAAAAATTGTTAAGAATATATACAATCTATCTATAATCATATCGAATTTTACAGACTTATTTTTTAAACAAAATAAAACAAAAATCACCTAACTAAATTAACTACACGAGCAAATTACATATTCAGATAACTCAGTTGCTTAATTTTTAACTGTAAGTGAAGAGTTGTGAATCGAACACTCAATTCACTTCACTTGATTCAGTTAATTCAGTTAACTCTAAGTGTATTGCTTTGCTAAATTTATAAAAAAAATACAACAACAATTACATTAAATAAATCCCAAAAAAATTCAGCTAAATTCAATTATATTTTGAATTTACTTAAATCAAATCCGATTTTTAGTTTCAATGCCTACCACTAGAATTTGCTTCATATGAAACACATCAAACAAAAATTAAATTCAAAAATAAATCTTTGCGGGTTGCTTTCTGAAATTTTAAATCCAAACCTAAATCTAATCCTTATTTACCAAAGCAATACACTTTCTGTTAATTCACGCCAAACGAAAGTGCCTATATATAAAAAAGAAAAGCGCGACTACTGCGATAGTTTTTTGTGTTTTGCATTATATCTATACAAACAGACAGACGAAGGTAATTATATGATGATGATGATAATTACAAAGCAAATTTTTAATAAAACAAATATTAAATTAAATTATATATTACCACAATCCACAAAAATGTTTCAAATAAATAAATTCATAAATTGTGAAGTTTATTGTTCAACTGTTTGACTTTTAGAAAAATATGCTTGAACTTCACGATACAAAATTAACTTAACAAACATTCAAAAAATAATCATAAATATTAATTTTAATTAAATAATTTTTATTTTTATATGTAGCAAAAAAAAATTATTAAATTGGAGCAAAGAACCTTAATAATTGCTCAATATTACATTTTAAAATGAATTACTGCTTGCAACCAATTTTATAAATTGAAACAGTTGAACATAAATTATCATTGACAATATGACGTGGTAGTTGTTTAGAATTGTGCGAAAAATGTTATATTAGCTCTTTATTTTAATTGTTTAATTGTTATAACTCATTTTCATTCAATCCTTAATTTGAATTCCTCAACTACATTACTGGAGTGTAAATAATTTAAAGTAATTAGTGAATTTTCTGCAAGTCATATTGACACTGGAGCAGCGGAGAACGGAAACGATAACGAGATCGTAAAAGGTGTCCAAATATGACTCCAGAACAACGGCAAGAAAAAAAAAAACCGGCCGGAAATAACTCGAAGACAAGGTCGAGATATCAACAATAAAGCTAATCAACATTTCTTGGTTGAGATGAATTACGAATGTTGTTACTGCGGAAATCGACATTTTTAAGGGAAAAGAAACTATAGAAAAACATTTGAATCTTGCTCCAAAAGTGGAAAAGTTCAACCTCTACCGTGTAGACTCAAAACATTTTCGACAGAACATACGAAAATACACGTTTGGGTACAAATCAGACGCTTTCGTGGAGATCTCCAGACATTCACAATCCATGGACATACATACCATCTTAAGTCTTCAGCAGTGCCACAAAGCAAAATTATAAGTAATTTTTGTAGTGTAGTTCATAGAAGTAATGAAGAGCAGAGCTTTAAATATTTATAATAAACCTTCCAATATATTTTTCAGCAATGTTTATGGGGGAACCAGGGAGTCAGTAACAACTTTAAGTAAGGATGCGATATACAGAAAGTGCATGTTACTGACCAGCGAATTTTTAAGAACTTTTCGTTCAGTTCAGCTGTCACTTAACAGAGCGAAAATTAATGCGGAAAATTAAGGAAATGTCAAAATACATATACCAAAATTTTCAAGGCACACTTTTCTTAAAAATAATAATTTTCCTATTCACATTAAAATTTTAATACTGCGTGTGTACAGTGTTTACGATTTCGGTGGCTGACATGTCAAATATTCTGTAAGGAAATAATTTCGTCATATTCTGTAAGGATACTGGTTCGCTGGTTACTCCAGGTTAGTATTATAATATGAATTGTAGTAGCTATGTCATGAGAATTTGTCGGTAAAACAATTTTTCCTGCCATAAACTGCAAAGAGTTAGCCTGTTCACACCATGCATAAAGCGCATCGCAACACTTCCTCGTTTCATTCCTTTTTGCCTACAAACTTGAAATTATTTGTCAAAGTTTGTTTTCATTCCTTTTTGCCTACAAACTTGAAATTATTTGTCAAAGTTTGTAGGCAGAAAGGTATGAAACGAGGAAATATTGCGATGCACTGTATATATGGTGTGAACATGTTGAATAAGTTTAAAAACTATATGCACCCATGATCTCAACTCAAGCTAACTCTAATTCAACCATCAATTTATCACACAAATAAATCCGCAGCTCAACTGCTCACTAAACGCTCAACCAACTGCAACTCAACTCCAACTCAACCCACAAATCCACAAATGGAGCTCAACTCAACCGCCACCTAGACGTCAACTCAATCCTAAACCAGCATATATAAAAAATTGCTGAACTTCTCACTTAACTCTAATCCAACCCCAATTTAACCCGCAAATGGAACCTAATTTAACCCTTGACTCAATCGTAAACTCAATGCCAAACTCAATCCTCAAACCAGACATGTATAAACAATTGGCCAACCGCTCTCTAAAATCTAATACAATCCCAACTCAACCCTTGTCAACCCGCAAATTGACCTCTAACTTAACCTGAAGCTCAACTCCAAAAATAACGCCCAACTCAATTCTCAAACGATCATATGTAAAAAATTGATAAATATTTATATAAAGAGGTGGTGTCAATTAATGTATGGTAGATTCTCGATCCTCCTGACGTACGGGTTCCGAAAGCATTTCAATTACTCTCCGCTTTGACTAAATAGAAAGAGATAAGCGGAAAAAAATCCAAATCGGGTCAGCCCGTCTCGAGAACCAAGGGGTTCATTCATCCCGGATTTCGGTATTGACAAAAAATTTGGATTTGGGGATTTTGGGATTGATAAATACAAAATTACCGGGATCCTAAAATTTCGACGAGATCCCGGGATTTCGGGATTGACAAAAAGAAACAGTTTCATCCATATACCATAAGCATATGTTCTATTGCCAAATCACTGTCAAACATTACAAAACTACCAATATTCTCCGAAGCACTTCCAACTTTTAGAAAGAAATTCGATTTCATCTACCAACGTAAAATTTGACGAACAATTGTTTTCCATATTATCAATTCGTTCCATCACTATTTGGTGCTGATAAAATATTTTGAAATTTTTTATTACAGCTGCGTCCATTGGCTGAGGATGCGCAGTTAAATTTGATGGAAAAAATATGAGCTTGATGGATTTTAATTTTCTGCAGTTGATTTGACATGTACCGGACAATTATCAATAAATACCTCTTGGATTTCGGCGGTTACTTGTATTCATCAAGTTCGATTACATATTTCTCAAAAATATCAGACGTCATCCATGCTTTGGCGTTAGCAACGTATTTTACAGTGAGACTTTTCACGTTTTTGAAAGTTAGGAGTAGTTTTTTCGATTCTGTGCTATTGGCTCCAACCAATACAGTTATTACTGTATTTAGCCTGTTTGGTGTATTAACCACCAAAATATTTATTATTTTTAAAGTCCGTGATTTTTCTTGTACTAGCCGCGTACTGAAAAAGTTAAAATAAGCAAAAGTGTATTTGCTAAATATGTTAGTGGTCTATACTACAAAAGATGATGGTGAAAATGTTTAGTTGTTGTACTAATTGTGCCCAGGAATTTATTTAGTACAAAGTTGTAAGTACAGAACCAAACCCAGAATATGTTAGTGTCAAAATATTCTGTAGGCGTCACTACTAAACTGACAAGAGCTGTTCAAGCTGTTCTCTAGGACACATTACCGTAAAAATAACTCCATATTGGGTCGCAGTACCCATTATGGCTAATAGTAAATTAGCATTTCACGTTGTCCACCATAATGTTGACAATTTAATGTTTGAAGATTCACAAATTTTATATTTTATTTTATTGAGACATAAAAACATAATTTACGACCTGAAATAAAATAAAAATGTTGGGAATAATTAAAATTTTATAACGACAAATAAAATATCTCGTTAAACATAAATTACACTACTTGAATTTGCATTTAAAGCCGCTAGCCAAATTCATCTCGAATTTCGTCGAATATTTTATGAATATTTTTTAATTAAAAAAATACCCTCCAGAAACCAAATATTTTAAGTATTCATGTGTATCCCTTGTGTATCTGCGTTAAAAAATCATCTGGGCAAACATTACAATTGACCTTTAACAGTCTGTATATAAATACAAAGGATATACAATACAATTGCCTCCTGTCTCTCGTCGGATACATCTTATGTATTATGTTTACGAAGAATAATTAATTCATTATAATTTGCACAACCTCAGAGATTAATTATCAAACATTTCAAATTTTTTTATTTTTTTGTTTTGTTTGTGTGTTGAGTAAAAAAAATTGTACTTGTTCTAAACATAAGGCAACCGAAACGAACACAAATGAAAAACAGCTTAATTGAAAAACTTTTTGATAAAACCAAAACAATGAAAATGATGTTTAGAGGATTTATGTTGAAATTTTATTTTTTGTAACATTTTTTGATGTAAAGTTTTTGATGTTCTCATTATTCGGTTACATGAAATTTTGTTGAATTTGTTGAAGAAGGTAGGTCAAAAAACTAAACAACTATGATGTCTTTGCTCAATGAACAAACGTGTGCTTTGAGCTATTTCGAAACAATCAACGATGACCTTTTCTTAATTGTTGTTGACTCATCAACATTAAACCATGTGGATCTAGTGTCATACTTTATTTTATAACTATAGTACTGACACTAGTATTCCATATAACAGATGAATATTAAATGAAATAATGTAGAATGAATTTAGCTCTACGCTTAACAAGCAGGGCTATCTTTAGTTTACAACTTATTGTCTAGAATTATGCATGGTCTTTCGCAGCCATTAAAAAAACTGGCATCTATCGAAACATACGCCAAGCAACCGGCAAATACAAAGATAAAAACTATCTACAACTATGGACTTGGAGCGAAAGTGGTGGAAAACTTCACGAAAGCCATTGAGAATTGGCTCCTATACCTAAACGAACCGTGGCTGGCATCCACATCACTTCTAAGATCGGATGCAACAAAAACAATTAAAGAACTCAGCATCGCCTTCTCTGACGAGGTTAACAATAATGGCACAAATAATCAGGAGGCGTCAGCAAGCAAATCCATACACAGTCAATTAACCGAGGCGTCAAACGTTGAGTCAAACCTTGAATTCAGCCAATTGCCAAATTTCAGGCAATAGTTGAAGCAACAAGACATACAAGTGAGAAGTTCATTTCGAGAAATCCGTTTGATTGAAGACATTCTGGCCGGTAACAACAGATCCAGACCAGCTTTAAAAATTAAATTAAAAAACATTTAGAAGATGATGATGCAAACCATGGTCCTAAGAATAGGAAGCTAATTCAAAATATTTTGTAGATCGACACTATGAAAATTTAATTAAGCAACAATTAACAAAAATAGGCAAAACAAACCCATTGGAAATTCATCTACCATCTGTAGAAAAATCCCACATTTTCACGGGGACTACATAAGTGGGCAGGTTCCTCAGACTCGTTCAAGCATAATTCTGATATTTTTGCGGTCTTCAAGATACAAGCTAATGCATTAGTTCTGAGAACTGTCACTAAACCACTTCCAGACCAGAATTGGGTTTAGATAGCGACATACAAACTACTCCCGAACCTGTTGATATTTTAATCGGCGCTGACATATTATATGGAGAAAAGATGTTAGAAATCGTTATAAGCGCAAAGCTCAAAGAAGAGAGCTAGGATGGATCATATCTGATCATTTAAATCAAAATAGCAGCATCACAATGAATCTTTAAACAGCCACGTCACATTAGCGAACATAGACAAGCAATTAAAACAGTTTTTTGAATCCCAAGAACTGCATGCTAAACGATTAAGCGTAACTGCTAAAGAGATCGAATGTAAACAGTGCTATGAAGAAAAACACCGGTGATTAGGCAATGGACGATATGAGTTTCGGATGCCACTGGACAACGACAAGTTCAAACTACACATAAATAATTACCAAGTACAACAAACAAATTACAAATTAAAATTTACAAATTACAAGTTACAAATTGCAAATACCAAATAATATATTATAAATTACAAATTACTGATACTAAAGTGTAATTCATATCGATAGTTCAACTGATCCAATCTCCATTGAACAAATTGCAAATTACAAATTAAAAGTTACCAATCACAAGTTACAAATTTCAAATAGTAAATTACAATTTATAAATTACACAATACCAATTACAAATAACACCCAGTTATTTGCCGCCCCGGTGGCACAGTAGTTAGCATGCTTGCTTTAAGCTCCGGAGGTCCCGGGGTCGATTCCCGGCGAGTGATGAAAAAATCACGGCTGGTTCATGTTGGTATCAATGAATTAATCACTCATTATCCGTTAAAAAAATGAGTACGAAACTTAATGATGAAGCGGCCAAAACCCTCTATGGGATGCAGCACCAGCACAAAAAAAAATTACAAATAACAAAATACAAATAACAATTTTCAAATTACAAATTGAAAACTCCAACTTACAAATCACAAACTTGTAATAGCAAATTGTAAATAATAATTTAGAAAAATTACAAATTTTCAAATACCAAAATACAAACTACAAATTGAAAATTAAAAATTACAAATAGCACATTAAAATTGACAAATTAAAAATTTTGAAGTAAACAAATTTTAAAGTAAAAACTGACAAATTGTACCACAAATTTGAAATTAAAAATTAAAAATAGCAAAATTCAAATTACAAATTACAACTACAAAAAATTAAAAATTATCAAGTTAATAAATTAACGTAGAAAACTGCAAATTACAAATAACAATCTACAAAATGCAAATAGCAAACAGTGTTAGCAGTAATAGTCTAAATAGTATTTATACTTTTGAGTTTATACTTTTTTAAACAAATTACAAATTTTAAACAAATTAAAAGTTTCATATTACAAACTTACACATTACCAAATTACAAATAGAAAATTACAAGCCGAAATTTGCAAATACCAAACAACAAATCAAAATTATCAATTACAAGTTAAAAATGTTAATTTCAAATTTTTAGTAACAAATTACAAATTGCGAACTTTCAGAGCTAAACACAAATTACCACAACCGAATTATAATTTTCAAATATGTTACAAATTACTACTAAAAAAACAAACCAAAAATGCTACATATTACAAATTAAATTCACAAATTGCAAATAAATAATTACCTTTACCCGTTACAAAAAGAAAAATTTAAATTACATATTAATAATTAATACGAACAAGAAACAAATCACAAAATACAAACATCAAATAAGAAATTACAAACATAATTTTGGTAACAATTACAAATTACAAGCAGCAACATTTATATTTCAAGCAAATTATAAATAAAAATTTGCAAATAAAAAATTAAAATTTTAAAAATAACAAATCACAAATAGAAAAATAAAGCCAATATTAATAAATAATAAATTACGAATTACAAATAAAAATCTACAAATAACAATTTAAAAATTAAAAAGTTCAAATTTTGTAACAAATCACAAATAGAAAATTACAAATTGTAAATTATAAATTACAAATTACGAATTACTAATACTAAAGTAGAAAATTTTAGAAATTAGAAATAAAAATGTACAAGCTGCAAACTTCAAAGAAGGGCTCTTTGCACACAAATTACCAAGTGCAAATAACAAAATAATTTTCAAATTACATGTTATAAAGCAAATTTAACAATTACAAATTACGTATTACTAATTACAAATTACAAATTGAATTACATATTATAAATCAAATTTACCAATTTCAAATTACGTATTACCAATTACAAATTACAAATAAAATATTCCAAATTAAAATTCAAAAATTAGATTACTAATTAAAAATTACAAATTACTAGTTATAAATTACAAATATCAAATAAGAAATTATGTACAAATTAGAAGCTTCATACAGCAAATTCAAAATTAGAAATAGCAAACTAATATTACGAATTACCAATAACCAATTACAAATAACAATTTAAAAATATAATTTATAAATACAAACTAAAAATCACCAATTACAAGTTACTGTAACTAGGCGAATTACCCAATTACAAATAAATAATTAATAACAACTGGAGTTGTTATAACACTTGTAGGTTTCGTACAAAAATGAAATAAATTGTATTTTACGGTTTAAAAATATAATGACATACATATTTGAGTATGGTACTGTTATGAAATAATAAATAAAAATCATAAGCATCAGTTTTTGGTTGACTCTCCTAGAAGTAACACTTCTCGATATAAAATTGTTAACATATATTTAAATAATAAATAAATAAAATATTTATTGTGAATTAAGTAAAATTTAATAGTTTAAATTAAAGTAAAATATAATAGTTTTAAGATAATAGCGAATCAGAATACTAAAGACTGTATCGAAAAGAAAGTATCCACAAAAAAAAACCATTTTAAACACAAAAAACCAATTTTAAGTATTATAAAATGATGTTTTATCATAAAGCAGACTTCTAATTAGCAGATTTTATGTTTAAAACACTGTTTTTTTGTTTCTAAATACATAGCGAATTTGTAATTTGATGCCTTCACTTAGATTCTGCACAGTAGTTTTATTCATTTGTCTGGTTGCTTTGGACTAACTTTTTGGACTTTGTTAAATTTCTGCTAGTTTACCGTTATTTTTCAAGTAACGCTTCGCAATTGCCCAATATCTTTCAATTGGTCAAAGTTCTGGTGAATTTGGCGGAGTTTATTGTTTTTCCACAAAAGTGATGCAGTGGATTTTTAACAGCTCCAAATTTATTAATGGGCAGTTGCACGGTTTTAACATGCAATTTTTTGCTTTCACTTCGTTTTGGAACTTTATGTTTCTTATATGTCTTCAAGTCACACACCTTATTTTACCCGCTGGATCATTCCTATGCTAGTACCACCCTCATAAATCTCTGACAGACATTGTTTTATTTTTGCGAATTTCACTCACAATTTTGGTTCTAATTTGGGATTGCTGGGACCTTGTTTTCGACCGTTTTTTCGTAAATCCTTTACCGTACCATGTTCCCCAGACTTATTAATTATTTTTCTCACTGCATTTTTACTTATATTTTCGCGCTTAGCTAAATTTCTAAACGAAACACCGTTTTAAATGCAACATTTGTGCAAAATAAATTTAAGCACTTCTTCTTTAATTCGTGACAATATTACAACTGGGTAACAAATTGTAAAAATCACACACAATATTTACCTACAAAAAGCTATTCTATCTAACGGCACTTTTCCGTTACAATAGAATTAGAGCAAGGCGAAGAAAACTAAATTTTTTTGTGGATACTTTCTTTTCGATACAGTCCTTATTATATTACCAACTTTAATTTTTAAATTAAAAATTTATTTACAAATTACAAATTATAAATAATGTTGATGAAAATTGCAAAAATGTGCAGATGAGGAGTTTTGGTAGTCAAGATATCCAATTATTTTAGTATTTCTGAAACGCCTTGGACCGCGTTGCGGGTTCATCAATTTAATATAATAACACAGAATATGTATATATAAACAGAACAATATCTTCTATAGCGCTTTAGTCCTAAGCTGGTGAACAAATATTTTCGTTATTGTTTTTTTCGACTGATTTTGATTTAGAAACGACAGAAAAATCATTTTATATGCCATCAATGAAACAAAAAAAAAATTACAAAAATGTTTGTACCCACCTCTTTCTATTGATAAATAAAAATCAGTACAATTTTAAAACGAAAGAGAAAACTTTACACTTTATAATGTGCTTAAAAGAGATAGACATTCGTGAATAATTTTTATTTTTGGTCTAGTTAGCTTTGCGAAACTTTAAAATCAAATCAACAAATAAACAAAGGACCAATACAAATAAATTAGAAATGCTACACAAACTCATACACAACCTTATGGGAGTTGCAAGTTTTCTTTTTGTTATTTCTTTGATATGATTTTAAAGTTTCGCAAAGCTAACTAGACCAAAATCAAAAATTATTCACGAATGTCTATCTCTTTTACGCACATTATAAAGTGTAAAGATTTCTCTCGTCGTCTCTTTCGTCATACTGATTTTTATTTATCAATAGAAAGAGGTGGGTACAAATATTTTTGTAATTTTTTTTTGTTTCATTAATTGCATATAAAATGATGTTTCTGTCTTTTCTAAATCAAAATCAAAATCAGTCGAAAAAAACAATAACGAAAATATTTGTTCACCAGCTTAGGACTAAAGCGCTATAGAAGATATTGTTCTGTTTATATATATTCTGTGATAATAATTAAACAGAAATGTTTGCGTGTAACGCTCAAAGGTTACTATGATTTTTTCGAACTTTTTTTTGAATTTTTTTTTTGAATATTTGTATGTTTGTAGTGTCGCAAATTTTGTATCTGAGCAGCCTAAGTGATATAGGTGTTGACCTGTAACAACAAACTTCTAACAGAAAATGTTTCTGTTTCGATGCTCACCAAAGTAAAGTACCTAATAATTTTTTTTAATAATATTTTTATTCCATAACGGCATTTCATTGTTTCAATACTAATTGAAAAACATAAAATTTTGTATTGTAAAACAAGGAATATATTATGTATATATCACAGATTGTCTCACTGATTGAGTCAGTTCTAGATTTTACAAGCTGCGCCTTGCCGAGATAATATTAAGATACAACTTACAATTCTGTCTTTTACCTAAAAAAAAAATTGAAAACAATTTTGGAGGTCCCTAACAGGTAATTATAAATTGTACCCGTCCTAGGACGGGCTGTACCCCCTAGTTATAATTATATTTTTATAATAAGTATCAAATTACAATAATTCTGTATAGAATTATACTTATGTTCACGAGCTCCAACTACATGAATTAATATTTGATTTGAATTTTCAGAGATATTGGTCCATGGTGTGGAATTTAATTGGTGTGCTATGGCAGGTTTAACAACTAAATAATGAGTGTTTAAGCTCTGATTTAATAATGTTAATTTAAATTTTAAAAATGATATTTAGTGATAATTAACTGGTTTAGATCTTGATTTTCGCAAAGGTTTTCGTAGGGACCCAACGCAGATTTCTAAAAATTTGAATCAAACAGAGAACAGGTAGTTTTAAAAAATTCTGTTTTGATTTGTATCCTCCTAAATTACAGATCTTCAGTTCTGTATTCATACTTTAAAAACTAATTGGTGTCTTATAACTTTAATTTTGGTTAATGGTGATATTAATTGTAATTCATTGCAGAACAGTCATCACAGATCAAACTTCTATACTTTAAGTGGCAGGTTCACGAAAATGCTTCATATAGTATCGTCGATGATGATGCATGGCCGGGGTAACCATATGATTTTTTGTGCTTCGGGTTATCGTAACGGATCCACTTTTCATCACCAGTGACAATGCGATGCAAAAAACCCTTCCGTTTTTGCCGTTCGAGCAGCAGTTCGCATGCAAAAAAACGGCGCTCGACGTCTCTCGGCTTCAGCTCATACGGCACCCAATGTCCTTGCTTTTGGATCATTCCGAGGGCTTTTATACGATGGGAAATGGCTTGTTGTGTCACTCCCAATGAATCTGCGAGCTCTTGTTGAGTTTGACACGAGTCTTCATTGAGTATTGCCTCCAATTCAGCATTCTCAAACTTTTTCACTTGGCCCGGCCGCTCTTTGTCCTCAACGTCAAAATCACCACTTCTAAACCGCACAAACCATCTCTCGCACGTTGAAACCGATGGAACATGACTCGGATAAGTCTCGGAGACCAATCGATGTGCTTCAGCAGCACTTTTCTTCAAATTAAAGAAGTAAATTAAAACTTCCCGCAAATGCTGTTTTGTTGGCACGAAACTCGACATATTGAGAGCTCAAAAAAACTATGAATTTGACACTGCGACAAATTGACACATACTGAAAATTAAAGCTATAAGACGTAGCTTTGACATGAACATAGTCACAGTACTGCCTGATGCGTATAGCGTTAGTAACGCCATCTGTTATCAATCCCGCATTTTCAATTTGTACCCCTGATACTAAAATAGAGTGCTCCCCAAAGTCGCTTACCGTTAGACCTTTGGCTGGTATGATGGGGAATCGTTTAAAAATTGTCAAAAATATTTACATTTGCATTTTACATACTTACATAAAAACTCCTCAATGCAAGACGCAAAAGGATAACAAAAAATGATGTAGTTGTTGAAGTAATGAGTAATTACAAATAATAAACAGAACTTACAAATTACTAATCGTAATCACAAATTCGAAACTTTAAATAGCAAACTGTAAATTATGTACTTTTTAAAAGGGATACCATCATATTTCCGAACGAAAAAACACCAAAAAAAAAAAATACCGAAAAAGTCAAAGTAAACTGCCCCATCGAAAAGCAAAACCTTATTAAAATTTTGTCAAATACAATATGAAAACAAAAGAATATGAATAATTTCTTGTCATCCTTGTACGGAAAATACCAATGCTATGCGGCTTTGGTTAGTTTTTTATTTTATGTCGTTTTCCAGTTACAATAAAGGGTAGCGAAAGAGTAGAAAAGGAATAGAAAGTGCTGTCAAAAAGACAGTTTTATGACATTTTAAGTGGAACATACAAAACAAATATTTTTTAGTGACTTTGGTTTTTTGTAATGGTGTGTGGATATACGTATTAATTGTCAAATTACTATTTTGACAATTAATACATCAACTTTGCAATGCAATGCAATGTAGATGTAAATGGATTAGTTAGAGTAGTTTGCTACTCCATCAATTTCGACTGATTTCAAGATGGCGGTTTGGAGTAGCTTTAGAGTAGAGTAAAGTGTAAGTGGAAAACGATATTAGTATGTGAAATACAAACGTAAATATTTTTGAAAGTTTTCTGACGATTTCCTGCCATCCTTACGCAAAGGGTCCAATGCTAAGCGGCTTTGGGAAGTTCTCTATTTTAGTATGTGGGTAATTATTAAAAAACAAAACTTTTTAAGAAATGTTCCAATTTGAATGAATATTAGAATTTCAAAAAATCATAAAAGCGGGGTTTTGGAGGCGGCAGCCCCAATCCTCTAAAGTATAAAACGAATTAAAATAATATTTCAAAAATTTATTATATTTACAAAACTTGATTTTTGGGGATGTTTTGTTTTTTGGGATTATTTTATTTTGGATAACGATAGACTTGTTCAAAATCTTAAATAATAAATTATAAAGTAGCAATTACAAACAACAAATTGCAATTCAAATTACCAATTTTAATTTACAACTAACTAATTAAAAATTATAAATTACCAAATATAAATTACGAATTACCAATGACAAATTAGAAATAAAAATTTTCAAATAAAAAATTACATTTAATAATTATACTAATTTCAAATTAGAATCTATAAATTACACTTTACCAATTACAAATAGAAAATTCCAGTTACAAGTTATATCATACATTTTAATTTACAAATTAAAAGTAACAATTTACAAATTACAAATTGCAAAGTTCAAGAGCCAATTACAAAAATTACCCGATACAAATTACAATTTGCAAATATCAAATTACAAATTATAAATAACAAACTACTACATACAAATACAAATTATTAAATACCAATTACCATTTACAAATTGCAAATTAAAATTTAACTTTACCCATTACAAAAAGTAAATGACAAATTACACTTTACCAATTATAGAAAACAAATTAAAAATTACCAATTTTCAATTACAAATTAATAATTATTAGTTACTAATTACAAGCTTCAAAACAAATTTACAAATAGCAGCTTCTTGCTTTTGTTTGAACGGCATCGTATTCATAAATCAATTCTGTGTGCAGAATTGGGGGGAATCAAATGGCATTTACATCGAGTGTGCTGATTAACGCCTAATCCAGTTTGTCGATCTGCGATTCAATAAATATTTATGGCTTTTCTGAGATTTTCAATTCAACAATTTTTGCAAGCAAATTTTACCAATCGTTTCTTCCACACGGAAAGAACCATGCAGTCTCTGGAAATTGGAATGAAGTACATCCAAAATCGTTGGACAACTTCAAGTATGGAGTGTTATCTGAAAGAGTAGTGAATCATTTTAAGGTGATGGACCCGTGTTGTTTTATCGTTTTCACAAGAAAACCGTACATATGCTCATACATTTCTGTTTTATTTAAACAAAATTCAGATTTTATTTGATGTATATACTTATTATAGTATTATGTTCGTAACCCACAAGGAAAATGCAAAAAAGTAATATTTTCAAATAATTACAGCTGTCTGTAAATATCCACAAAAAAACCGCTACATGACACATTCTCTAAACATTTTCTATATATGCAAACTATTACACATAAATACAACCACACGCCTGTCATACAAAATTTGCAAAGAGTAAAACATGAAGCATAACAAAAACCACATACATACAATGTACTAAATTATGTTAATTTTATCTAATTTTTGCCAAACACAACAGCATAGCAACAAAAACGAAATTTTGAATTTGATTGACATTATTCAGATCAAAATTTCAAAAAAAAATTTTTTTTTATGCTTTTTCGATTGTCTGCAGAGTCTAGGCTATTTTGTCTAAATTGTGTACCGCACCTTAATTAATGTACATTAATGTACACCTATAGGCAAACAAACTCAGACGGTATGAATTCTGTAGAATTGTTAACGCCATAACATTAATTTTAATGGAATTCTGTCGTTGATGATGATGATGATGATGGAAACATTAAAATAAAACTCTTCACCAATAAATAAAAGCTTTAAAAGCTTCATTTAATCATTTTAATGCATTTCAATTAAGTGTGTAAAATTTTATTAATGTGCCGACAGAAAATGGGATGAAAATTATAAAAAATTTAATTATTTCTAAATGAGTTTTCGCACAGATGTGACGATAATTAAAGATCATTATTAATAATACGGGATATGTTCTTATATACTCACACGTTTGTTATGATTTCATAATAATTATCTCTTATGTTATAATTATAACGTTTGTTTAAATAATTTGTACTTTAACGTTGTGTTAAAAAACAAACAAATGTCAGCAGAAGATGGTAAATACGAGAAAATAAGACAAATATACCCCAATTTGAATTAGGTGTGTGGAGTTTATATGTTGTTGTGTAACCCGGATGAAATAGTTGTAGGCCTTACAGGATAGAGCCTAATCCTGTCTTATACAACAAAACACAAACTCAACAATTGGTGACACCGATTAAGAAAACGCTACCCAATCACTCGTTAGTATTCTAGAAAGTGCAGAGTAATACGGCGTTTGTATGCAGATGATTTTTTGAAAGCCAGTTTTTACCTATAACAAATTATCATGAACTTGTAAACCATTGTGTCAACTATCGACAAGGTCATCCTGATAGCAACGCATTAATGGTGACCTTTCCTTTTCACTGCAAAATGTATTTATTTTAAATTGAAAAATTTCATACAATTTTAGTATTTTCATTGGAAAATGGACTTGTTTAAATCAATGACTCATTTTTAAAACAATACTATAAATGTTTAGGCGATCGATTGAAATGAGCACCTCTCTTCATTGCATGCGTAGTTTGTGCTGTCGTTGAATGATCTTATATGGTCCTTTGAATGGTGGAGTAAACGATGGTCTCACACTGTCGTCGCGTATGAAGACATGAGTGCAATGCTCCAACTGCCGGCAAATAAACGGTTTATGCCTCGAATGATTTGACGTGACGGTTGGTTTCAAATTTTCAAAATTCTGATGGAGTTTTTGCAATACTTCGTATGGCGTCTCCGTATTGGTCTATGGATTGAAAAATTCGCCCGGTAACCTGAGCGTGGTGCCATAAACTAGTTTGGCAGGCGATGCTTTGATATCTACTTTGACGGCTGTTCGTAGCCCGAGCATGATAACTGGTTGTCGATCCACCCAATTATCCTTGTCCGAACATAGAATTGCAGCCTTAAGCGTTCGATGAAACCGTTATATTAATCCATTGGATTGTGGATGATACGGGGATGTTCTGATTTGCCTCGTTCCGAGCATTTGGCATAAATGGCGCATCAGGAACGACTCAAATTGATGACCCTGGTCAGTTGTTATGATGCTGGGAGTGCCGTATCGTGATATCCAGGTCGATAGTAGCGCCTTCGAGACTGTCTCTGCAGTAATGTCGGGAAGCGGAGCGATTTCGGGCCAGCGTGTAAATTTGTCGATTATCGTTAAACAATAGCGGTTACCCTGGCATAGCGGAAGTGGTCCAATTAAATCGACGTTTATGTGCGGGAATCGGTTATCTGGCGTTTTGATACTTTCCAATGGTGAACGAATGTGACGTTGGACCTTGTTTCGCTGACATTCGATACAATGCTTGACATAATTAGCAATGAACTTCTTCATTCCCAGCCCAATATATCGTTCAGTGAGCAATTTTGTGGTAGCGCACACGCCTGGATGCGCCATCTGGTGTGTCAACCGAGTGACAATTCGTCTAAATTTGGGTGTGCACAGAACATCTTTTGCACTCCACCTGGAATGAGTAAATGTTTAATATTAAGAGAAGTTTCAATGTTACCGTTTAAAATTTCTCTTTCTTTCGCAAATGTCAACGGCTTATGGTCGGTAAATAAAGTAAACGCTCAGGCCTCAAGCATATATCGGGAGTGCTTAACGCCAAGATATGCGGCTAACAACTTCCTGTCATACGTGCTGTAGTTGCTTTGTGCACTTGTAAATTTTTTGGAAAAGAATCCCAATGGCTGAGAAACTCCGTTTACTTCCTGGTGCAGAGCGGCCCCCACTGCATAATCAGATGCAACGACGTAAAGTGTTAGATGTGCATGATGAGCTTGAAATGCCAGATACGCTGCGTTAACTAGTTCATTTCGGCAATTTTCGAATGCAATATCGGGTTCGGTTGACCATTTGAGCGGTGTCTTGTCATTCTTTTTATTTCCGTTGATCATTGACTGGAGTTGCCGCTGATTTCCGGCTGCGTTAGGCAAGAATTTGCGGTAAAAATTGATAATGGCAAGGAAATTTTTTAGGTCCTTCGCTATAGTTGGCTTTGCAATTTTTTTAATTGCTGCTATCTTCTCCAGTAAAGGGTACATTCCATGTGGTGTAATCACGTGCCCCAGGAACTTGATTTCACTTTTGGCGAACTCGCATTTGGCCACATTTATCGATAATCCGTATCGACGCAATCTTTCGAAGACGGTTCGCAGATGCTGTTGATGTTCAGCCATATTTTTGGAAGCGATGAGTAAATCATCGAGGTATGGGAAGATAAACTCGAGTCCTCGTAACACTTCATGCATCAATCGTTGGAACGTCTGTGGGGCGTTACAGAGGCCAAATGTCATGGCGGTAAACTCAAAGAGTCCGAAGGCCGTCGTTATTGCTGTCTTTGGTATGTCATCTGGATGAATACTTGATGAAATGCCCTTTGCAAATCTATCTTTGAAAAGATTTCCTTGCCAAACAAATTCGCAGTGAAATCCTGTATGAAGGGTATCGGATAGCAGTCACGTACGGTTTGTGCATTCAACCCATGTGTAATGGACTGGCCCAGTTGCTTGAAGAGGGGCAACATATGCCTTGTTTCATTAGAAAATCGAATTCTGTCGTATCATTGTGATGATAAATTTCCGAGTTGATAACTTTTGCTTTCGCTGGGCGCGTTAAATCGCTGAATTCGCGTAATAATTCTGCAAATCTTCCGGTTTCGTCAAAACTTTTTAGTGAGAAAACATTGATATGTGATTTATGCACTTCACCTTTAATTGTGTTTCACGATCTATCAGCATGCCTCGTTTGAAATTGATGAGTAAATCGTAGTTTGAGATGAAATCGGAACCCAATATAGGTGTTTGGACATCGGCTATAAGAAATTCCCAATCGTATGGTCGTCTTAATCCCAAGTCTAGCTGTAGCCTAATTGTGCCATAGGTTGTTATAGGCGAACCGTTTGCAGCATAAAGTTTGATTGTCCCGGGCGTTGAGTTTTTTTGGCACGGCGGTAAAACTAAGACATCAGCGCCAGTGTCGATGAGGAACGATCGAGCAGATTTTCGGTCGATGATAGAAAGTCTACTATGCCAGCTTGTGGGTGATCCGCTGAACCATAAGCGGCAGCAGATTTGGTTCATTTGAGTGAATCTTTTTTATCCGGCCCGGTTGGTTTACGGTAACGGCACGGGCTGCGGCAATTTCGTGAATTTTAAATGAACTTCATGTGATGCCAGCAGTATCCTGGCGTTGAACTGCGACTGCGACCACCACTGCTTTGTGTTTGACTTCGGCTCCGATCTTTGTTTTGGCCATAATGTGGCGAGTATACTAATATCGTGTCTAATTTGGTCCAACCCATCCAGTGAACCGTTTGATGATAAAGTAGATGGTGCCACGTTAATTGGACGTGAACTTGTTACGTTGATCATGCGCATTTGTAATGCATCTATAATGGCGTCAGCAATTCTTGTAATTTCCTCGATTGTACCACTTGATGCTACGACTGCAGCACGTGCATGTTCCGGCAAGCGTTGAACCCATAGATTCGGATAGTAACCGGTTTATACGACGTTGATAACTTTCGGAAAAATATGCGATTAATTTGCTTTTAATGTAGTGGAGACGGTTCTAGTGAAGCTAATACCATATTGAACTTTTTAGCGTCTGCCACGATGCCTGATGCTGCAAACCAAAAATCTAATGAATAAAACCATGCTTCAATATCGTTGTTTTGAAGCCGAGGTATCGGTATTTTGGCGAAGAAATTAACTTCCTAATAAATCAATTAGTGCAAAAATGTTGGTCATAACATCAAAGAGTGCAGAAAAGCAGCGAATTTATTAATCGAAAATCTGTTAATTTTCAAACAAATAAATCTAATTATAAACCAGATAATTCAAATCAAACTTCATCTTTTATATCGGTAAACTACAGTCAGTCCAACGCCAACCAGTCGAATGCAGTGGTTCGGGCTTCGGATGTTCAACCGAATGTTCAAAAGTTCAACAAATTTCAAATACTAAATGAACTTCTAATTCAAACATGAATGATGCTAAAGGTAACGTTTACAATTCTAGTTCAAATATAAATTATAGTCCATCATTCGAAATATTATACCAACTTCTAGTGTTCGATGATACGAATTCAGTTAATAATACATTTATTGAATTATCGATAGATATTTTAAAATCCGATAAAAATCATTTCTTAGTTGGCACGGGTTCAGATATCAATTTAATTGAACGCGACTACATCAATGATTGTGTTATTTGCTACCCAAATAATTTTAAATGAAAACTTTTCCTTTTTTCTTTTAACACGTTATAATTTTGTATTAAAATATTTTAATTTTCTTTTATTAGTTTTTAATTACACAAGGAATTTTATTATTATTATAAAAAACCACTGAAATACGTCTTGTCACCTCAAACTCACGAATAATTCTAATTTTCAATCTTTCCCGAAAATGTACGTACACTTTCGAAAATATTGTTCGAATTATTTTGTTGTGCTTGTGCTATTCAACGCTAACGTCGCATCGATCATGATTTTCGAAATTGTATTACAAGTGAACACTAGAATTCTTCTACATTTTTGACATTTACAATGCCAAAGTGAAACTTTGGATACATTCTTTCTCGAACCTCCATTGTGTGTGCGTGAAAATTTTTGTGAAGCGTCTTTTTGCTACAAAATAAATTTATCGTTTAGTGTTTTATAAATTTTTATATTATTACTTTTACTCTAATAATCAATTTTATATATTGACAAATTTATTGGTAAGTCTTTTCTTGGTATTTTATTGATTTTTTTTTTAATTGAAATTACACATCTGTTGAGTGAAAATAAGGAGGAGCAAAGTACGCAGTACTTTGCGCCTCAATTATCCTCTAATTTCTCTGACTCAGAGGAAGATATCAATACAAAAAAATGTAAAGTTTCTTTTGGTGGTGAAATATTTGCCAATAATATTTATGATCAAATGCCTAAAAATATAAAGAGGAAATCCAAAAACACAAGTGAAATTAATCTATCAGATTCTGTAATGGCGGATTCACCCTCTTCTATCGCTACCACATCTGCTTCAAATATGACGCCTATTATAAATAGCGAGACTAATAAAACTACAGCAAATATGAATTTTTATGGTCGTTTTGACAATGGACCTTTTGCGGTCTTTGTTAACAATAAAGAAGGTATTAATTTGGTAAAATTAGGTAAAGCTGTCAAAATAAATTTAAAAATATAAAATCAATTTCAAGCATTGGCAAAAATTTGGCAAAAATTATTTTCAACAATTATGAAGATGCAAATTTGTGCGCTAAGTCTGAAGCTTTCAAAAAATTTGACAAATACAACGTTTACATTCCAAATAATTTTACCTCTTCTATTGGCGTCGTTAGAAATATCCCGTTGGAGCTTTCTATTGATGAAATAAAAGAAAATATTAACTCAAATATTCCGATTACCAAAATAGAAAGATGTGCTAAATTTTTGAAGAGTCACATGTATGTGACAACAAAAAAGCGTGTAAATTTTGTGGTTTAGGTCATTCTTCAAACTTCTTTCGCTGCAATGATAAATTCCGACAAAAACAGATCAGGGAATATATGATTATAAATAAAGTCAGTTTCAGTGAAGCCAAATCTCACCTTTTCGGTGATAGGCAAAGACTACCGAAACAAAATGATTTCATTAACGACATCTCCTCTGAGAATCAAGCATGGAAAAATAATAATTTATTTGATGCTGATAACAGAAAGATAAAAATTTTAACGGATTTGGTGAACGAACTTAAAAATCAGGTTAAGAATAACAATTCTCTGTTAAACGAAATGCATTCTTATTTCAATAGCACAGATACAGATAATAATCCAGCCAAACTGGATTCAATTAAGATAAAATTGGCAAGTTTTATGCTTTATGTATTCTATTAAATTTCTTTAAGTAAACATCAGAAGTCTCCATAGTAACAAAGATTTGCTTTATCATTATGTGATTTCTAACAGTATTGACGTGATCATTCTATCTGAAACCTGGACTTGTCCTGGTAATAATTTGAGCTTTAATAATTTTAATTTAGTCACACTGGATAGACTTGATGGTTATGGTGGGGTCGGTTTTCTGATCCGTAAAAATTTTTCATGGAAAATTGTAGACCCAATTTACAATTACTCACGCCTTCAAGTTCTTAAAGTTAATATTAAATTTAAAAACATAGATATGGATATAATTTCTTTTTACAATAACTCAATCATCAGACCACAGGAAGTAATAGACGAGTTTGATTTTCTCATTTCAAATAATTCACATAATTGTATAATAGCAGGCGACATTAACTTCCAAAATAGTTTTTGGGATAATTCTCTACCACCTACCTATGACAGAACTGGGGATAAGATTGCAGACATAATCACTGCCAGTAATATTTTCTTACTGAATGATGGTTCTCATACGAGACAGGATCTCTACAGAAATAATTCTTCAGCTTTAGATATCACTTTATGTTCACTTAACTTATCAAATAAGCTTACATGGAAAGTAGACACGACAAATTTGGGAAGTGATCACTTGCCAATAATCATTGACTATAATTTAAACCACTATCAAAAAAACAAATCACTAATTGGTCAATGATATTGGATAGTTTTAACTTAAGAAATGTGGATCTGAACATGAATATTGAAGAATATCTCGAAGAATTAATTCATAAATATACCTCCACCATTACAATAAAAAGTAACTTTAAACCTAAACCATGGTGGAATGATAAATTACAGAGACTTTGGCACATTAAGAGACAAAAACAATTAATTTATAATTCAAACAAGAACTTATTCACAGCCATAGAACTTAAAAAATCGGTACAAAAGCTTAAATTATTAATTAAAAAAGAGAAAAAAAAAATCATGGAACCTTTTTCTAACAAGTATCAACCATAAATCTAACAATTCTGATGTATGGAAAAGTATAAATAAAATTAAAAATAAAAAACAATCTAATTTCAGAATTTTGGAAGATCCCACTCTAAATAGTAATTTCATCAATCACAATTTTCCTCCTTCTTTTAATTATTCCCATATCCCTACCAATTCCACTCCCAATAACCCCTCTGAATTTAAAGAACACGAAATCTACGATATCATCAAAAAGTCCAATAATACTGCACCAGGATATGATAAGATTAAACATTTAGTTTCTACTAACAATGATCTTATCTCTGTTATTACAAATTACTTCAATTCAATCTGGTATAATCAAATTTACCCAGCTAAGCGGAAAAAATCAAATTTAATCGCTATTATTAAAAAGGGAAAAGATGACAGAGACATAACTAACTATCGACCCATTTGCTTACTTCCCATTTTCTCTAAAATCTTTAATAAATTAATTTTAAATAGAATCAACGACCATATTACCAACAATAATATCCTCAGTCACTGTAATTTCGGTTTTAGAAAAAATAAAAATATTACAGATTATTTCATTGAAATGTTTAATTTTATTCACTCTCTCAAGCAACAAAATAAAAAAATAGTTCTAATAAACATTGATATCGCCAAGGCATTTGACAATGTGGATAAAGACATTCTTCTAGATATTCTTAATAAATTAAATTTCCCTGAAAATATCACACACTGGATTTATCAATTTCTTACTAATAGAACCATTTCATCCCAAAACTCTCATCAAGTTACTTCACACTACACTAACAAAGGCATTCCACAAGGCAGTTGTCTAAGTCCTACCCTTTTTAATCTATACACCTCTTCTTTACACGATAATAACAATAGCTATGCAACGATCTTCCAATACGCTGACGACATCTGTATTTTAATTTCGGCAGACAATCACGACATTTTGCAACTATCCATTATTCTTTTCTATCATCTTTCACACGCAAATTGAATTTTTTAAAATTGCAAATTAATGAGGAAAAATCACATTTTCTAAGACTCTATACAAATAAAAATAACTCCAAATCTATCAAAGTCAAAATCAACAATAAATATCTAGAAGAAAAAACAGTCACTAAAATATTAGGCACAACCATCATCAATAGAATCTCTTTATCCAACCATTACACCTTTTTAAAAAAAAAATATTTCTAGTTCCATCAACCTATTTAAAACCCTCACACACTTTAAGGGAGGAGTTAATCCGAAAACAATGCTAAACATTTATAAAGCAATAGCTAAATCTAAACTTGAATACACATTTGTTTTTACAGACACTAAATGTTAAGAACACAATACAACAAACACAAACAAAACCATTCAATAAGGAATTAATTTATTCACAAAACTTTCTTTACACAAATAGTAACACTTTATTTTATATAATTATCAGCTGACTGTAGTTTTGTAATCCGTGTATTATCTGTAAAGTATTTAAAATAATATTTAATATATATTCATAATTAGCATTATATAATAATTTATTTATGTACTTATCTTGATTTATCACAATTAATTAATAATTTTATGATTATATTTTATTATTTTTAGTTACAAAAATATTGTCTGTCAAATGTGTAAACAAAATATTTGACGTTTTATTGTTCTTCAAACAGTTGATAGCGACATCTGTTAATCAACATTAAATTCAAATAATTGTACTAAATCAAAATTGTTTAATCTACTGTATGTAGATGTACTAATTCATAATGGCTATTGTACTAAAATTGTAATTTTGTTGGAAACACTAAAATAAAAACATTACTTGTCGATTTCTTGAGCTTGACGTGTCAAATAAAATAAAAAATTAAAATAAATTAATTATAATACAATTATACTCGATATAAACGAATTCTATACGGCGTTTTGTGTTACAAATCATTTGGTGAATTATTTCGTTTGATTCGACGCATTTCAATATTATTTCATCACTAAATTCATAAAAATCTCAACATTGGCAGTCAATCAAAAACGCTTGTCTTAGAGCATGTTTGGGTTTTGTGAAAACCACCCCTATTCCGGTTATTTTGTCAGAATCATTAGAGACATCTGTAGATTTAAATTTGAATAAAAAATCTCTTATTTACATTGCAAGAAACAACATACTCAATAATTCCAAAATTGGCAATGATATTAAACTCAATAGATCTCTTCCTAAACTTAACAATTTATATTCAGATTTTTCCTTTCTCTCTAAAATTAAACCTATACATATCAAAAAAACTATTCCAAAGAACCTCGGTATACTCACAAATATTAACGGACTATCAAATAAAAATTCTTGAAACCTTACAGAACAATATGCGTTATCTATGAATGAAATCAATAATTACAAAAACTTCTCAAAAATTTTTACAGATGGTTCCATTGCTAATGGTAAAGCTGGAATTGGTATTTTTGTGGAAGATAGTGGATGGAAATTTGCAATTCAACTGAATAACGTCACTGACATTAAAAATACAGCAACTATTGCTATTCAAATTGCAATCACAATTGCCCTAATTATTAAAAACAGAAATATAATTATAATAACAGATTCCAAAAGTTCTTGTTTATCCATAAAAACAGCCCTGCTACGAGATTCTAAAAAACACTATGAGAATCAGATTATTGATACTGCTGGCTTTAACCCAAGCAAAAATTTCATCATACACTGGTTTCCTGGCCATTGTGGTATTACTGGTAATGAAATAGCCGATAGGCTAGCCAAAAAAGCAATTTTATCCCCAACCCATTATTTAGACAACGAACCCACTCACTCTGATTTAATAAATAACATTTCCAAAGAAATTAATGAGAAATGGAAGGAAATCTATTCAACTATGTGTAACACTTCAGGACATTTTTATAAACAGATTTGGCCCTCTCCTAGACCATCTTTTCTTTTTAAAGATTTCAATTTCACTTCATACCAGACTAAATTGATTTTCAGATTAATTTCTGGACATGCAACGAACAAAAAGTTTAAATTCCTAATGGGACCCCTAGTGGGAGTCTTCCCCAAATTGCGATCTATGCAATACAGTGGAGGATAATGATCACATCATTAACAATTGCGTAAAATTTAGTAATGTTAGAAGTAATTTTCCGTTACTCTGTACTAAACCACTATTAAATATTTTAAGGGATAATAAAGAGGAAGAATTAAGAATTTTGTGTAATTTCATTAAGGAAATTGATTATATACTTTGAACAGACTTTTCTATTATTTTATTTTTCACACAATGGATTTTCTTAAGAATCAATACCTTTGTATTATTATTATTTATTTTTATTTTATTTTTTTTTTTAAATTCTTTTGAAAATAATAATAAGATTATTTTTAATATAATAAAAAAATAAAAAAAAAAATAAAAAAAAAAAAACAATTATACGATTAAATCTAAACATAAGAATAATCTTGATTCATAATTTTACTTGATAAATGAATTTCTAATTTTTGATTAATGTAATTTTTTTTGTTTTTTTTTTTCAATTTTCATATACATTTTCTATTTTTCTTTTTTTTTTTATATAACATACATATATCACAAATTAATATCTTTTATATTGTTTTCACAAACTCATATTCATATTATTGTAATACTCTATTTCAACTCATAAATAACACACATAGTATAGTAATTCAACTCTCTAGCTAGAGTCAGCCTTGAGTGATTTTTAGAAATCTGAGTTGCCACACATCATCGGTCATATGGATTGCAAGATCTGACCTCTACAAACTGAAAAACAAACAAACAAACAAACTTTGGATACATGAAAATCTTGAGATAAGTGAATTTTAATTACAAATTACATAATATTTCTTTAATTGATAATTAATTTTTGTATCTAATTTTAGCTAAATTTAATAATCTATATTAGTGTGTTTGCTGGTAATAATGTCATCAAAATAGAAATTTCTTTCTATTCACTGATGTAGCAGGAATAGCTAAACCATGGCGGATGATATATGCCTGATGATTTATATTTTTTAGGTTCACTCATGAAAATATGGCATTTTTGGTTTTAGATATAGTGAATCGAGTGTCTGTGAATACGAAGGTAGTTTTGCTTCCGACACCGTGTAGCTGGAATAATTGGTCTTAATTTCTTAGAAAATACAAAATGTAAAATTGATTACCATGATAAGACAGTTAAAGTTGTCTAAAAATAATTCGTATATTGCTATTCCGTTTTGTTACATTCCTACTGGTGAAGAGTTTGAAAGAAGAATCGCCAATTGGGCAAAAAATTCCAGAGTTAGAAATTTTCCTAAATATAGAAAAGATAGATATTATGCCTAATTTCAGAATCTCATTTGACAAAAGATTCATTCGTTAGAATTCGAGGATGCCAGTGCTACCACGCCATCCTCCCAGCAGGAAAAGCGGGAAGAAGTTTAACAAGGTTGTGAAGGAAAACATCAAACATTACGAAGGAGTAAAAATTGAAAAAGAAATTATGCAAGTAGCCACCATTAAATATTCAAAAGGTAATCAACATACATATCTTCAATATATTGCCCTCCGTGGTATAATCTGAATAAAGAAAACTATGTTACGCTACTCAAATCGCTCGGTTTTAACTTCATAATCGGAAGCGATTTTAACGCTAGAAATACATGCAATGTAAGCAGCGTGGCATAGTACTCCTCCTACTCGTAACCAAACAAAAAATTACATCACCAGCTATCCAGTGAAGTGAGATTTCTGGTTAGAGAAAAACGGATAGCGCGAAAAATCGAGCAGAATAACCGAGCCTCACAAAGCAACGACTTAATTATAGAGGCGACAAATTAAAAATGCTTATCAAATAAATCAAAAACAAATTTATCGAATACCTAGCTGGAAACAAGGACACAATTATTCCGTTCGGAAAGCTAAGCCGCCAATCCAGTAAACATCGTACATAGGCCGATTTCCCTACTTCCTACAATTTTACAATTATTTGAAATGCTACTACTCAAGAGGTTAAAATCAGTAATAGAAATCAGGAAACCCATTCCTCCAGGAATACTTCGAACTAAAGAAAATATGGGATGGAGTTCTACAAGGAAGAATTTTGGGGACAATAATCTACATACTTTATACGCGAGCCGAATACCAAGCACGAAAGATGATACTACAATCTTGGCAATTGGAGTTTAGAAATAAAAAAAAAGAAGAGTTATCCTAGCTAATGCATGTCACCGTCGAACCATCCACATGGATAATAAAATATTTTGAGAACGAAATAAAATGCAGCTTTTAATTTTGGATATTAATTAGTTCATGCATATCACATGTTATTTATGAGTTCACATACGAGTACATATATACATAATATCAAAAACAAAATTTATCATGCCAATTAAATGAACATAATTATAACATAAATATTATTTTTTATGTACTCGTACACATATTTATGTATTTATAAATAAAAATTTAAATATTATAAATTAATTTTAAAACATAATTAAATTTTGGGTAGGACCCTTATTATGATGTACAATACAATGTATCCCACCAAAAAATATTATGCTGATGAAATTTAATGATGCATAATTTAGTGTTATGGCAGCAGAGAATTTTTTGCCAGGGAAAATATAATATCGCGTCCAACATTTTTACAAATTATGTTTATGTCGAATTAATTTTATGTATATTTATCGATTTTACAGGTGATTGATCAATATGTAATTATCTTTAAAAAAAATTCCAACAACAAAAAATACCATCATCACCATTTTCACAAGCTATTAAGTTTACAATCTCGTTTATGACTTTTACCTTGTATTTGCGCAGACAGGATGACTAAACAAACATCATTTACATATTTGGAATTTTTCCAATCAAATTCGTATTTTAAATGTTGGAATTTTCGCTGTACACCCCTGTAATTGAAAATTGAAAATATACACTAACTTTTTATTGTGCGTTGTTATTTTTAACTTTCCGATTTTAAGCATTAAAAATATACATAATATTGAAATGGAAAATTAAATTAAAAATAACAAAAACTTCGCAATGAGATTATCCTGTGTAGTATTTTTCCAGGTGAACATTTTTTAACACAAAAAAAAAAGGTGTTATGTGTTTTTTTGTAAAGGATTTTCTCTGCACCTGCCTAGTTTTAAAATCCGTAAGATAAACTTTCGATTTTTATATTCATGGTAAGTTGAAGAAAAAAATAAAATTAAATAAAAATAACATTAAATGAAAGCTTTTTAACCTGAGCCGATTATTAAAGCTTATGCGAAAATTGGTGAAAATTATTTAAAGTAACTAAAGAGGTATGTATAGTTAATTGAATGTGATTGTTAGTATTTAGACATAATTTTTCCAGTCAAATGTGAACTTTATCTTTATAGCATAGACTACTAAGTATATATAGATGCACATTTTGAATGAGAAAAAAATTCCCAAGAAACCAAAATCATTTTTACTTCGGTCTAAAAAGACCAAAGTATTGAAATCCTGTCAAAAATTACCAAACATTTGGTTGGTCCAAAATCACTTTTCTCGACGTTTTGAAAGTCCCCGAGTCTATGAAAGCAAAAAATCAAAAATGTCCGTCCGTCTGTCTAGACCCATGGTATCTCGAGAACGGTGTGAACGTGTGCACTCGTTTATTTTTAGTTATTAGGCACCACAAAGTAAGTGACGGGAGAATCCAACTTGGTTTTCTAAAAAAACATTTTTTATTTTCGATCTTGTCGCTTCGACTCACTGATTGCAATTAAATTTAATAAAAATATTGACGCCAATCAACAGGAATATTGGCTTACATAGTTCATGTGATTACACTTAGATGGCACGAATACTCAATTCGGCCAGTTTTATGTTTCGGATAGTTTGTGTAATTACTTTATTGGTTGTCACATTTGACAGTAAAATAATCATGCGGCTCGAAGGCAATTTGGTTACAGCAGAACATCCATCAGATAAGTATTTTTGTTGAAGATTTGTGTTTCTTTGTGGTGATTTTGCTTGCCTCCTTTCCAGGTATGTCCAAGGCTTCTGGTGATCCCGAACAAACGGCTTGTACGATTTGAATTTTTTTTTTCGCCAATCTGTTTCTATAGTCAAGGCGGAGATTTAAAAAACTTTTGGAACCTGTACGTCAAGAGGTTCGGGTACCTGCCATACCAATTGAAACAAAATACCTGGTTATAGAAATATTTACCAATTTTTATATATGAATTTAGAGTTGGGCATTGAGTTTGCGGTTGAGTTGAAGGTTGAATTAGGGGTAAATTTGCGGGTTGAGTTGAAGTTGAGTTGGGATTGTGTTAAGATGTAGTGAGCAGTTGGCCAATCTTTTATATATGCAGGTTTGAGGATTGCAAGGAAAGTTTGCGATTGGGTTGAGGGCCGTTTGCGGGTTGAGTTGAAGTTGAGTTGGGATTGTGTTAAGATGTAGTGAGCAGTTGGCCAATCTTTTATATATGCAGGTTTGAGGATTGCAAGGAGAGTTTGCGATTGGGTTGAGGGCCGTTTGCGGGTTGAATTGGGGTTGAGTTGAGGTTGGGTTAGTGTTTAATGAGCAGTTAAACAATCTACGTATACAAAAATGAGTATTTGTGCAGCATATGTGTGTGATATTTAAACAAATCCACGCGCCCTAACCGATTTGAACCAAACTACACAAATATTGCTTATACTTGCTATTGAACCTTTTACATTTCAAATTGAACCTTTATCAAATTATATGAATGGTCACTTAAGATGAAACTTATCTATTTCTTAACGGATTATAATGAAATTTGAGATACAAAATTCGACATGAGTGTTGGAAATAGGATTCTAAAGTGATTTTTGGATAAAGTTCTGGAATAGGGTCAAATATGAAGGAACTTGTCTATTAGTATTACTCAACCGATTATGAAGAAATTCGACTTGTACGTTGGAAATTGAATTTTAAAATGATTTTTGGAAACAGTTCTGGAATGTAGCCAAATATATGATGGAACTTCCCTATTTTTCAACCGATTAAGCTGAAATTCGATATTTCATTGGAAATGGGATTCTAAAATGACTTTTGGATGAAGTTTTGAAATGTGGACAATTAGGATGGAACTTGCCTAATTCTTAACCGATTATGATGAAATTCAATAAGTACACTACTTAGTATTGGGCTACTAAAATTATGTTTAGATAAAATTCTGGAATATGGCCAAGTAGGATGGAACTTTACTGTTCCTTAACTGATTATAATGATAAATTCTAATTCTGAAATTCTACACTACCGTCAGTACTACAGTACTATTTACAAGCCGGAGGGGCTGTAGTACTATGGGGCCATGAGAACACTGTCACTAGAAACTGAGAAGACAATGACTATGAAGTCGCTAAAGAGGCTCTCAGAGAACTTTACGTCAGAGCAGGACTTTGATTAGAATTAGAATTAGTGTTGTAGGGCCATGTGGGCGTTTAACCATCTCGCACTGCGTCCAGTCAATATTCAGGCTCTTAATGAGCCTGATAATACTGCTGGACGATACGTGGTACATACTATTTGGGCTCATTGCTCTCCCTCCTAGACGTTTACTGTAGGAAGTACTTCTACCCGCGATACATAGTATCTGGGCTCATTGCTCTCCCTTCTAGATGTTTACTATATCATTTACTTCTGCTAGGAAAGCGGTAACATTGGGATGCAAGGACTTTGAGAGGGCAATCCCATTACCGTATGTGCCTACCCGTGTCTCGTCTACCATTTTGATTTTACTCTTGGGAATAGAAAGTCGGCTGTAGGTCACCCAGCTTTACTACAGTCATTCATCCTTCGGCATATGCTGTTCCACCTTAGATTAGGGTTTTCTGTCAAGGTTTTCTCCTTTAGCGCCGTATTTTAGCCTGTCCCAAAAGGCCACATTCTGCCTAATGGTTCCAGTTATCAGTAGTTGCCGCGAGGAGGCAGTACGTACACTTGCGTATTGTGATCAGGTTACCCCTTGCACAGATTAATCTACCAACTTTGGTCTCTCCCTCTTCCCTCCAGCTGCTCTACTGCTCAAAATTGTGAAAGATGAAACATATTTTCTCTTGATCGAAGGACCTTGGTATAGAAATAACCGGAATTTTCTAACTAAGAACAGTAGGAGGTATTAGATGTTACGTTTATCTCAAGTTTTATGATGAATAGTCTATTAAATTGGGAAGTGTCATATAAGATCATTCAGAATATTTTAAAACTTCAATCTAAAGAAACAAGAGGAAACCCGACTGGGATACCTTTAGAACTATTCTAGATAATTTACTTCCAATTCCGGTATCCTAGAAACAACACAAGAACTTGATGACTTAGTAGAGTCAAGCTATCTAACGCTTTTAATAACGCGATGGTAGGCTCTAGTCCTCTTATTCCAAGAAGATTCAACAAAACCGTCACAAATGCAAAAGGATCTTTAAAATAGTAAGCAAAACAAGAGTTGCGGTAAACTGGGACCCCTATAAGGAAATTCCCAAAATATACAAATACGAATTAAGAATAGATCTTGGAGACTATATTGTGATAAAATTCAGAAGTCATCAGAGATGTCAAGGCTATCTTAGATGTCAGTTATCTTCAACGGCCAGATGGTATATACATACTAACTACCACAAGTGCGGAATCGTTGGAATTTCTGCGGGAGATTCACGTTCCTGTTTGTTCCAAAGTTGTGCCTGTTATTGTATAGTGATTCAAGGTGATTGCCTACGCCGATGATGTTGCTATTAGCGATTGCAGTAAATATCGCAGTATCCTTGGTGAACTCAAGCAAAATGCCCTGTGCATGGTTTCCATATGGGCCAATGATTATTGGTTGAATGCAAAACGACACAAAGCTGAATTGGTCCTCTCACTTTAAATTGTTTCAGCTTGACCTTTATAGATATTGTAAATCAAAGTGTCTGGGTCTGGTTTTGGGCAGAAAATTTAATTGGGAGCTTAATGTTTTGAAAAAGGTAAAGAGAGTTACAGTAGCACTACTGGCCAAAACCTGTTGATGAAATTCAGAGAAATTTCTCCCTAAGCATTAGCGGTGCACTGCGGTTCAGCGGTTTATGATCTGTTCTGATGGTAAACCTACACACTAATAGGTACGTCCTGAATACTTCTACTGCCCACTTTGCGGCGAGCATTTATTTGTCTATTGTTAAGTAGCTCTTCTCCACGGGCTTAAGTGAATGACTGGCATATGCTAGGAATAAGTCGTTACCATCATGAATTTGGCTCAGTAAAGCACCCATATACTGGCGTCTGTTGCTAGGATAAATATTTTGTCGAAATCTGGATACTGGAGTATTGGAGTGGTAATGAGTTTACTTTTAGGACAGTCGAACGCGGTTCGGCAATTCTGGGTCACTACTGGAAAAATATTGAGAGTACCCCAATTGATATAAAATATCATTTATTAGCGGAAGTAGGTAAGAGTCGCCCATTGTTGGCTCATTAACTCTTCGGAAGTGAACTATCGCTCTCCAGTTTACTTTACTATTTTTGCCTGGTTTCTTCGGCACCACCAGTAAAGAACTATTGATCGGACTGGTGCATCTTTTGCACCTGGGTAAGATGTACTTGGTGTTTGATACCCTAAACGCTTGAATGTGTGTAGCCTTCGACTAAGAAAATGCCAGAATACTCCCTGATTAATTCAAGAAGTGACTTGGATTCCTCAATGGTTACATTTTTATCTAGAGTTGGAATTACTTGCTGTATTATGAGACCATCCCTAGTTTTGAGATGCCATTCTTCCCTTGTTCCAGAGCAAGATTTGAATTTTATTATGTTATAGTGATCCAGAGAGGTGAGTTTGGGTATGAAGTTTCAATGTTTACTTCGTTTCAATTTGTATTAACCATGCTGATCTGGGCTTTCAGAAGGTTAGGCTGTATGAGACAATTTCCAACATATACATCTTACATACTGCAAAGTATTGGTTGTTTGTAGGAGTTGTTGTAGGAGGAAATTGTATTTTGGTTGAGTTATTTAGGAATTTGACTTTATTCCCCAGAATACACAGTTCTGAATTACTATACAGAATATTAACTTTATTTTCACAAACTTTCACTTTAATCAACTTTTTTTGACGCTGAAGAAAACATCATCATTTACTGGCACAAACAGTTTGCGAGCTAAACATTTTCCTAGATTCTCCCCTTTTCCTGTGTACTGCTCCAAAAACGGGGAAAAAAATAAACCGTTGAATTTGTGGCAAAAATAAATCGGTTCCACATAAACCATTATTAACTTTTTATTTATGATTAAAATACAGAAAACACAATCAAATTGGTTATATTGCAAGCATCATACCAAACAAAGTGAGGGCAATCGTGGTAACATCACTAAGCGGCAACATCTGGACAACAAATTAAAATTACTTCAAAATTATTTCATTTTTACACGCAGAATTTACTTATAACTCACCAAATTTGACTTTCCTGTAGCTGTATCTCTCTCAGATAAATGAATTTTTGGTGTAGTTAAATCACCTTCGTCCGATGTTCCTGTTTCATCTGAATATTCAGAAAACGAGTCATTTCCCGTTTGGAGATTGTCAACACAATTACTGCGAATAATATAAAGACGAATATAAAATATTTTGGTTTCATGTTTAATTCGCTGCTTTGTGTCTAGTTAACTCGATCGAAATGAATGCTAAACTAAATTTTAAAGCAGTACGGATTTGTGAAATTTATTCGTTTTTGAAATTATCGCGCAGCATCTAACCACAATACGACTAGAGATTTCAGCGGTGGCAGACTAATCTCTCTACCGCAGCTAAGATTAATTAAAAATGTAAATTTTATGATATATTTACTAGGGCAAAAAACAATAACATAATTTAGATACACGGAACATTTCACGCCCTACTGTCCAGCATCACACTATTTATCATTCGCTGGAATATATTGAATTTAAAGTGGCGATAGTCTATGCTAAATGCTATTATATGCCTATCACGGGATCCATCACTATTTGATGGTGACCTCTGGCCATGGCTAAGGTGGAAAAATATTGAGAGTGCTCCAATTGTGATTCTGTTGATACTCGGAACGCTTAAAAGTTTCTCGCCCTCGACTAAAAAAATGTCATAATACTCCCTGATTAATTCAACGAGTGAGTTGGATTCCCCAATGGTTAGATTTTTATCTAGAGTTGGAATTACTTGCTGTATTATGAGACCATCCCTAGTTTCGAGATGCCATTCTTCCCTTGTTCCAGAGCAAGATTTGAATTTTAGGATGTCATAGTAATCCAGAGAGATGAGTTTGGGTATGATGTTTTCAATGAATACTTTGTTGGGATTTGTATTAACCATGCTGATCTGAGCTTTCAGAATGTTGGGCTGTATGAGACAATTTCTAACATATACGCATTACTTCTTCTGAGCTATAAAGGTATCGGTTGTTAGTAGGAGTTGTTTTTTGTACTACCACTTATTCTCTAGGAAGAAGTCGTATCTTGGCTGGGTTATTTAATTGTATAGGGAAATCTAACGCCACATCGCTATTTTCACACAGAATGGGAAGGTGTATATTCAAGTAAATGTGATCATATTGCTTTGTTTAATTAATTGCATAATTATCCAAGAGTTAAACCGTGTAAGAGCATTATAGTTGAACTACTCGAGTTTCCAATATGAGGGGTGATGATACTGAGAACTTAGATTTATTGAAAAAATAATGTGCAGCGTTTAAGGGTCAATTAACGTATTTTAAAAATCAATGTAACACTGCAACCACTATGCGTTCACTTGAGTCACTTTTACGCCGAGTGCAGTTAGTTTATGACAAATATGGTTCAGTTCAGTTCAGGATAGAGTCTGTCGACGATGCTAGGGGTAGTGACATAGATAATTTTGAAGACGATTACGGAAGGTTGGAGGCCGTGATTCTAAATAAAATTCGAGCATTGAAAAGATCCGAGGAGTCAGTCAATTCTGTCTCATTTTTAAATAGTTCCATGCATGAAGCGTCAGCTGGACCAAGTAGTTCAATGGGTATTCGTTTGCCAGAGCTGAAACTGCCTGCCTTCAGTGGAGCCGAGTCCGAGTGGTTATCATTCTGAGATGTGTTCGTTGACCTCATTCTTCCTGTCACTGCAGAGAACTACGAAACTGCTTGAAAGATCATCTGTGATAGGTTTACCAATGAAGTTTCGATCCAGAGAGTACATATGAGAGGGATTTATAATATTAAGATGCCGCAAGAAAATTCGTTGAAATCACTACAATGCTTTATCGACCAAGCATTATAATTCGTTGAAGTCATTGAACGTCAACGTGGACGAATGGGATATTATATGCTGATTCACCATTTAACTCAAAAATTAGATAATTCGTCACGAACCGATATAACCAAAAGTTCGAAAGCGAATAGTTTCCTAAGTTTTGGAGAATTCATTCAAATTTTAAAAAATTCGGTTCCATTTACTCGAAGCCATTCAATCTAACATAGCGCGGCAGCCTCCTCGACAGTCTACCGGACCTGGCAAACAACCGTCGAATTTTAACAAGCCAACCGCCTTGATCTCCAATTCAAAATTTTTTTGATATTGTTCGGGGTCTATTATTCAACGATGATAAATTAACGCCAAAAATGTGGTTTCAGTTTGTTCGTCAACACAAATTATGCACCAATTCTCTCATTAAGACACACAACGTTCGGTTTTGCAAGAACCCAGAATAAGAACGCTGGTCAACACCCGCACAGTCATCAAATGGCGCCCGAGTAGGGATAGCTGGTAATAAGGGCGAGCATAATACATCACAGATCCAATCAGCTCAGGGAGTGCACAACTTAGTGCTATATAGTGAGCCAAATGGCAAACAATTACACAGCGTGCCATTCGTCGGCCCATATAGAGCTGATCGAAATCAGTTTGAAATGCACCTAAGAAAACTGTAATAATGGTTGGCACAGCTCTCGTAAATGCCAGTATATTAAACGGGAATCCAATATTGTATACAGCACTTCTTGACAGTGGGTCCCACATGAATTTTGTGGCCAATGATGCGTGCAAGTATTTGCAAGCTACTAGATATTCAACTTCTAAGGAGGCTAAAATAAAGCATAAAATTTATCTGTCTACATATATCGTCGCCGGTGTCCAACTTTACTATGGAGTTAAAATTTTATGTTCATCCAAAAATTTCGAATAATTTACCGTCGTT
Organism: Tipula helvola; assembly: GCA_963556165.1. Lineage (NCBI taxonomy): Eukaryota > Metazoa > Arthropoda > Insecta > Diptera > Tipulidae > Tipula > Tipula helvola. Next base: position 334,203,855 of record OY744482.1, read on the forward strand.
ACATTTAAACTTAGACTTTACGTATATTCCCGTCGACATTAAACTAACCGACCCACAGTTCAACATATTCGATCGAATTGATTTGTTGTCCGGTGCTGAAGTTTATAACCAATTATTTAAGGGCGGTTCGGTTAGACCAGTCATGGAACTTTCTCCATTCTACAACACAAAATTGGAATACGTCGTGTACGGCAAAACACAGAATGTAACGTCTCGATACTACGAACCTCAGTCATATGTTGGGTTCTGACAGACGTGAGACATATATCGGAGGCGGAGAATATGGTGGCCGACGCACTATACAGGTTGGAGACCATTGAGATGCCAGAAGCGGTCAATTTCAAAGAAATCGCCGACGCACAATAACAGGACGAGGAACTAAGAGAGCTGTTAACGTCGAAAACAGGTCTAGTGTTTACCTCGGTGCCGCTAGCGTTCAACCTAAGCAAGACAATATACTACGACAGATCAACAGGACGAACGAGACCTTTCATACCGCTAGCGTATCGGAAGAAAGTGTTCGAAACAGCTCACAATCTAGCACATCCGGGCGCCGCAGCATCAGTTCACCTCATGACAAAACAGTACATATGGCCAGGGATAAAGCGCGACGTGCAAAAGATGGTGCAATGCTGAAAAAAATCGAAGGTCAGCCGGCACACAAAGAGCCCACTGGGCGAATTCAAACCGGTGAGTACCAGATTCGCAGAGATTCACATGGACATGGTACCCGGTATCTAATAAAGGCTGATTTACATTCAATCTTTTCGTCCTTTTCCAAAAGATAAAAGACGTACAATAAAAAATGCGTTTTAGTATGATTTCCTTGTATTAAAATGAGAAGGAATACTCAAAAAGTATTATTCAATACTATTTACTGTAAAACTCAACGTTTTTGGTGAAAAAGAACGGAAAAACCTGAAAAAGATGAACTGGTTTGTCTTTTTTCGTGAAAGTTGCTCAAAAGTTATAAAACCAAAGTAACATTTTGAAAGGAAAAAATGAAATTTTGCGTATGCTCGTCTCATTTTTATACATGGGTTAAGGCCCTTTTACATTCAATCTTTTCGTTATTTTGCAAATTTTACCCATATATAAAAATAGGACATACTCAAAATTTAACGTTTTCCTGTCAAAATGTTACTTTGATTTTATAAATTTTGAGCAACTCTTACGAAAAAAGATAAACCAGTGCTGAGATGTTCTAACATCACTTTTTTCGATGTTCGATAGTATTCGTGTCTCTCTTTTCAAGAATAAAATTGCATACTATTTCGACTTTTGAATTAAGCTTTTTCTATTGCGATCTCAGCATGCTCGCATAAAACATCATTCTATGTATTTCTACTTTCATTCATCCCTCTTTATCACAAAAAAATTTGTTTGCGATATTTTATTGATGTGAAGAAAAGGAAAAGTATACAGAAGGCTGAGATAGCATTAGAAAAATTGTAATGAAAGAATAAAATAGCGTACAATTTTGTTCTTGTTACAAGAGACAAAATACAATCGAAAACGAATCGAAAGTGATGTTAGAACATCTCAGCACAGTTCATCTTTTTCTGATTTTTCCGTTCTTTTTCACCAAAAGAGTGTTGCAGTCAATAGTATTGAATATTACTTTTTGAGTATTCCTTCTAATTTTAATACAATCATATCATACTAAAACTCATTTTTTATCGTACATCTTTTATCTTTTGGAAAAAGAACGAAAAGATTGAATGTAATTAAGCCTTTACTTTGAAATAAATCTGAAATAAATAACTTGTGGCGTTTGGCACGACATAATATAAATTAAGAATGACAAATCTGACAGACTGATAACAAAGTAACCCCGAAATATTTGCACTTTTATTCACCTCAGCGGGCAGCAATGCCATCTGTCCGCCGGTCAAAGAAGGGTTGATTAGTGGGGAAAGTATTTTCAATAGTTTCACATTTTAACAGAATCAAATAGCCAATGCAAGAAACAAGTCGGTTGGTATAAAAGCTTTTTCCAATGGAAAAAAAAGAACAATAAGCACACGATGGTGGAGACATAAACTACGTCGCAACTGTTAGAAAACATAAAAAGAGGATTGGCCGTTATGTAATTTCAAGTAACAACCATATTGCCACCTCATAAATATTATTCATAACGATTATAACGTTGAACAATATTAAATAAAAACAAACAGCTAAACACCTAGATTTACAGCTAAACACCTAAACGAAAAGATTTATGGGGTAAGGTATCATCAACACGCAAAACAAATGCCTCCATAAACTCTCATGATCATCCCAATATTCAAAAAGAAATATTTTGTCGGAGATCTGTCAACTGTTCGATCCGTCAGGATTATGTGCACCCATTATTATTACCGCAAAATTAGTCATCCAAACTTTATGGAAGCTTCAAGACATTGATTGGGACGATCCCATTCCCGAGTTGGGTAGCTGTAACACTTTGCCTGATCTGGACGATATCTAACCGAAAAAAAAAAATAAAGTTGATGAACAAAAAAAAAAATTTAAACTTACTCTACAAAACACAACAAAAAAAAAATACGAAATTTATCCTCCAAATCACGCAAAGTGTTATCAGAAAATTAGATCTGCACAGGGACTCTTGAGCGGTTGTTGCCGGCTAAGCTTCAGAGTTATTGGCGTGGGGATCTAAGAGTATGTACAGATCAGGTTTAACCGCGGGGAAAGGAGGATTCTGACTACCAGTAAGCTCACTCATCACACATACTTAACCCTAGCTCATCCTCAGCAACTAGCAATTAATGCATTGCTCTCATTGTTCTCATTTTATTACTTTTTTTTTTTCAAAAGAAAATGCATTGTTTTAATTCAAGTGAACAATACAAAAATGTACAGGTTTATTTCGAAAAAAAACCAAAAGGTGTGAACCAATAAATTCAAAAAAAAACTTAACTTAACCTTAGCTACTCCCTAAAACTACCCTACACTCTAACTTACGGTATAACCGCAATTGACAAAAGATAACAAAAAAAAATTAAGTTGACTAATATAATTTTTAAAACAAAATTAATTTATAAAATAAATTTAAAAAAAAAAGAAAAAGAAAATTAATTAATTGAATAAATATACAAAAATTAAAAAGAAACTTCTTTGTGGTTGCAGCGCAGCTTATAGATTTTGTTGCAAGTTGATTGAAGATGTATGCATATTCATTGGATGTCATTTAGGCGCGCGTGCACATTTGAGATTGAGTAATAAATAGTAAACATTTTTTTTCTAATTTTATTTAAAATTCGCTAAGTCAATTTGTACACTGTTTCACTATAAAGAATTTCTTTTGAATTTCAATTTAACATAATTTTGTTAAGGCCGGTATTCACGTACAATTAAATTGCGCATTATAATTGTCAAATTGTGTGACGTCAGAACATTGCACAACATTCTCAAATTTTATTCAAAATCTTGGAATTTTATTGTGCAATATTATATTGATGTCACACAGTGACACAGACATAGTCACACCACTCACACTGTCAGTACCAGTCAGTGACTCAGTCACTCAGTGTTGTTAAAATAATAGAAATAAATTTAATAAAATAAAAGAAAAATAGCTTTAGAACTTCCAAACGGCTTAATATTTGGTTGACTGTTGCTTCTAACGACAACCACCTAGTTTGAGAAGGATGTAACATTTTTACCGGTTTATAATCTAACAGGGTTTGAAGGTCTTTTAATAGGTTCACTCGTTTAGGACTATTTTGGATGAAATTATCATATAAATTGCTCTTGTCGTCCCTTCTACAAAAGTCGGTAATATCGAACATGCATAGTTTGTACAAAGTGCGAAAGAGTGACATACACACTTGAAAATTACTAAATTAGGGCATTCCTTACGAAAAAGCGACGCTTTCATTTTAGAAAAAATGGACTCTGCGTTACAATTTTCTACTTTGATTAAGGCGAAGAAGAAATCCTTAATTTGGCCTGATAATTCAGTACGAACAACAATACTTAAGAGTTTCACAGTGCCAATATCTGTTGACTCGTCGATACAAATTGAAAATGGTTGAATTTTCATTAAACCAATTAATACATTCAGTTGAGTCTCTCCTATAACATTTTTGACAATTGATGTAGTCTTTCTCCTAGCGCACTTCATATCTTTCCCAATAGTCGAATCGGGCAAAGCCGCTTGGAGCATAGGGATCATATGATCCATTGCCAGAAATGACACATTATGCTCCGCGCAAAATGCGCTCAATTGTATTTCAGCCATCGCCGCTTGTCTCTTGTGGTTGGATATTTGGGTATTTACAAATGCCTTAGTAATGTCAGAATGTAGATTTAAGGCATTTCCTTTTGCCTTCAGTTCGCAGTTGCAAAAGTTACAAAATGCATTTTTCTTTTCATTTTGCATTAGCCAAGGTTCCAAAGTTTTGTCCAATTACCAACTTTTACAATAAGCTGAGAGTTTCCGTTTTTGGGCTTTCTATAAACAAAAACATGGAATTTAATTTATTGCATCATTAAATTAATAAATATGTAGGTACCTTTGCTGAACCGATATCACTATTATCATCAGATGAATCCAATTCAAGTGATAATGTCGTTGGCGCTGAAGAACCGGTTGAATTATCTTTCTGTAAAAGATTTGAATGACTATTTGAAGATGACGAACATGTCCCTTGACTATTAGATTTATCTACATATTTTTTAAGATTTAATTAGATTAATAACATATGTGCTAAGTTGCGTTATAGAAACTATATATAAATACATATAACGAAAATAACAATCCAATTTTTTTGAAATACCGCCCCATGTTGAGAATATATTGAAAACTACATCAAAAATTATATACGTTAACGTTATTTAGTTATTACACGAACAAACAAAAAGCACAACTGCACAACACAGAGAATAATTTGACAGTCTGACTACGCATATTATGTTATGTTATTATGCAAAAAATCTTTCAACGTCCCTAGAAACATTACGTGCGGATTTCGCAGCCCATGATTGAATTGTTCTAAAACAGTTTAATATTTTTAGATAGAAATGGGGTGTGTTTAAAATAATAAAAAAACTTATTTTTTTGACAAAAACTTAAGAAAACTTAAAATCTTTTGACACAGTAAAAAACTTGCAAATTAAATTTAAACTTACAATATAACAACACTGCTCAGTACTGTTGTAGTGTTGTCACACATCACAAGGATGATATTTTGTCAGTACTCACTACTCAGTAGTCAGTACTATAGTACTTTTTTCGATACTATAGTATTGCTATATGAAAAGTACTTCGATACTACCGTACTATTTTCAGTACTATATCTCCTCATTTCTGATTTACTAAACCAATTTTTTCATGCCGAAATTAATTTTGAATTCTTTCCTCTCATAACCAAACCAATCGAACACAAATTTAGTTTAGATTCTTTATTTTCGTTCGAAAGTTTTGGATCAAACTAGCTTCTTCTCAGTGATGATTTTTTCAGTACAATCAATTTTCAAAAGTACATTAGTACACTTAAGCCAAATTCAGTACAATTCAAGCGAAATTCAGTTTTATTACAGGATACTAAAAAAATATCGGATGTTAAAAAAAAAAATGCTATCATCCTATAATTAGGAACTCAATTTTTAATTCATATCTCTAAATATCTAAATGTAGAACACTTCATTTTTCTCGTATCTTTTCCATAAAAAATTTAATAAAAACGAAATGCCGATATCGACTTCACGTTGGTACGCGTTTATCTTTAATACAACCGAAAGATTTGATTAAGAATGAGTTTTGTTATAATGTAGCTTTAAAATTCCAAACCATTTCTTTCAAACCAGCCTCACAATAAAATGAGAATGAATTATCAGATTAATTGATTATAATTTAAGTAAAATAGAACGGCTCAGTGGTTAGAGCTAGGGCGTTTGGATCGGGAGGTACTGATGAAGACAACTATGACCCCCTGTGGAGAGTGAGGAATCCATGGGCCGACCCACCTTTCATGTCATCACTATAGCCTGGCATGAATCAATGCAATGCACAGGTGGTTTATACAAAACGGGTACCGTACGTCCTCGGTTTGGCCTACTACTGCGTAAAGAGTAGGATGGTAAAATTTAACTGTTAAAGAAAGAGTTGGGGAGTGCCTTGAGCCCCAGAAAATATTGCATAGAATAAAAACGGAAAAAAAGAAATGGTCCGTTTCCAATGATTGCGATTTTTTATTTATATTTTCCTAATATTGAAAACAGAATTATATTAAATACTACTGAACGCAAAAAAACGAATCTAGATCAAAAAACGCTAAACTGAGATCAATTTCTACTATGAAGAGTTCAGCATTTTTTGATCTAGGTTCCGTTTTTATGAGTCAATAGAATATAGCATTAGTTTTATTATAATTTTGCAGCAAATAGTAGCTAATTTAAATGAATACATATAATTTTATTTTAAAACAAAATAATATTTTTCGGAAACAAAAAATTCAGTACACTTCAGTACCATTTACTTTAAGTATTTAGTACAATTTTAAATTTCCAAATATCAACACTGGTAAGAGGAACAATTAATGCGCTTATCAAATACATACGTAAAAATATGTGAATGGGTTTTATCAATTGTGATAATTTAAATAAAAAATTTTTATTTTATTTTATGCAGACTACTTATAGTTTATATAGTATTTTACTTTGGACAGTTTTTTTAGCCAAAATTCAGTTTTTTATTCAGTTTTTCCTAAAAAAAATATGGCAACACTGCGTCATAGTATGACGGTCATACTCATAAGTTCATAACATTGCACAATATTCTCAAATTTTATTCAAGATTTTGGAATTTTATTGTGCAATATTGACGTCACCCTGTCACTGTCGTTCCTTCACAGTGTCACACAATTATATTGCGCAATTTAATTGTACCTGTAGTGTAGCTGTAGTCTGTATCTGCACCAGTGTTGCCAGATTTTCGAAGAACACTGAACAATTTCCCAACGTCTTCGTAAAAATTCCCGATTTTTCCCGATTTCTCCAATAAAAATTCCCGGCAAAATTCCCATGATATTTTAATTAAAAAACTATTTAGTTTCAATATTTTATTGTAAAACCATAACTTTATAACGCATAAATAATATTTAAATTAATTCATTGTACATAATTTATAAAAACTATCTATATTTAAACAAGTTTGAATGATAACATCCTGATTAGTTGGTTTGGTATAAATTTGATGAAGTTAGCAATGATAAATGCTGTTGTGTTGGTTCAAATGTAATGCAATTTCCATTTCTATTTTGCATTGCTGATTTAAATACACATAATGCACTTAAACATTCATCACCAAGACGATTTCGTTTTTCTACCTTAATATCCGTCACCATAGAAAAAATTCTTTCTGCATCCGCATTTGAGTGTGGTAAGGTTAAAATGAATTTAGAAACTTCACTTAAATTTGGGAAAACGTAATTGCCTTTTTTGACGATATCTCAGCCCAAAATTCTTCGACTGTTAGCTTCTGTAATTTATCCTTTTGTGTTTCTGAAAACTCGTACGGTAAGTCGCCCCATTCGTCCTCAAGCCTATATTTATCACAGATATGATCAACATAATTATGTAGTTCAGTTAAAGTTATTGAAAATTTACGGTTGGAAATAATAAGGGCAGATCTGGATTTAAAAATTCAACGACTTTAAAAAATTTGTCGTTTAAGGGAAATTTTTGCAATATTTTATAGATGCATTTTTCTACGAATTGAACACAATTCTTTTTTATAATAAACTTTCGTTCATCTGATAAATATTCAGCCTGGTGTTTTGAAATTGGTACGTTTAAATATTCATTAAACTCGGTGCCGCCATTAAAATCATTAATATTTTGTTTAGTTTTCTCATTTACAATATTTCATCTTAGCGACAATAATCAAAATTTTTTTAGACTCGTCGTACAACCTATGGACTAAAATAGAATCACTTTGAAATAGCGCGTTGAATCGATTAAAATAATTAAGAATGTTTTTTAAAAACAACAAGTAAGCTCTAATTTCGGGATTCTCAAAATGTTTCATTATATTTGCAGCTTTCTTACGTTTTGTATATGATTGCTCGTATATAAAAAAATGGCTTAGAACATTCCAATTCTTGAGTATATTCACAATACATGGATGCATTGAGAGCCATCTCGTCGATGCCGGGGAAATAATTTTCCTTTTTGCAACACTGAAATACTCCTGAAATTCAGTTAACACTGCAGCACTTTTCGGACTTTCTGAGACATATGTGCCAATGTCTCTTAAAAATATTTCACAATCAGTGGGTAAACATTCGATGGCCGATTTCACTACGAGGGACGATGAATGGCATATACATTTAAAGAGAACTATTGGATGACTGACTTCTTGTTGTAGTATGGTATAGAATGAGTTGTTACATCCGATCATGACAGCAGCTGTATCAGATGCCATTCCAATTATATTTTGTAACGGGATATTCCGGTTTAATAAGCAATTTTTAAATTGTTCGTACAAAGCTCTAGCCGAGCAATCAGTACCATCAATATTAATTAATTGAAGTAATTGTGTATTAACTTTATTGTATTTCACATACCTGACATGCACACATAAATTTATTGAATTGCTGATGTCGGTGGACTCGTCTACAAAAATTGAAAATTTGGTTTGTTTTAAAACCTCAGTCAAATTCTCATCCTCCACTTTACCTAACACATTCGTAATGATTTTAGAGCATTTGGTACGTCCTAAATTTATTTCCTGGACAATTTTGGAATCCATAAATATATTTTTTAATAGGGGAACCATCGAATCAACTATTTTAATGGAAATATTATTGTCAGCCAAAAAAGCGGTAAGTTTAATTTCAGCTGATTTTACACACTTGCCGTGGTTTGGGTTACTAAAAAAACTGCTTGCGGATGGGGTTTGCAGCATATTTTTCAAATTTATTTTATGTTTTTCGCCAATATTGTGACGTTTGAGTTCGGTAGTTCCACAATTTATTTGGGTTCTGCATGCTTTGCAAAACGCTTTTGTCTTATCCTCTTTAACGGGCAAGAGCCAACTTTTAAATTCCATGTCTTGCATCCATGAGGTTTGAAAATTTTTCGCCTTAGTAATTTTTCGTTTAACTAATTTTTTTCGTTTTTCTGGTGTATTAAGTTCATCAGTATCACTAGATTCTGTGAAAACTTGCTGGATGCTTACTGAATCCATTATCAAAATTAACTTTTATTCAAAACAGCAATTAAAAAAATATTAACTCTTAACGGAAATTCGTAGCAAGAAAATTCCACAATAAAATCACAATGAATATTCTTTTTGACAGTTACCCAATAAACCACAAAATGTATAACCAATGCAATCACATTCTTTATTTTTTATGTGTACCCAGAGAGCACTTTTTTAGTATTACACATTTACACTACACTATAATATGGATGTGTAAATCGAAATTTATTTTTACAATTGTTGTATTACACGCTTTAAAATTATTTTATTATATTTCGTATTTCGTTATTGTATTGTATTAGACAATTTATAATCATTGAAATAACGTATGAAATATCCCACATTTCTGACAATATTTCCTATTGTCGGTAAAAAATCCCACCATCTGGCAACAGTGATCTGTCTGTACTGTACTCGTGAATACCGGCATTTAGTCACTAATACTAGAGATAAACTCGACGCGAACGATTTTCCTGTCAACTCGACACACCTGGGTGTGTACATGATTTTTTTGTAACTGAATGAAATTTTTTATTTAATAAAGTTAAATGAAATTTTCTTTATGATATCGTTTCTATATTTAATGTTTATCCGTCTTTGATGAAAAACTCTTGATTAAATTCATACACACCAGGAGTTGAACGTATTGGTAAAAGTGGTTTTATTCTCGTGTTGACACGAAGGTTAAATTTTGCAATTTTGTAACTAAACAACAACCAAAAGTTAAAATTCAATCATCTTTTTGTTAATCGCGTCTGAGTCGCGCTAAGAATGATTGCTTTAATATACATTTTCATGGTTTAATATATTAGTTTATCTCTAGAATAACACCAGAACCATCTTGATGTGAATAGAGCCGGCATGTGAAAAATGAACTTAAAATAAGAGATATAGAAACACTAAAAATTCATTTATTTTCATAGTGTTTGTATGAAAAAACGCTATTCCGATTGAAGATAAAACATGAATTACAAGTTAAATCCAGTTAAATATTTTTTTTATAAAATCGCTAACAAACAACTCAATGTCTTACTCATTTGAAACACAGATTTTCAAATTTCCCTATTTTCCAGCAATAATCAAAAGAAAATAAGGGAAATTAAATTAAAAAACATTCTACAACAACAACAATGCGTATTAACAAGAATCAATTTTGTTTAATGACGTCATCTTATGTCCACATCTAAAACCAATGATAAGAAAAAAGACAACACGTCTCTGCTCAACAATCAAAATAAAATAAATCAGAAAGAGCCAAACAGAAAAAAATAAATCAATACAATGAGTACGAAGAAAACAAAACATCAAAACAATCTAGCATGCTTTGCAAATTCAAAATATGTAAGAAACATATTCGAATTCAAATTTGAATGAAGGCAATGAAAGAGATGATTATTGTACTGTTTATAAATTTCGAGTTATGTTGATGACGTATATTACAAAAACAACAATATTTAAAATTTCAAAAGTACCTTATTTTTCATGACGAGTTTCACTAAGAAATAAACATTTTCAAGACTCGATTTTTCAATCAAATAATATTACATCTTTTATGAACATTTTCATATAAAAACAAAACAAAAGCTCACATTTCTAATAAACTAAATCTGTAAATGAAAATAACCGTTTTCCCATATAGTTTCATAGTAAAGAAAAAATTTTTTGTACCTTATTTTAAGCTTAGTAAAAAATACAGTCGATACTGGAGGCTCTTATTTATACAGTAGGCTGTATCTAACTACGAAAGCGGTTCATTTGGAGGTTTCGACGTTGAAGAAAACATCATCATTTACAACACACGGCACAAACAAATTGCGAGCTGAAAATGTTCTTAGATTTTCCCAGCAGAAATCACATTAACACAACACAATAGAGTTTTTTTTAGAAGCAGCCCTAACTGCAGAATAGATCAATACATATCAAAAACGGAAAATAAACCGTTGAGTTTGTGGTAAAAGTAAATCTGTTCCACATAAACCATTATTAACTTTTTATTTATGATTAAAATACACAAAATGCATACCCTTATTCCCTTAGTCGCGTCACTTAATTTGACGTGAAAATTGTAGTGTCACTTTAACTTTAAATTGGTATCCTCTTAGTCGATCGAAGTGATAATATAAGAGAATGCAACGTAAAAGGAAGTGTGTCACTGCAAACAAACATTGTCGCATCGATCGACTAAGAGAATACCAAAATTTGACTGTCGATACAAGTGACAAATGACACGACTAAGAGAATAAGGTTGTCAATCAAATTGATTACATTACAAGCATCATGCCAAAGAAAGTGAGGATGATCGTGGTAACATCACTAAGCGGTAACAACTGGAAAAATTAAAATTACTTCAAAATTATTTCATTTTTACACGCAGAATTTATTTATAACTCACCAAATTTGACTTTCCTGTAAGTCTCTCAGAAAAAGGAATTTTTGGCGTAGTTAAATCACCTTCGACAGATATTTCTGATGGTTCATCTGAATATTCAGAAAACGAGTCATTTCCCATTTGGACATTGTCAAAATCACCGAATGATGGCAAAATTATTGCGAATAATATAAAAACGAATATAAAATATTTTGGTTTCATGTTTAATTCGCTGCTTTGTTTCTAGTTAGCTCGATCGAAATGAATGCTAAACTAAATTTTAAAGCAGTACGGATTTGTGAAATTTATTCGTATTTGAAATTATCGCGCTACATCTAACCACAATACGACTAGTTCAGCGGTATTAGACTAATCTCTTTACCGCAGCTAACATTAATTAAAAATTTAAATTGGATGATATATTTACTGGGGTAGAAGAAGAAGTGCGGTTTTGTATACAAAAAAAAATAATTTTATCTTTAGCCTCTCTTGCTTGAAGAGCGACAATCCGACATTGAATAATGAATTGCCATATTCGTATTATTTTGTGTTATATACTAATCTAAAAAACGTTACTAAATTATGTTAGGTAGAATGAATGCATTCACTGACATTTTGTTATTCTGCTGGTTATCTGTTTTGGTACTCGCGTTATAAACCCCCTCCAAAAAAAAGTTTGTCTGGAATTTTATCCCTCGTCAAGTTTTTATTTCAAAATTAAATATTTACGGATACAATGTTGTTGGTCCCCCCCTCCCCCCCCCCCAAATAACTCGTTTTTTCGTGTGCAATGCAAATAAATTTTAAAATGGACCAAAACTTTTTTTGTTGTGTACACATTTTATAAATATATTATTAGCGTTACTTGTCAAGAAGATGGGTTGATTCAACGTTTGATGCGACACATGTTTTTTTTTTGGGGGCAAAATTAATGCAATTTAAATTCCCTACAAATGAAAATTCGTCCAGGTTTAATTAACAAATTTTTTTTGGTAATGGGAATTGATAAAGGACGAGGTTTCAGTGTGTAGGATTACCTACATAAAGTAGAGGGATTATTTAGGCTTAACAGAGATTAAAATGGATTTTGTTACAAAATATTTTGCCAGGCCCGACGTCCGTCTCAAAATAATCGATTTCATTTTTACACCCTACCTAACGAATACATTTTTTCATAGATCCAGTCACTAAAATATTTTTTGTTTATAAATATCTAACCACCCAAACACACACACACATATATAAAATCAGTTCCATCCATCTTACCTCAATGGTATAACGTAAGGTAGGCACAATGATTTATTACAAAATTTGTTCGCTCAAATGAACTTTATTCCTAAATATAGAAAAGCACAACAGACAAAGGTATAATTAGTAAAGTTACACCTGTTGATTGAATTCTTTGAAAATGTGACAGCACCAAATTGTGAGGAAATTAGAAAATTCAAAACAATAGAAATATTCAACTACTACTATAACAAGTACACAATAGATATAGGTATATGAAAATCGATAAATTTAATCACATTTTCAATTGTTTAAATGTAATTAGAAGAATTTATTACTCTGGAGTAAATAATAAGACATTTTTCTTGATTTATTTTATTGCAATTTAAGATTTATGGGGTTAATGGAATTTTATTGTTTGAAAAACTAGGCTTGAGTAAAGGCAGTGTTACATGCACAAGTTTTACCTTTAATGCATTAAAATTCAGTACAGTATTTTACCCGATAAATTGAATAAAAACAAAAATTTTGACAACAAGTTAAGATAACCATGATTCACAGAAAAGTTGAAAATACTCAATGCAATACAGATGCAATCAAATATCCTAGAAATCCGTCATTGCCGGTTCAGCAACTATATAACTAAGCTCGGTTGAGCAAGGAGGAGTGGTGGTACCTAAAAATCGATAGACCCTCAAATTCGTTACCTGCATTCTGTCATCATTGGGCACAACAATCCAGAAGCATCTGTCCCTAAATTGAGCATTTGGCTTGCTTCTGACACCAAAGATGCGGCAGCTACAATATATAACTGAGCAGCAGGTATTAAATGCACAATAAATAATTGTTGTCAAACCACAGGTGTTTCTACTTCCAGGTGGCACACCTGCTTTGCAGGAAAATCTCTTCGGAGGACGGAAGATATTAAAACAAGAAAGCAAATTCAAAATGAACACCAAATATCCCTCAACTAGCAGAAACGATGAGTTATTGCACACAAAGAATCGAGAACGAGACAACGAAATGGAAGAAACTAAACAACATAGAAGAAGTTATTGGCAAATTGAGCAGAGAGTGAACACTTTAAAAAGAATCTAAACAATGAGGTGACACCAACCGAAGAGAAAACAACAGAGAGTAGAATCTCTGTAGATTTACTAATTAAATACTACAAAGACGAAGACGAACTAAAAGGAGAAACCGATTGGATCTTAAAGAAAAAAAGACCTTGGAAGAGAGTTAAAAAAAGGAAAGCTGAATCTTCACTGGGATTCGAGCACTCTGCTAAAGCCCCTTCCTGATGTAGCCCGACCAAAAAATGTTGGATACATCATACATACCTTCTTGGTTGAAAGCAAGGGGACGAAGATAGCAGATGACTAAGAAAAGAAAAAATATTAGTTTACAAGCTTTCAGAACAGGGAGGCCAAGCAAACAATCATGTCGAACGCCCTATGGCGGAATGCTCATTCTCCCCCGCCATCTGCTCCGCTTCATACATAAAACCATGTAGTCGACTCATATCTCTTTCTCAGCTCATCCCATAGTAATTAAAACTCGTTAATTTAATTTCATATCCATTTTTAGGGTAAACATAACTAACTTTAGTTACAAAATGTCAATATAAAAGGCAAGGACAGGGATTTATACCACCAACTATCAAATCAACTGAACTATAGCCCACAAATTCAGAGCCAGAAAAATCGAAAATCTGCAATTGTGCTCCGATTTCGATGGTTGATAACTCTTTCAATAGATGTTGAGACCTACATTCGTCATACCAACGGTCATTTGGATCGCTCGAATATTTCTACACATTTCGCAGAAAATTCAATTTTATTGAAAATCAACTGAACTATAGCCCACAAATTCAGAGCCATAAAAATTGAAAATCTGCAATTGTGCTCCGATTTTAACCTCTTTCAATAGGTGTTGGGACCTACATTCGTAATACAACGGTCATTTGGATCGCTCGAATATTTCTACACATTTCGCAGAAAATTCAATTTAATTGAAAATCAACTGAACTATAGCCCACAAATTCAGAGCCAGAAAAATCGAAAATCTGCAATTGTGCTCCGATTTTGGCCTCTTTCAATAGGTGTAGGGATCTATAATCGTCATGTCAACGAACATTTGGATCGCTCGAAAATTTCTACAGATTTCACAGAAAATTCAATTTAATTGAAAATCAACTGAACTATAGCCCACAAACTCAGAGCCAGAAAAATCGAAAATCTGCAGTTGTGCTCCGATTTTGGCCTCTTTCAATAGGTGTTGGGACCTACATTCGTCATACCAACGATCATTTGGATCGCTCGAATATTTCTAAACATTTAGCAGAAAACTCAATTGTATTGAAAATCAACTGAACTATAGCCCACAAATTCAGAGCCAGAAAAATCGAAAATCTGCAATTGTGCTCCGATTTCGATGGTTGATACTTCTTTCAATAGGTGTTGAGACCTACATTCGTCATACTAACGAACACTTGGATCGCTCGAATATTTCTACACATTTCGCAGAAAATTCAATTTAATTGAAAATCAACTGAACTATAGCCCACAAATTCAGAGCCAGAAAAATTGAAAATCTGCAATTGTGCTCCGATTCCGATGGTTGATACCTCTTTCAATAGGTGTTGGGACCTACAATCAACGGTCATTTGGATCGCTCGAATATTTCTACACATTTCGCAGAAAATTCAATTTTATTGAAAATCAACTGAACTATAGCCCACAAATTCAGAGCCATAAAAATTGAAAATCTGCAATTGTGCTCCGATTTTAACCTCTTTCAATAGGTGTTGGGACCTACATTCGTAATACCAACGGTCATTTGGATCGCTCGAATATTTCTACACATTTTGCAGAAAATTCAATTTAATTGAAAATCAACTGAACTATAGCCCACAAATTCAGAGCCAGGAAAATCGAAAATCTGCAATTGTGCTCCGATTCCGATGGTTGATACTTCTTTCAATAGGTGTTGGGACCTACATTCGTCATACCAACGGTCATTTGGATCGCTCGAATATTTCTACACATTTCGCAGAAAATTCAATTTAATTGAAAATCAACTGAACTATAGCCCACAAATTCAGAGCCAGAAAAATCGAAAATCTGCAATTGTGCTCCGATTTCGAAGGTTGATACCTCTTTCAATAGGTGTTGAGACCTACATTCGTCATACCAACGAACACTTGGATCGCTCGAATATTTCTACACATTTCGCAGAAAATTCAATTTAATTGAAAATCAACAGAACTATAGCCCACAAACTCAGAGCCAGAAAAATCGAAAATCTGCAATTGTGCTCCGATTTTGGCCTAATTCAATAGGTGTTGGGACCTACATTCGTCATACCAACGATCATTTGGATCGCTAGAATATTTCTACACATTTTTCAGAAAATTCAATTTAATTGAAAATTAACTGAACTATAGCCCACAAATTCAGAGCCAGAAAAATCGAAAATCGGCAATTGTGCTCCGATTTTGACCTCTTTCAATAGGTGTTTGGACCTCCAATCGCCATGTCAACGATCATTTGGATCGCTCGAATATTTCTACACATTTTGCAGAAAATTCAATGTAATTGAAAATCAACTGAACTATAGCCCACAAATTCAGAGCCAGAAAAATCGAAAATCTGCAATTGTGCTCCGATTCCGATGGTTGGTAACTCTTTCAATAGATGTTGAGACCTACATTCGTCATACCAACGGTCATTTGGATCGCTCGAATATTTCTACACATTTCGCAGAAAATTCAATTTTATTGAAAATCAACTGAACTATAGCCCACAAATTCAGAGCCAGAAAAATTGAAAATCTGCAATTGTGCTCCGATTTTAACCTCTTTCAATAGGTGTTGGGACCTACATTCGTCATACCAACGGTCATTTGGATCGCTCGAATATTTCTACACATTTTGCAGAAAATTCAATGTAATTGAAAATCAACTGAACTATAGCCCACAAATTCAGAGCCAGAAAAATCGAAAATCTGCAATTGTGCTCCGATTCCGATGGTTGATACCTCTTTCAATAGGTGTTGGGACCTACAATAGTCATGTCAACGATCATTTGGATCGCTCGAATATTTCTACACATTTTGCAGAAAATTCAATTTAATTGAAAATCAACTGAACTATAGCCCACAAATTCAGAGCCAGAAAAATCGAAAATCTGCAATTGTGCTCCGATTTTGGCCTCTTTCAATAGGTGTAGGGATCTATAATCGTCATGTCAACGAACATTTGGATCGCTCGGAAATTTCTACAGATTTCACAGAAAATTCAATTTAATTGAAAATCAACTGAACTATAGCCCACAAACTCAGAGCCAGAAAAATCGAAAATCTGCAGTTGTGCTCCGATTTTGGCCTCTTTCAATAGGTGTTGGGACCTACATTCGTCATACCAACGATCATTTGGATCGCTCGAATATTTCTAAACATTTAGCAGAAAACTCAATTGTATTGAAAATCAACTGAACTATAGCCCACAAATTCAGAGCCAGAAAAATTGAAAATCTGCAATTGTGCTCCGATTTTAACCTCTTTCAATAGGTGTTGGGACCTACATTCGTAATACCAACGGTCATTTGGATCGCTCGAATATTTCTACACATTTCGCAGAAAATTCAATTTAATTGAAAATCAACTGAACTATAGCCCACAAATTCAGAGCCAGAAAAATCGAAAATCTGCAATTGTGCTCCGATTTCGAAGGTTGATACCTCTTTCAATAGGTGTTGAGACCTACATTCGTCATACCAACGAACACTTGGATCGCTCGAATATTTCTACACATTTCGCAGAAAATTCAATTTAATTGAAAATCAACAGAACTATAGCCCACAAACTCAGAGCCAGAAAAATCGAAAATCTGCAATTGTGCTCCGATTTTGGCCTATTTCAATAGGTGTTGGGACCTACATTCGTCATACCAACGATCATTTGGATCGCTAGAATATTTCTACACATTTTGCAGAAAATTCAATTTAATTGAAAATTAACTGAACTATAGCCCACAAATTCAGAGCCAGAAAAATCGAAAATCGGCAATTGTGCTCCGATTTTGACCTCTTTCAATAGGTGTTTGGACCTCCAATCGCCATGTCAACGATCATTTGGATCGCTCGAATATTTCTACACATTTTGCAGAAAATTCAATGTAATTGAAAATCAACTGAACTATAGCCCACAAATTCAGAGCCAGAAAAATCGAAAATCTGCAATTGTGCTCCGATTCCGATGGTTGGTAACTCTTTCAATAGATGTTGAGACCTACATTCGTCATACCAACGGTCATTTGGATCGCTCGAATATTTCTACACATTTCGCAGAAAATTCAATTTTATTGAAAATCAACTGAACTATAGCCCACAAATTCAGAGTCAGAAAAATTAAAAATCTGCAATTGTGCTCCGATTTTAACCTCTTTCAATAGGTGTTGGGACCTACAATCGCCATGTCAACGGTCATTTGGATCGCTCGAATATTTCTACACATTTCGCAGAAAATTCAATTTTATTGAAAATCAACTGAACTATACCCCACAAACTCAGAGCCAGAAAAATCGAAAATCTGCAATTGTGCTCCGATTTTGGCCTCTTTCAATAGGTGTTGGGACCTACATTCGTCATACCAACGATCATTTGGATCGCTCGAATATTTCTAAACATTTAGCAGAAAATTCAATTTAATTGAAAATCAACTGAACTATAGCCCACAAATTCAGAGCCAGAAAAATCGAAAATCTGCAATTGTGCTCCGATTTTGGCCTCTTTCAATAGATGTTGAGACCTACATCGTCATACCAACGGTCATTTGGATCGCTCGAATATTTCTACACATTTCGCAGATAATTCAATTTTATTGAAAATCAACTGAACTATAGCCCACAAATTCAGAGCCAGAAAAATTGAAAATCTGCAATTGTGCTCCGATTTTAACCTCTTTCAATAGGTGTTGGGACCTACATTCGTCATACCAACGGTCATTTGGATCGCTCGAATATTTCTACACATTTTGCAGAAAACTCAATTGTATTGAAAATTAACTGAACTATAGCCCACAAATTCAGAGCCAGAAAAATCGAAAATCTGCAGTTGTGCTCGATTTTGGCCTCTTTCAATAGGTGTTGGGACCTACATTCATCATACCAACGATCATTTGGATCGCTCGAATATTTCTAAACATTTTGCAGAAAATTCAATTTAATTGAAAATCAACTGAACTATAGCCCACAAATTCAGAGCCAGAAAAATCGAAAATCTGCAGTTGTGCTCGATTTTGGCCTCTTTCAATAGGTGTTGGGACCTACATTCATCATACCAACGATCATTTGGATCGCTCGAATATTTCTAAACATTTTGCAGAAAATTCAATTTAATTGAAAATTAACTGAACTATAGCCCACAAATTCAGAGCCAGAAAAATCGAAAATCTGCAGTTGTGCTCCGATTTTGGCCTCTTTCAATAGGTGTTGGGACCTACATTCGTCATACCAACGATCATTTGGATCGCTCGAATATTTCTAAACATTTAGCAGAAAACTCAATTGTATTGAAAATCAACTGAACTATAGCCCACAAATTCAGAGCCAGAAAAATCGAAAATCTGCAATTGTGCTCCGATTTTAACCTCTTTCAATAGGTGTTGGGACCTACATTCGTCATACCAACGGTCATTTGGATCGCGCGAATATTTCTAAACATTTTGCAGAAAATTCAATTTAATTGAAAATTAACTGAACTATAGCCCACAAATTCAGAGCCAGAAAAATTGAAAATCTGCAATTGTGCTCCGATTTTAACCTCTTTCAATAGGTGTTGGGACCTACATTCGTCATACCAACGGTCATTTGGATCGCTCGAATATTTCTACACATTTTGCAGAAAATTCAATTTAATTGAAAATCAACTGAACTATAGCCCACAAATTCAGAGCCAGAAAAATCGAAAATCTGCAATTGTGCTCCGATTCCGATGGTTGATACCTCTTTCAATAGGTGTTGGGACCTACAATAGTCATGTCAACGATCATTTGGATCGCTCGAATATTTCTAAACATTTTGCAGAAAATTCAATTTAATTGAAAATTAACTGAACTATAGCCCACAAATTCAGAGCCAGAAAAATCGAAAATCTGCAGTTGTGCTCCGATTTTGGCCTCTTTCAATAGGTGTTGGGACCTACATTCGTCATACCAACGATCATTTGGATCGCTCGAATATTTCTAAACATTTAGCAGAAAACTCAATTGTATTGAAAATCAACTGAACTATAGCCCACAAATTCAGAGCCAGAAAAATCGAAAATCTGCAATTGTGCTCCGATTTTAACCTCTTTCAATAGGTGTTGGGACCTACATTCGTCATACCAACGGTCATTTGGATCGCGCGAATATTTCTAAACATTTTGCAGAAAATTCAATTTAATTGAAAATTAACTGAACTATAGCCCACAAATTCAGAGCCAGAAAAATTGAAAATCTGCAATTGTGCTCCGATTTTAACCTCTTTCAATAGGTGTTGGGACCTACATTCGTCATACCAACGGTCATTTGGATCGCTCGAATATTTCTACACATTTTGCAGAAAATTCAATTTAATTGAAAATCAACTGAACTATAGCCCACAAATTCAGAGCCAGAAAAATCGAAAATCTGCAATTGTGCTCCGATTCCGATGGTTGATACCTCTTTCAATAGGTGTTGAAACCTACATTCGTCATACCAACGGTCATTTGGATCGCGCGAATATTTCTACACATTTCGCAGAAAATTCAATTTAATTGAAAATCAACTGAACTATAGCCCACAAACTCAGAGCCAGACAAATCGAAAATCGGCAATTGTGCTCCGATTTTGACCTCTTTCAATAGGTGTTTGGACCTCCAATCGCCATGTCGACGATCATTTGGATCGCTCGAATATTTCTACACATTTCGCAGAAAATTCAATTTAATTGAAAATCAACTGAACTATAGCCCACAAATTCAGAGCCAGAAAAATCGAAAATCTGCAATTGTGCTCCGATTCCGATGGTTGATACCTCTTTCAATAGGTGTTGAAACCTACATTCGTCATACCAACGGTCATTTGGATCGCGCGAATATTTCTACACATTTCGCAGAAAATTCAATTTAATTGAAAATCAACTGAACTATAGCCCACAAATTCAGAGCCAGAAAAATCGAAAATCTGCAATTGTGCTCCGATTCCGATGGTTGATACCTCTTTCAATAGGTGTTGAAACCTACATTCGTCATACCAACGGTCATTTGGATCGCGCGAATATTTCTACACATTTCGCAGAAAATTCAATTTAATTGAAAATCAACTGAACTATAGCCCACAAATTCAGAGCCAGAAAAATTGAAAATCGGCAATTGTGCTCCGATTTTGACCTCTTTCAATAGGTGTTGGGATCTATAATCATCATGTCAACGAACATTTGGATCGCTCGAAAATTTCTACACATTTAGCAGAAAATTCAATTTAATTGAAAATCAACTGAACTATAGCCCACAAATTCAGAGCCAGAAAAATCGAAAATCTGCAATTGTGCTCCGATTCCGATGGTTGATACCTCTTTCAATAGGTGTTGAGACCTACATTCGTCATACCAACGAACATTTGGATCGCTCGAATATTTCTACACATTTTGCAGAAAATTCAATTTAATTGAAAATTAACTCAACTATAGCCCACAAATTCAGAGCCAGAAAAATCGAAAATCTGCAATTGTGCTCCGATTTCGATGGTTGATACCTCTTTCAATAGGTGTTGAGACCTACATTCGTCATACCAACGAACACTTGCATCGCTCGAATATTTCTACACATTTCGCAGAAAATTCAATTTAATTGAAAATCAACTGAACTATAGCCCACAAACTCAGAGCCAGACAAATCGAAAATCGGCAATTGTGCTCCGATTTTGACCTCTTTAAATAGGTGTTTGGACCTCCAATCGCCATGTCAACGATCATTTGGATCGCTCGAATATTTCTACACATTTTGCAGAAAATTCAATTTTATTGAAAATTAACTGAACTATAGCCCACAAATTCAGAGCCAGAAAAATCGAAAATCTGCAATTGTGCTCCGATTCCGACGGTTGATACCTCTTTCAATAGGTGTTGAGACCTACATTCGTCATACCAACGAACATTTGGATCGCTCGAATATTTCTACACATTTCGCAGAAAATTCAATTTAATTGAAAATCAACTGAACTATAGCCCACAAATTCAGAGCCAGAAAAATCGAAAATCTGCAATTGTGCTCCGATTCCGATGGTTGATACCTCTTTCAATAGGTGTTGAAACCTACATTCGTCATACCAACGGTCATTTGGATCGCGCGAATATTTCTACACATTTCGCAGAAAATTCAATTTAATTAAAAATCAACTGAACTATAGACCACAAACTCAGGGCCAGAAAAATCGAAAATCTGCAATTGTGCTCCGATTTTGGCCTCTTTCAATAGGTGTTGGGACCTACATTCGTCATACTAACGGTCATTTGGATCGCTCGAATATTTCTACACATTTCGCAGAAAATTCAATTTAATTGAAAATCAACTGAACTATAGCCCACAAATTCAGAGCCAGAAAAATCGAAAATCTTTAATTGTGCTCCGATTTCGATGGTTGATACCTCTTTCAATAGGTGTTGAGACCTACATTCATCATACCAACGGTCATTTGGATCGCTCGAATATTTCTACACATTTCGCAGAAAATTCGATTTAATTGAAAATCAACTGAACTATAGCCCACAAATTCAGAGCCAGAAAAATCGAAAATCTGCAATTGTGCTCCGATTTTGAGCACTTTCAATAGGTGTTGGGGCCTACAATCGTCATGTCAACGGTCATTTGGATCGCCGCTCGAATATTTCTACACATTTCGCAGAAAATTCGATTTAATTGAAAATCAACTGAACTATAGCCCACAAATTCAGGGACAGAAAAATCGAAAATCTGCAATTGTGCTCCGATTTTGACCTCTTTCAATAGGTGTTGGGACCTACATTCGTCATGTCAACGATCATTTGGATCGCTCGAATATTTCTACACATTTTGTAGAAAATTCAATTTAATTGAAAATCAACTGAACTATAGCCCACAAATTCAGAGCCAGAAAAATCGAAAATCTGCAATTGTGCTCCGATTTTGACCTCTTTCAATAGGTGTTGGGACCTACATTCGTCATACCAACGGTCATTTGGATCGCTCGAATATTTCTACACATTTTGCAGAAAATTCAGTTTTATTGAAAATCAACTGAACTATAGCCCACAAATTCAGAGCCAGAAAAATCGAAAATCTGCAATTGTGCTCCGATTTCGATGGTTGATACATTTTCAATAGGTGTTGGGCATTACATTCGTCATACCAACGGTCATTTGGATCGCTCGAATATTTCTACACATTTCGCAGAAAATTCAATTTAATTGAAAATCAACTGAACTATAGCCCACAAATTCAGAGCCAGAAAAATCGAAAATCTTTAATTGTGCTCCGATTTCGATGGTTGATACCTCTTTCAATAGGTGTTGAGACCTACATTCATCATACCAACGGTCATTTGGATCGCTCGAATATTTCTACACATTTCGCAGAAAATTCAATTTAATTGAAAATCAACTGAACTATAGCCCACAAATTCAGAGCCAGAAAAATCGAAAATCTTTAATTGTGCTCCGATTTCGATGGTTGATACATCTTTCAATAGGTGTTGAGCATTACATTCGTCATACCAACGGTCATTTGGATCGCTCGAATATTTCTACACATTTCGCAGAAAATTCAATTTAATTGAAAATCAACTGAACTATAGCCCACAAATTCAGAGCCAGAAAAATCGAAAATCTGCAATTGTGCTCCGATTTTGGCCTCTTTCAATAGGTGTTGGGACCTACATTCGTCATACCAACGGTCATTTGGATCGCTCGAATATTTCTACACATTTCGCAGAAAATTCAATTTAATTGAAAATCAACTGAACTATAGCCCACAAATTCAGAGCCAGAAAAATCGAAAATCTGCAATTGTGCTCTGATTTCGATGGTTGATACCTCTTTCAATAGGTGTTGAGACCTACATTCGTCATACCAACGGTCATTTGGATCGCTCGAATATTTCTACACATTTCGCAGAAAATTCAATTTAATTGAAAATCAACTGAACTATAGCCCACAAATTCAGAGCCAGAAAAATCGAAAATCTGCAATTGTGCTCCGATTTCGATGGTTGATACCTCTTTCAATAGGTGTTGAGACCTACATTCGTCATACCAACGGTCATTTGGATCGCTCGAATATTTCTACACATTTCGCAGAAAATTCAATTTTATTGAAAATCAACTGAACTATAGCCCACAAATTCAGAGCCAGAAAAATCGAAAATCTGCAATTGTGCTCCGATTTTGACCACTTTCAATAGGTGTTGGGACCTACAATCGTCATGTCAACGGTCATTTGGATCGCTCGAATATTTCTACACATTTCGCAGAAAATTCAATTTAATTGAAAATCAACTGAACTATAGCCCACAAATTCAGAGCCAGAAAAATCGAAAATCTGCAATTGTGCTCCGATTTTGGCCTCTTTCAATAGGTGTTTGGACCTACAATAGTCATGTCAACGATCATTTGGATCGCTCGAATATTTCTAAACATTTTGCAGAAAATTCAATTTAATTGAAAATTAACTGAACTATAGCCCACAAATTCAGAGCCAGAAAAATCGAAAATCTGCAGTTGTGCTCCGATTTTGGCCTCTTTCAATAGGTGTTGGGACCTACATTCGTCATACCAACGATCATTTGGATCGCTCGAATATTTCTACACATTTTGCAGAAAATTCAATTTAATTGAAAATTAACTGAACTATAGCCCACAAATTCAGAGCCAGAAAATTCGAAAATCTGCAATTGTGCTCCGATTTTGGCCTCTTTCAATAGGTGTTGGGACCTACTTTCGTCATGTCAACGATCATTTGGATCGCTCGAATATTTCTACACATTTCGCAGAAAATTCAATTTAATTGAAAATCAACTGAACTATAGCCCACAAATTCAGAGCCAGAAAAATCGAAAATCTGCAATTGTGCTCCGATTCCGATGGTTGATACCTCTTTCAATAGGTGTTGAGACCTACATTCGTCATACCAACGAACATTTGGATCGCTCGAATATTTCTACACATTTCGCAGAAAATTCAATTTAATTGAAAATCAACTGAACTATAGCCCACAAATTCAGAGCCATAAAAATTGAAAATCTGCAATTGTGCTCCGATTTTAACCTCTTTCAATAGGTGTTGGGACCTACATTCGTAATACCAACGATCATTTGGATCGCTCGAATATTTCTACACATTTTGCAGAAAATTCAGTTTAATTGAAAATCAACTGAACTATAGCCCACAAATTCAGAGCCAGGAAAATCGAAAATCTGCAATTGTGCTCCGATTCCGATGGTTGATACTTCTTTCAATAGGTGTTGGGACCTACATTCGTCATACCAACGGTCATTTGGATCGCTCGAATATTTCTACACATTTCGCAGAAAATTCAATTTAATTGAAAATCAACTGAACTATAGCCCACAAATTCAGAGCCAGAAAAATCGAAAATCTGCAATTGTGCTCCGATTTCGAAGGTTGATACCTCTTTCAATAGGTGTTGAGACCTACATTCGTCATACCAACGAACACTTGGATCGCTCGAATATTTCTACACATTTCGCAGAAAATTCAATTTAATTGAAAATCAACAGAACTATAGCCCACAAACTCAGAGCCAGAAAAATCGAAAATCTGCAATTGTGCTCCGATTTTGGCCTAATTCAATAGGTGTTGGGACCTACATTCGTCATACCAACGATCATTTGGATCGCTAGAATATTTCTACACATTTTTCAGAAAATTCAATTTAATTGAAAATTAACTGAACTATAGCCCACAAATTCAGAGCCAGAAAAATCGAAAATCGGCAATTGTGCTCCGATTTTGACCTCTTTCAATAGGTGTTTGGACCTCCAATCGCCATGTCAACGATCATTTGGATCGCTCGAATATTTCTACACATTTTGCAGAAAATTCAATGTAATTGAAAATCAACTGAACTATAGCCCACAAATTCAGAGCCAGAAAAATCGAAAATCTGCAATTGTGCTCCGATTCCGATGGTTGGTAACTCTTTCAATAGATGTTGAGACCTACATTCGTCATACCAACGGTCATTTGGATCGCTCGAATATTTCTACACATTTCGCAGAAAATTCAATTTTATTGAAAATCAACTGAACTATAGCCCACAAATTCAGAGCCAGAAAAATTGAAAATCTGCAATTGTGCTCCGATTTTAACCTCTTTCAATAGGTGTTGGGACCTACATTCGTCATACCAACGGTCATTTGGATCGCTCGAATATTTCTACACATTTTGCAGAAAATTCAATGTAATTGAAAATCAACTGAACTATAGCCCACAAATTCAGAGCCAGAAAAATCGAAAATCTGCAATTGTGCTCCGATTTTGGCCTCTTTCAATAGGTGTAGGGATCTATAATCGTCATGTCAACGAACATTTGGATCGCTCGGAAATTTCTACAGATTTCACAGAAAATTCAATTTAATTGAAAATCAACTGAACTATAGCCCACAAATTCAGAGCCAGAAAAATCGAAAATCTGCAATTGTGCTCCGATTTCGATGGTTGATACCTCTTTCAATAGGTGTTAAGACCTACATTCGTCATACTAACGAACACTTGGATCGCTCGAATATTTCTAAACATTTCGCAGAAAATTCAATTTAATTGAAAATCAACTGAACTATAGCCCACAAATTCAGAGCCAGAAAAATTGAAAATCTGCAATTGTGCTCCGATTTTAACCTCTTTCAATAGGTGTTGGGACCTACATTCGTAATACCAACGGTCATTTGGATCGCTCGAATATTTCTACACATTTCGCAGAAAATTCAATTTAATTGAAAATCAACTGAACTATAGCCCACAAATTCAGAGCCAGAAAAATCGAAAATCTGCAATTGTGCTCCGATTTCGAAGGTTGATACCTCTTTCAATAGGTGTTGAGACCTACATTCGTCATACCAACGAACACTTGGATCGCTCGAATATTTCTACACATTTCGCAGAAAATTCAATTTAATTGAAAATCAACAGAACTATAGCCCACAAACTCAGAGCCAGAAAAATCGAAAATCTGCAATTGTGCTCCGATTTTGGCCTATTTCAATAGGTGTTGGGACCTACATTCGTCATACCAACGATCATTTGGATCGCTAGAATATTTCTACACATTTTGCAGAAAATTCAATTTAATTGAAAATTAACTGAACTATAGCCCACAAATTCAGAGCCAGAAAAATCGAAAATCGGCAATTGTGCTCCGATTTTGACCTCTTTCAATAGGTGTTTGGACCTCCAATCGCCATGTCAACGATCATTTGGATCGCTCGAATATTTCTACACATTTTGCAGAAAATTCAATGTAATTTAAAATCAACTGAACTATAGCCCACAAATTCAGAGCCAGAAAAATCGAAAATCTGCAATTGTGCTCCGATTCCGATGGTTGGTAACTCTTTCAATAGATGATGAGACCTACATTCGTCATACCAACGGTCATTTGGATCGCTCGAATATTTCTACACATTTCGCAGAAAATTCAATTTTATTGAAAATCAACTGAACTATAGCCCACAAATTCAGAGTCAGAAAAATTAAAAATCTGCAATTGTGCTCCGATTTTAACCTCTTTCAATAGGTGTTGGGACCTACAATCGCCATGTCAACGGTCATTTGGATCGCTCGAATATTTCTACACATTTCGCAGAAAATTCAATTTAATTGAAAATCAACTGAACTATACCCCACAAACTCAGAGCCAGAAAAATCGAAAATCTGCAATTGTGCTCCGATTTTGGCCTCTTTCAATAGGTGTTGGGACCTACATTCGTCATACCAACGATCATTTGGATCGCTCGAATATTTCTAAACATTTAGCAGAAAATTCAATTTAATTGAAAATCAACTGAACTATAGCCCACAAATTCAGAGCCAGAAAAATCGAAAATCTGCAATTGTGCTCCGATTTTGGCCTCTTTCAATAGATGTTGAGACCTACATCGTCATACCAACGGTCATTTGGATCGCTCGAATATTTCTACACATTTCGCAGATAATTCAATTTTATTGAAAATCAACTGAACTATAGCCCACAAATTCAGAGCCAGAAAAATTGAAAATCTGCAATTGTGCTCCGATTTTAACCTCTTTCAATAGGTGTTGGGACCTACATTCGTCATACCAACGGTCATTTGGATCGCTCGAATATTTCTACACATTTTGCAGAAAACTCAATTGTATTGAAAATTAACTGAACTATAGCCCACAAATTCAGAGCCAGAAAAATCGAAAATCTGCAGTTGTGCTCGATTTTGGCCTCTTTCAATAGGTGTTGGGACCTACATTCATCATACCAACGATCATTTGGATCGCTCGAATATTTCTAAACATTTTGCAGAAAATTCAATTTAATTGAAAATCAACTGAACTATAGCCCACAAATTCAGAGCCAGAAAAATCGAAAATCTGCAGTTGTGCTCGATTTTGGCCTCTTTCAATAGGTGTTGGGACCTACATTCATCATACCAACGATCATTTGGATCGCTCGAATATTTCTAAACATTTTGCAGAAAATTCAATTTAATTGAAAATCAACTGAACTATAGCCCACAAATTCAGAGCCAGAAAAATCGAAAATCTGCAATTGTGCTCCGATTCCGATGGTTGATACCTCTTTCAATAGGTGTTGGGACCTACAATAGTCATATCAACGATCATTTGGATCGCTCGAATATTTCTACACATTTCGCAGAAAATTCAATTTTATTGAAAATCAACTGAACTATAGCCCACAAATTCAGAGCCAGAAAAATTGAAAATCTGCAATTGTGCTCCGATTTTAACCTCTTTCAATAGGTGTTGGGACCTACATTCGTCATACCAACGGTCATTTGGATCGCTCGAATATTTCTACACATTTTGCAGAAAACTCAATTGTATTGAAAATTAACTGAACTATAGCCCACAAATTCAGAGTCAGAAAAATCGAAAATCTGCAGTTGTGCTCGATTTTGGCCTCTTTCAATAGGTGTTGGGACCTACATTCATCATACCAACGATCATTTGGATCGCTCGAATATTTCTAAACATTTTGCAGAAAATTCAATTTAATTGAAAATCAACTGAACTATAGCCCACAAATTCAGAGCCAGAAAAATCGAAAATCTGCAGTTGTGCTCGATTTTGGCCTCTTTCAATAGGTGTTGGGACCTACATTCATCATACCAACGATCATTTGGATCGCTCGAATATTTCTAAACATTTTGCAGAAAATTCAATTTAATTGAAAATCAACTGAACTATAGCCCACAAATTCAGAGCCAGAAAAATCGAAAATCTGCAATTGTGCTCCGATTCCGATGGTTGATACCTCTTTCAATAGGTGTTGGGACCTACAATAGTCATGTCAACGATCATTTGGATCGCTCGAATATTTCTACACATTTCGCAGAAAATTCAATTTTATTGAAAATCAACTGAACTATAGCCCACAAATTCAGAGCCAGAAAAATTGAAAATCTGCAATTGTGCTCCGATTTTGGCCTCTTTCAATAGGTGTTGGGACCTACATTCGTCATACCAACGGTCATTTGGATCGCTCGAATATTTCTACACATTTTGCAGAAAACTCATTTGTATTGAAAATTAACTGAACTATAGCCCACAAATTCAGAGCCAGAAAAATCGAAAATCTGCAGTTGTGCTCGATTTTGGCCTCTTTCAATAGGTGTTGGGACCTACATTCATCATACCAACGATCATTTGGATCGCTCGAATATTTCTAAACATTTTGCAGAAAATTCAATTTAATTGAAAATTAACTGAACTATAGCCCACAAATTCAGAGCCAGAAAAATCGAAAATCTGCAGTTGTGCTCCGATTTTGGCCTCTTTCAATAGGTGTTGGGACCTACATTCGTCATACCAACGATCATTTGGATCGCTCGAATATTTCTAAACATTTAGCAGAAAACTCAATTGTATTGAAAATCAACTGAACTATAGCCCACAAATTCAGAGCCAGAAAAATCGAAAATCTGCAATTGTGCTCCGATTTTAACCTCTTTCAATAGGTGTTGGGACCTACATTCGTCATACCAACGGTCATTTGGATCGCGCGAATATTTCTAAACATTTTGCAGAAAATTCAATTTAATTGAAAATTAACTGAACTATAGCCCACAAATTCAGAGCCAGAAAAATTGAAAATCTGCAATTGTGCTCCGATTTTAACCTCTTTCAATAGGTGTTGGGACCTACATTCGTCATACCAACGGTCATTTGGATCGCTCGAATATTTCTACACATTTTGCAGAAAATTCAATTTTATTGAAAATCAACTGAACTATAGCCCACAAATTCAGAGCCAGAAAAATCGAAAATCTGCAATTGTGCTCCGATTCCGATGGTTGATACCTCTTTCAATAGGTGTTGAAACCTACATTCGTCATACCAACGGTCATTTGGATCGCGCGAATATTTCTACACATTTCGCAGAAAATTCAATTTAATTGAAAATCAACTGAACTATAGCCCACAAACTCAGAGCCAGACAAATCGAAAATCGGCAATTGTGCTCCGATTTTGACCTCTTTCAATAGGTGTTTGGACCTCCAATCGCCATGTCAACGATCATTTGGATCGCTCGAATATTTCTACACATTTCGCAGAAAATTCAATTTAATTGAAAATCAACTGAACTATAGCCCACAAATTCAGAGCCAGAAAAATCGAAAATCTGCAATTGTGCTCCGATTCCGATGGTTGATACCTCTTTCAATAGGTGTTGAAACCTACATTCGTCATACCAACGGTCATTTGGATCGCGCGAATATTTCTACACATTTCGCAGAAAATTCAATTTAATTGAAAATCAACTGAACTATAGCCCACAAATTCAGAGCCAGAAAAATTGAAAATCGGCAATTGTGCTCCGATTTTGACCTCTTTCAATAGGTGTTGGGATCTATAATCGTCATGTCAACGAACATTTGGATCGCTCGAAAATTTCTACACATTTAGCAGAAAATTCAATTTAATTGAAAATCAACTGAACTATAGCCCACAAATTCAGAGCCAGAAAAATCGAAAATCTGCAATTGTGCTCCGATTCCGATGGTTGATACCTCTTTCAATAGGTGTTGAGACCTACATTCGTCATACCAACGAACATTTGGATCGCTCGAATATTTCTACACATTTTGCAGAAAATTCAATTTTATTGAAAATCAACTGAACTATAGCCCACAAATTCAGAGCCAGAAAAATCGAAAATCTGCAATTGTGCTCCGATTCCGATGGTTGATACCTCTTTCAATAGGTGTTGGGACCTACAATAGTCATGTCAACGATCATTTGGATCGCTCGAATATTTCTACACATTTTGCAGAAAATTCAATTTAATTGAAAATTAACTGAACTATAGCCCACAAATTCAGAGCCAGAAAAATCGAAAATCTGCAATTGTGCTCCTATTCCGATGGTTGATACCTCTTTCAATAGGTGTTGGGACCTACAATAGTCATGTCAACGAACATTTGGATCGCTCGAAAATTTCTACACATTTCACAGAAAATTCAATTTAATTGAAAATCAACTGAACTATAGCCCACAAATTCAGAGCCAGAAAAATCGAAAATCTGCAATTGTGCTCCGATTTTGGCCTCTTTCAATAGGTGTTGGGACCTACTTTCGTCATGTCAACGATCATTTGGATCGCTCGAATATTTCTACACATTTCGGAGAAAATTCAATTTAATTGAAAATCAACTGAACTATAGCCCACAAATTCAGAGCCAGAAAAATCGAAAATCTGCAATTGTGCTCCGATTCCGATGGTTGATACCTCTTTCAATAGGTGTTGGGACCTAAAATAGTCATGTCAACGATCATTTGGATCGCTCGAATATTTCTACACATTTTGCAGAAAATTCAATTTAATTGAAAATTAACTCAACTATAGCCCACAAATTCAGAGCCAGAAAAATCGAAAATCGGCAATTGTGCTCCGATTCCGACGGTTGATACCTCTTTCAATAGGTGTTGAGACCTACATTCGTCATACCAACGAACATTTGGATCGCTCGAATATTTCTACACATTTCGCAGAAAATTCAATTTAATTGAAAATCAACTGAACTATAGCCCACAAACTCAGAGCCAGACAAATCGAAAATCGGCAATTGTGCTCCGATTTTGACCTCTTTAAATAGGTGTTTGGACCTCCAATCGCCATGTCAACGATCATTTGGATCGCTCGAATATTTCTACACATTTTGCAGAAAATTCAATTTTATTGAAAATTAACTGAACTATAGCCCACAAATTCAGAGCCAGAAAAATCGAAAATCTGCAATTGTGCTCCGATTCCGATGGTTGATACCTCTTTCAATAGGTGTTGAGACCTACATTCGTCATACCAACGGTCATTTGGATCGCTCGAATATTTCTACACATTTCGCAGAAAATTCAATTTAATTGAAAATCAACTGAACTATAGCCCACAAATTCAGAGCCAGAAAAATCGAAAATCTTTAATTGTGCTCCGATTTCGATGGTTGATACATCTTTCAATAGGTGTTGAGCATTACATTCGTCATACCAACGGTCATTTGGATCGCTCGAATATTTCTACACATTTCGCAGAAAATTCAATTTAATTGAAAATCAACTGAACTATAGCCCACAAATTCAGAGCCAGAAAAATCGAAAATCTGCAATTGTGCTCCGATTTTGGCCTCTTTCAATAGGTGTTGGGACCTACATTCGTCATACCAACGGTCATTTGGATCGCTCGAATATTTCTACACATTTCGCAGAAAATTCAATTTAATTGAAAATCAACTGAACTATAGCCCACAAATTCAGAGCCAGAAAAATCGAAAATCTGCAATTGTGCTCCGATTTCGATGGTTGATACCTCTTTCAATAGGTGTTGAGCATTACATTCGTCATACCAACGGTCATTTGGATCGCTCGAATATTTCTACACATTTCGCAGAAAATTCAATTTAATTGAAAATCAACTGAACTATAGCCCACAAATTCAGAGCCAGAAAAATCGAAAATCTGCAATTGTGCTCCGATTTTGATGGTTGATACATCTTTCAATAGGTGTTGAGCATTACATTCGTCATACCAACGGTCATTTGGATCGCTCGAATATTTCTACACATTTCGCAGAAAATTCAATTTAATTGAAAATCAACTGAACTATAGCCCACAAATTCAGAGCCAGAAAAATCGAAAATCTGCAATTGTGCTCCGATTTCGATGGTTGATACCTCTTTCAATAGGTGTTGAGACCTACATTCGTCATACCAACGGTCATTTGGATCGCTCGAATATTTCTACACATTTCGCAGAAAATTCAATTTAATTGAAAATCAACTGAACTATAGCCCACAAATTCAGAGCCAGAAAAATCGAAAATCTTTAATTGTGCTCCGATTTCGATGGTTGATACATCTTTCAATAGGTGTTGAGCATTACATTCGTCATACCAACGGTCATTTGGATCGCTCGAATATTTCTACACATTTCGCAGAAAATTCAATTTAATTGAAAATCAACTGAACTATAGCCCACAAATTCAGAGCCAGAAAAATCGAAAATCTGCAATTGTGCTCCGATTTTGGCCTCTTTCAATAGGTGTTGGGACCTACATTCGTCATACCAACGGTCATTTGGATCGCTCGAATATTTCTACACATTTCGCAGAAAATTCAATTTAATTGAAAATCAACTGAACTATAGCCCACAAATTCAGAGCCAGAAAAATCGAAAATCTGCAATTGTGCTCCGATTTCGATGGTTGATACCTCTTTCAATAGGTGTTGAGCATTACATTCGTCATACCAACGGTCATTTTGAATCGCTCGAATATTTCTACACATTTCGCAGAAAATTCAATTTAATTGAAAATCAACTGAACTATAGCCCACAAATTCAGAGCCAGAAAAATCGAAAATCTGCAATTGTGCTCCGATTTTGGCCTCTTTCAATAGGTGTTTGGACCTACAATAGTCATGTCAACGATCATTTGGATCGCTCGAATATTTCTAAACATTTTGCAGAAAATTCAATTTAATTGAAAATTAACTGAACTATAGCCCACAAATTCAGAGCCAGAAAAATCGAAAATCTGCAGTTGTGCTCCGATTTTGGCCTCTTTCAATAGGTGTTGGGACCTACATTCGTCATACCAACGATCATTTGGATCGCTCGAATATTTCTACACATTTTGCAGAAAATTCAATTTAATTGAAAATTAACTGAACTATAGCCCACAAATTCAGAGCCAGAAAATTCGAAAATCTGCAATTGTGCTCCGATTTTGGCCTCTTTCAATAGGTGTTGGGACCTACTTTCGTCATGTCAACGATCATTTGGATCGCTCGAATATTTCTACACATTTCGCAGAAAATTCAATTTAATTGAAAATCAACTGAACTATAGCCCACAAATTCAGAGCCAGAAAAATCGAAAATCTGCAATTGTGCTCCGATTCCGATGGTTGATACCTCTTTCAATAGGTGTTGAGACCTACATTCGTCATACCAACGAACATTTGGATCGCTCGAATATTTCTACACATTTCGCAGAAAATTCAATTTAATTGAAAATCAACTGAACTATAGCCCACAAATTCAGAGCCAGAAAAATCGAAAATCTGCAATTGTGCTCTGCTCCGATTCCGATGGTTGATACCTCTTTCAATAGGTGTTGAGACCTACATTCGTCATACCAACGAACATTTGGATCGCTCGAATATTTCTACACATTTTGCAGAAAATTCAATTTTATTGAAAATCAACTGAACTATAGCCCACAAATTCAGAGCCAGAAAAATCGAAAATCTGCAGTTGTGCTCCGATTCCGATGGTTGATACCTCTTCAATAGGTGTTGGGACCTACAATAGTCATGTCAACGATCATTTGGATCGCTCGAATATTTCTACACATTTTGCAGAAAATTCAATTTAATTGAAAATTAACTGAACTATAGCCCACAAATTCAGAGCCAGAAAAATCGAAAATCTGCAATTGTGCTCCGATTTTGGCCTCTTTCAATAGGTGTTGGGATCTATAATCGTCATGTCAACGAACATTTGGATCGCTCGAAAATTTCTACACATTTCACAGAAAATTCAATTTAATTGAAAATCAACTGAACTATAGCCCACAAATTCAGAGCCAGAAAAATCGAAAATCTGTAATTGTGCTCCGATTTTGGCCTCTTTCAATAGGTGTTGGGACCTACTTTCGTCATGTCAACGATCATTTGGATCGCTCGAATATTTCTACACATTTTGTAGAAAATTCAATTTTATTGAAAATCAACTGAACTATAGCCCACAAATTCAGAGCCAGAAAAATCGAAAATCTGCAATTGTGCTCCGATTTTGGCCTCTTTCAATAGGTGTTGGTACCTACTTTCGTCATGTCAACGATCATTTGGATCGCTCGAATATTTCTACACATTTCGGAGAAAATTCAATTTAATTGAAAATCAACTGAACTATAGCCCACAAATTCAGAGCCAGAAAAATCGAAAATCTGCAATTGTGCTCCGATTCCGATGGTTGATACCTCTTTCAATAGGTGTTGGGACCTACAATAGTCATGTCAACGATCATTTGGATCGCTCGAATATTTCTACACATTTCGCAGAAAATTCAATTTAATTGAAAATCAACTGAACTATAGCCCACAAATTCAGAGCCAGAAAAATCGAAAATCTGCAATTGTGCTCCGATTCCGATGGTTGATACCTCTTTCAATAGGTGTTTGGACCTCCAATCGCCATGTCAACGATCATTTGGATCGCTCGAATATTTCTACACATTTTGCAGAAAATTCAATTTTATTGAAAATCAACTGAACTATAGCCCACAAATTCAGAGCCAGAAAAATCGAAAATCTGCAATTGTGCTCCGATTCCGATGGTTGATACCTCTTTCAATAGGTGTTGAGACCTACATTCGTCATACCAACGAACATTTGGATCGCTCGAATATTTCTACACATTTTGCAGAAAATTCAATTTTATTGAAAATCAACTGAACTATAGCCCACAAATTCAGAGCCAGAAAAATCGAAAATCTGCAGTTGTGCTCCGATTCCGATGGTTGATACCTCTTTCAATAGGTGTTGGGACCTACAATAGTCATGTCAACGATCATTTGGATCGCTCGAATATTTCTACACATTTTGCAGAAAATTCAATTTAATTGAAAATTAACTGAACTATAGCCCACAAATTCAGAGCCAGAAAAATCGAAAATCTGCAATTGTGCTCCGATTTTAACCTCTTTCAATAGGTGTTGGGACCTACAATAGTCATGTCAACGATCATTTGGATCGCTCGAATATTTCTACACATTTTGCAGAAAATTCAATTTAATTGAAAATCAACTGAACTATAGCCCACAAATTCAGAGCCAGAAAAATCGAAAATCTGTAATTGTGCTCCGATTTTGGCCTCTTTCAATAGGTGTTGGGACCTACTTTCGTCATGTCAACGATCATTTGGATCGCTCGAATATTTCTACACATTTTGTAGAAAATTCAATTTTATTGAAAATCAACTGAACTATAGCCCACAAATTCAGAGCCAGAAAAATCGAAAATCTGCAATTGTGCTCCGATTCTGGACTCTTTCAATAGGTGTTGGGACCTACATTCGTCATACCAACGGTCATTTGGATCGCTCGAATATTTCTACACATTTCGCAGAAAATTCAATTTAATTGAAAATCAACTGAACTATAGCCCACAAATTCAGAGCCAGAAAAATCGAAAATCTGCAATTGTGCTCCGATTCCGATGGTTGATACCTCTTTCAATAGGTGTTGGGACCTACATTCGTCATACCAACGGTCATTTGGATCGCTCGAATATTTCTACACATTTTGCAGAAAATTCAATTTAATTGAAAATTAACTGAACTATAGCCCACAAATTCAGAGCCAGAAAAATCGAAAATCTGCAATTGTGCTCCGATTTTGGCCTCTTTCAATAGGTGCTGGGATCTATAATCGTCATGTCAACGAACATTTGGATCGCTCGAATATTTCTACACATTTCGCAGAAAATTCAATTTAATTGAAAATCAACTGAACTATAGCCCACAAATTCAGAGCCAGAAAAATCGAAAATCTTTAATTGTGCTCCGATTTCGATGGTTGATACCTCTTTCAATAGGTGTTGAGACCTACATTCATCATACCAACGGTCATTTGGATCGCTCGAATATTTCTACACATTTCGCAGAAAATTCGATTTAATTGAAAATCAACTGAACTATAGCCCACAAATTCAGAGCCAGAAAAATCGAAAATCTGCAATTGTGCTCCGATTTTGAGCACTTTCAATAGGTGTTGGGGCCTACAATCGTCATGTCAACGGTCATTTGGATCGCCGCTCGAATATTTCTACACATTTCGCAGAAAATTCGATTTAATTGAAAATCAACTGAACTATAGCCCACAAATTCAGAGCCAGAAAAATCGAAAATCTGCAATTGTGCTCCGATTATGACCTCTTTCAATAGGTGTTGGGACCTACATTCGTCATACCAACGGTCATTTGGATCGCTCGAATATTTCTACACATTTTGCAGAAAATTCAATTTAATTGAAAATTAACTGAACTATAGCCCACAAATTCAGAGCCAGAAAAATCGAAAATCTGCAATTGTGCTCCGATTTTGGCCTCTTTCAATAGGTGTTGGGATCTATAATCGTCATGTCAACGAACATTTGGATCGCTCGAATATTTCTACACATTTCGCAGAAAATTCAATTTAATTGAAAATCAACTGAACTATAGCCCACAAATTCAGAGCCAGAAAAATCGAAAATCTGCAATTGTGCTCCGATTATGACCTCTTTCAATAGGTGTTGGGACCTACATTCGTCATACCAACGGTCATTTGGATCGCTCGAATATTTCTACACATTTTGCAGAAAATTCAATTTAATTGAAAATTAACTGAACTATAGCCCACAAATTCAGAGCCAGAAAAATCGAAAATCTGCAATTGTGCTCCGATTTTGGCCTCTTTCAATAGGTGTTGGGATCTATAATCGTCATGTCAACGAACATTTGGATCGCTCGAATATTTCTACACATTTTGCAGAAAATTCAATTTAATTGAAAATCAACTGAACTATAGACCACAAACTCAGGGCCAGAAAAATCGAAAATCTGCAATTGTGCTCCGATTTTGGCCTCTTTCAATAGGTGTTGGGACCTACATTCGTCATACTAACGGTCATTTGGATCGCTCGAATATTTCTACACATTTCGCAGAAAATTCGATTTAATTGAAAATCAACTGAACTATAGCCCACAAATTCAGGGCCAGAAAAATCGAAAATCTGCAATTGTGCTCCGATTTTGACCTCTTTCAATAGGTGTTGGGACCTACATTCGTCATGTCAATGATCATTTGGATCGCTCGAATATTTCTACACATTTTGTAGAAAATTCAATTTAATTGAAAATCAACTGAACTATAGCCCACAAATTCAGAGCCAGAAAAATCGAAAATCTGCAATTGTGCTCCGATTTTGACCTCTTTCAATAGGTGTTGGGACCTACATTCGTCATACCAACGGTCATTTGGATCGCTCGAATATTTCTACACATTTCGCAGAAAATTCAATTTAATTGAAAATCAACTGAACTATAGCCCACAAATTCAGGGCCAGAAAAATCGAAAATCTGCAATTGTGCTCCGATTTTGACCTCTTTCAATAGGTGTTGGGACATACATTAGTCATGTCAACGATCATTTTGATCGCTCGAACATTTCTACACATTTCGCAGAAAATTCAATTTAATTGAAAATCAACTGAACTATAGCCCACAAATTCAGAGCCAGAAAAATCGAAAATCTTTAATTGTGCTCCGATTTCGATGGTTGATACATCTTTCAATAGGTGTTGAGCATTACATTCGTCATACCAACGGTCATTTGGATCGCTCGAATATTTCTACACATTTCGCAGAAAATTCAATTTAATTGAAAATCAACTGAACTATAGCCCACAAATTCAGAGCCAGAAAAATCGAAAATCTGCAATTGTGCTCCGATTTTGGCCTCTTTCAATAGGTGTTGGGACCTACATTCGTCATACCAACGGTCATTTGGATCGCTCGAATATTTCTACACATTTCGCAGAAAATTCAATTTAATTGAAAATCAACTGAACTATAGCCCACAAATTCAGAGCCAGAAAAATCGAAAATCTGCAATTGTGCTCTGATTTCGATGGTTGATACCTCTTTCAATAGGTGTTGAGACCTACATTCGTCATACCAACGGTCATTTGGATCGCTCGAATATTTCTACACATTTCGCAGAAAATTCAATTTAATTGAAAATCAACTGAACTATAGCCCACAAATTCAGAGCCAGAAAAATCGAAAATCTGCAATTGTGCTCCGATTTCGATGGTTGATACCTCTTTCAATAGGTGTTGAGACCTACATTCGTCATACCAACGGTCATTTGGATCGCTCGAATATTTCTACACATTTCGCAGAAAATTCAATTTTATTGAAAATCAACTGAACTATAGCCCACAAATTCAGAGCCAGAAAAATCGAAAATCTGCAATTGTGCTCCGATTTTGACCACTTTCAATAGGTGTTGGGACCTACAATCGTCATGTCAACGGTCATTTGGATCGCTCGAATATTTCTACACATTTCGCAGAAAATTCAATTTAATTGAAAATCAACTGAACTATAGCCCACAAATTCAGAGCCAGAAAAATCGAAAATCTGCAATTGTGCTCCGATTTCGATGGTTGATACCTCTTTCAATAGGTGTTGAGACCTACATTCGTCATACCAACGGTCATTTGGATCGCTCGAATATTTCTACACATTTCGCAGAAAATTCAATTTAATTGAAAATCAACTGAACTATAGCCCACAAATTCAGAGCCAGAAAAATCGAAAATCTGCAATTGTGCTCCGATTTCGATGGTTGATACCTCTTTCAATAGGTGTTGAGACCTACATTCGTCATACCAACGGTCATTTGGATCGCTCGAATATTTCTACACATTTCGCAGAAAATTCAATTTTATTGAAAATCAACTGAACTATAGCCCACAAATTCAGAGCCAGAAAAATCGAAAATCTGCAATTGTGCTCCGATTTTGGCCTCTTTCAATAGGTGTTGGGATCTATAATCGTCATGTCAACGAACATTTGGATCGCTCGAAAATTTCTACACATTTCACAGAAAATTCAATTTAATTGAAAATCAACTGAACTATAGACCACAAACTCAGGGCCAGAAAAATCGAAAATCTGCAATTGTGCTCCGATTTTGGCCTCTTTCAATAGGTGTTGGGACCTACATTCGTCATACTAACGGTCATTTGGATCGCTCGAATATTTCTACACATTTCGCAGAAAATTCGATTTAATTGAAAATCAACTGAACTATAGCCCACAAATTCAGGGCCAGAAAAATCGAAAATCTGCAATTGTGCTCCGATTTTGACCTCTTTCAATAGGTGTTGGGACCTACATTCGTCATGTCAACGATCATTTGGATCGCTCGAATATTTCTACACATTTTGTAGAAAATTCAATTTAATTGAAAATCAACTGAACTATAGCCCACAGTTAGTTGATACCTCTTTCAATAGGTGTTGAGACCTACATTCGTCATACCAACGGTCATTTGGATCGCTCGAATATTTCTACACATTTCGCAGAAAATTCAATTTAATTGAAAATCAACTGAACTATAGCCCACAAATTCAGAGCCAGAAAAATCGAAAATCTGCAATTGTGCTCCGATTTCGATGGTTGATACCTCTTTCAATAGGTGTTGAGACCTACATTCGTCATACCAACGGTCATTTGGATCGCTCGAATATTTCTACACATTTCGCAGAAAATTCAATTTAATTGAAAATCAACTGAACTATAGCCCACAAATTCAGAGCCAGAAAAATCGAAAATCTGCAATTGTGCTCCGATTTCGATGGTTGATACCTCTTTCAATAGGTGTTGAGACCTACATTCGTCATACCAACGGTCATTTGGATCGCTCGAATATTTCTACACATTTCGCAGAAAATTCAATTTTATTGAAAATCAACTGAACTATAGCCCACAAATTCAGAGCCAGAAAAATCGAAAATCTGCAATTGTGCTCCGATTTTGGCCTCTTTCAATAGGTGTTGGGACCTACATTCGTCATGTCAACGAACATTTGGATCGCTCGAAAATTTCTACACATTTCACAGAAAATTCAATTTAATTGAAAATCAACTGAACTATAGACCACAAACTCAGGGCCAGAAAAATCGAAAATCTGCAATTGTGCTCCGATTTTGGCCTCTTTCAATAGGTGTTGGGACCTACATTCGTCATACTAACGGTCATTTGGATCGCTCGAATATTTCTACACATTTCGCAGAAAATTCGATTTAATTGAAAATCAACTGAACTATAGCCCACAAATTCAGGGCCAGAAAAATCGAAAATCTGCAATTGTGCTCCGATTTTGACCTCTTTCAATAGGTGTTGGGACCTACATTCGTCATGTCAACGATCATTTGGATCGCTCGAATATTTCTACACATTTTGTAGAAAATTCAATTTAATTGAAAATCAACTGAACTATAGCCCACAGTTAGTTGATACCTCTTTCAATAGGTGTTGAGACCTACATTCGTCATACCAACGGTCATTTGGATCGCTCGAATATTTCTACACATTTCGCAGAAAATTCAATTTAATTGAAAATCAACTGAACTATAGCCCACAAATTCAGAGCCAGAAAAATCGAAAATCTGCAATTGTGCTCCGATTTCGATGGTTGATACCTCTTTCAATAGGTGTTGAGACCTACATTCGTCATACCAACGGTCATTTGGATCGCTCGAATATTTCTACACATTTCGCAGAAAATTCAATTTAATTGAAAATCAACTGAACTATAGCCCACAAATTCAGAGCCAGAAAAATCGAAAATCTGCAATTGTGCTCCGATTTCGATGGTTGATACCTCTTTCAATAGGTGTTGAGACCTACATTCGTCATACCAACGGTCATTTGGATCGCTCGAATATTTCTACACATTTCGCAGAAAATTCAATTTTATTGAAAATCAACTGAACTATAGCCCACAAATTCAGAGCCAGAAAAATCGAAAATCTGCAATTGTGCTCCGATTTTGGCCTCTTTCAATAGGTGTTGGGACCTACATTCGTCATGTCAACGAACATTTGGATCGCTCGAAAATTTCTACACATTTCACAGAAAATTCAATTTAATTGAAAATCAACTGAACTATAGACCACAAACTCAGGGCCAGAAAAATCGAAAATCTGCAATTGTGCTCCGATTTTGGCCTCTTTCAATAGGTGTTGGGACCTACATTCGTCATACCAACGGTCATTTGGATCGCTCGAATATTTCTACACATTTCGCAGAAAATTCAATTTAATTGAAAATCAACTGAACTATAGCCCACAAATTCAGAGCCAGAAAAATCGAAAATCTGCAATTGTGCTCTGATTTCGATGGTTGATACCTCTTTCAATAGGTGTTGAGACCTACATTCGTCATACCAACGGTCATTTGGATCGCTCGAATATTTCTACACATTTCGCAGAAAATTCAATTTAATTGAAAATCAACTGAACTATAGCCCACAAATTCAGAGCCAGAAAAATCGAAAATCTGCAATTGTGCTCCGATTTCGATGGTTGATACCTCTTTCAATAGGTGTTGAGACCTACATTCGTCATACCAACGGTCATTTGGATCGCTCGAATATTTCTACACATTTCGCAGAAAATTCAATTTTATTGAAAATCAACTGAACTATAGCCCACAAATTCAGAGCCAGAAAAATCGAAAATCTGCAATTGTGCTCCGATTTTGACCACTTTCAATAGGTGTTGGGACCTACAATCGTCATGTCAACGGTCATTTGGATCGCTCGAATATTTCTACACATTTCGCAGAAAATTCAATTTAATTGAAAATCAACTGAACTATAGCCCACAAATTCAGAGCCAGAAAAATCGAAAATCTGCAATTGTGCTCCGATTTCGATGGTTGATACCTCTTTCAATAGGTGTTGAGACCTACATTCGTCATACCAACGGTCATTTGGATCGCTCGAATATTTCTACACATTTCGCAGAAAATTCAATTTAATTGAAAATCAACTGAACTATAGCCCACAAATTCAGAGCCAGAAAAATCGAAAATCTGCAATTGTGCTCCGATTTCGATGGTTGATACCTCTTTCAATAGGTGTTGAGACCTACATTCGTCATACCAACGGTCATTTGGATCGCTCGAATATTTCTACACATTTCGCAGAAAATTCAATTTTATTGAAAATCAACTGAACTATAGCCCACAAATTCAGAGCCAGAAAAATCGAAAATCTGCAATTGTGCTCCGATTTTGGCCTCTTTCAATAGGTGTTGGGATCTATAATCGTCATGTCAACGAACATTTGGATCGCTCGAAAATTTCTACACATTTCACAGAAAATTCAATTTAATTGAAAATCAACTGAACTATAGACCACAAACTCAGGGCCAGAAAAATCGAAAATCTGCAATTGTGCTCCGATTTTGGCCTCTTTCAATAGGTGTTGGGACCTACATTCGTCATACTAACGGTCATTTGGATCGCTCGAATATTTCTACACATTTCGCAGAAAATTCGATTTAATTGAAAATCAACTGAACTATAGCCCACAAATTCAGGGCCAGAAAAATCGAAAATCTGCAATTGTGCTCCGATTTTGACCTCTTTCAATAGGTGTTGGGACCTACATTCGTCATGTCAACGATCATTTGGATCGCTCGAATATTTCTACACATTTTGTAGAAAATTCAATTTAATTGAAAATCAACTGAACTATAGCCCACAGTTAGTTGATACCTCTTTCAATAGGTGTTGAGACCTACATTCGTCATACCAACGGTCATTTGGATCGCTCGAATATTTCTACACATTTCGCAGAAAATTCAATTTAATTGAAAATCAACTGAACTATAGCCCACAAATTCAGAGCCAGAAAAATCGAAAATCTGCAATTGTGCTCCGATTTCGATGGTTGATACCTCTTTCAATAGGTGTTGAGACCTACATTCGTCATACCAACGGTCATTTGGATCGCTCGAATATTTCTACACATTTCGCAGAAAATTCAATTTAATTGAAAATCAACTGAACTATAGCCCACAAATTCAGAGCCAGAAAAATCGAAAATCTGCAATTGTGCTCCGATTTCGATGGTTGATACCTCTTTCAATAGGTGTTGAGACCTACATTCGTCATACCAACGGTCATTTGGATCGCTCGAATATTTCTACACAT
Source organism: Tipula helvola (assembly GCA_963556165.1). Lineage (NCBI taxonomy): Eukaryota > Metazoa > Arthropoda > Insecta > Diptera > Tipulidae > Tipula > Tipula helvola. Next base: position 334,248,212 of record OY744482.1, read on the forward strand.
TTCGCAGAAAATTCAATTTTATTGAAAATCAACTGAACTATAGCCCACAAATTCAGAGCCAGAAAAATCGAAAATCTGCAATTGTGCTCCGATTTTGGCCTCTTTCAATAGGTGTTGGGACCTACATTCGTCATGTCAACGAACATTTGGATCGCTCGAAAATTTCTACACATTTCACAGAAAATTCAATTTAATTGAAAATCAACTGAACTATAGACCACAAACTCAGGGCCAGAAAAATCGAAAATCTGCAATTGTGCTCCGATTTTGGCCTCTTTCAATAGGTGTTGGGACCTACATTCGTCATACTAACGGTCATTTGGATCGCTCGAATATTTCTACACATTTCGCAGAAAATTCGATTTAATTGAAAATCAACTGAACTATAGCCCACAAATTCAGGGCCAGAAAAATCGAAAATCTGCAATTGTGCTCCGATTTTGACCTCTTTCAATAGGTGTTGGGACCTACATTCGTCATGTCAACGATCATTTGGATCGCTCGAATATTTCTACACATTTTGTAGAAAATTCAATTTAATTGAAAATCAACTGAACTATAGCCCACAGTTAGTTGATACCTCTTTCAATAGGTGTTGAGACCTACATTCGTCATACCAACGGTCATTTGGATCGCTCGAATATTTCTACACATTTCGCAGAAAATTCAATTTAATTGAAAATCAACTGAACTATAGCCCACAAATTCAGAGCCAGAAAAATCGAAAATCTGCAATTGTGCTCCGATTTCGATGGTTGATACCTCTTTCAATAGGTGTTGAGACCTACATTCGTCATACCAACGGTCATTTGGATCGCTCGAATATTTCTACACATTTCGCAGAAAATTCAATTTTATTGAAAATCAACTGAACTATAGCCCACAAATTCAGAGCCAGAAAAATCGAAAATCTGCAATTGTGCTCCGATTTTGGCCTCTTTCAATAGGTGTTGGGACCTACATTCGTCATGTCAACGAACATTTGGATCGCTCGAAAATTTCTACACATTTCACAGAAAATTCAATTTAATTGAAAATCAACTGAACTATAGACCACAAACTCAGGGCCAGAAAAATCGAAAATCTGCAATTGTGCTCCGATTTTGGCCTCTTTCAATAGGTGTTGGGACCTACATTCGTCATACCAACGGTCATTTGGATCGCTCGAATATTTCTACACATTTCGCAGAAAATTCAATTTAATTGAAAATCAACTGAACTATAGCCCACAAATTCAGAGCCAGAAAAATCGAAAATCTGCAATTGTGCTCTGATTTCGATGGTTGATACCTCTTTCAATAGGTGTTGAGACCTACATTCGTCATACCAACGGTCATTTGGATCGCTCGAATATTTCTACACATTTCGCAGAAAATTCAATTTAATTGAAAATCAACTGAACTATAGCCCACAAATTCAGAGCCAGAAAAATCGAAAATCTGCAATTGTGCTCCGATTTCGATGGTTGATACCTCTTTCAATAGGTGTTGAGACCTACATTCGTCATACCAACGGTCATTTGGATCGCTCGAATATTTCTACACATTTCGCAGAAAATTCAATTTTATTGAAAATCAACTGAACTATAGCCCACAAATTCAGAGCCAGAAAAATCGAAAATCTGCAATTGTGCTCCGATTTTGACCACTTTCAATAGGTGTTGGGACCTACAATCGTCATGTCAACGGTCATTTGGATCGCTCGAATATTTCTACACATTTCGCAGAAAATTCAATTTAATTGAAAATCAACTGAACTATAGCCCACAAATTCAGAGCCAGAAAAATCGAAAATCTGCAATTGTGCTCCGATTTCGATGGTTGATACCTCTTTCAATAGGTGTTGAGACCTACATTCGTCATACCAACGGTCATTTGGATCGCTCGAATATTTCTACACATTTCGCAGAAAATTCAATTTAATTGAAAATCAACTGAACTATAGCCCACAAATTCAGAGCCAGAAAAATCGAAAATCTGCAATTGTGCTCCGATTTCGATGGTTGATACCTCTTTCAATAGGTGTTGAGACCTACATTCGTCATACCAACGGTCATTTGGATCGCTCGAATATTTCTACACATTTCGCAGAAAATTCAATTTTATTGAAAATCAACTGAACTATAGCCCACAAATTCAGAGCCAGAAAAATCGAAAATCTGCAATTGTGCTCCGATTTTGGCCTCTTTCAATAGGTGTTGGGATCTATAATCGTCATGTCAACGAACATTTGGATCGCTCGAAAATTTCTACACATTTCACAGAAAATTCAATTTAATTGAAAATCAACTGAACTATAGCCCACAAATTCAGGGCCAGAAAAATCGAAAATCTGCAATTGTGCTCCGATTTTGACCTCTTTCAATAGGTGTTGGGACCTACATTCGTCATGTCAACGATCATTTGGATCGCTCGAATATTTCTACACATTTTGTAGAAAATTCAATTTAATTGAAAATCAACTGAACTATAGCCCACAAATTCAGAGCCAGAAAAATCGAAAATCTGCAATTGTGCTCCGATTTTGACCTCTTTCAATAGGTGTTGGGACCTACATTCGTCATACCAACGGTCATTTGGATCGCTCGAATATTTCTACACATTTCGCAGAAAATTCAATTTAATTGAAAATCAACTGAACTATAGCCCACAAATTCAGGGCCAGAAAAATCGAAAATCTGCAATTGTGCTCCGATTTTGACCTCTTTCAATAGGTGTTGGGACCTACATTCGTCATGTCAACGATCATTTTGATCGCTCGAACATTTCTACACATTTTGCAGAAAATTCAGTTTTATTGAAAATCAACTGAACTATAGCCCACAAATTCAGAGCCAGAAAAATCGAAAATCTGCAATTGTGCTCCGATTTCGATGGTTGATACATTTTCAATAGGTGTTGGGCATTACATTCGTCATACCAACGGTCATTTGGATCGCTCGAATATTTCTACACATTTCGCAGAAAATTCAATTTAATTGAAAATCAACTGAACTATAGCCCACAAATTCAGAGCCAGAAAAATCGAAAATCTGCAATTGTGCTCCGATTTTGGCCTCTTTCAATAGGTGTTGGGACCTACATTCGTCATACCAACGGTCATTTGGATCGCTCGAATATTTCTACACATTTCGCAGAAAATTCAATTTAATTGAAAATCAACTGAACTATAGCCCACAAATTCAGAGCCAGAAAAATCGAAAATCTGCAATTGTGCTCTGATTTCGATGGTTGATACCTCTTTCAATAGGTGTTGAGACCTACATTCGTCATACCAACGGTCATTTGGATCGCTCGAATATTTCTACACATTTCGCAGAAAATTCAATTTAATTGAAAATCAACTGAACTATAGCCCACAAATTCAGAGCCAGAAAAATCGAAAATCTGCAATTGTGCTCCGATTTCGATGGTTGATACCTCTTTCAATAGGTGTTGAGACCTACATTCGTCATACCAACGGTCATTTGGATCGCTCGAATATTTCTACACATTTCGCAGAAAATTCAATTTTATTGAAAATCAACTGAACTATAGCCCACAAATTCAGAGCCAGAAAAATCGAAAATCTGCAATTGTGCTCCGATTTTGACCTCTTTCAATAGGTGTTGGGACATACATTAGTCATGTCAACGATCATTTTGATCGCTCGAACATTTCTACACATTTTGCAGAAAATTCAGTTTTATTGAAAATCAACTGAACTATAGCCCACAAATTCAGAGCCAGGAAAATCGAAAATCTGCAATTGTGCTCCGATTTCGATGGTTGTTACCTCTTTCGATAGGTGTTGAGCATTACATTCGTCATACCAACGGTCATTTTGAATCGCTCGAATATTTCTACACATTTCGCAGAAAATTCAATTTAATTGAAAATCAACTGAACTATAGCCCACAAATTCAGAGCCAGAAAAATCGAAAATCTGCAATTGTGCTCCGATTTTGGCCTCTTTCAATAGGTGTTTGGACCTACAATAGTCATGTCAACGATCATTTGGATCGCTCGAATATTTCTAAACATTTTGCAGAAAATTCGATTTAATTGAAAATTAACTGAACTATAGCCCACAAATTCAGAGCCAGAAAATTCGAAAATCTGCAATTGTGCTCCGATTTTGGCCTCTTTCAATAGGTGTTGGGACCTACTTTCGTCATGTCAACGATCATTTGGATCGCTCGAATATTTCTACACATTTCGCAGAAAATTCAATTTAATTGAAAATCAACTGAACTATAGCCCACAAATTCAGAGCCAGAAAAATCGAAAATCTGCAATTGTGCTCCGATTCCGATGGTTGATACCTCTTTCAATAGGTGTTGAAACCTACATTCGTCATACCAACGGTCATTTGGATCGCGCGAATATTTCTACACATTTCGCAGAAAATTCAATTTAATTGAAAATCAACTGAACTATAGCCCACAAATTCAGAGCCAGAAAATCGAAAATCTTTAATTGTGCTCCGATTTCGATGGTTGATACCTCTTTCAATAGGTGTTGAGACCTACATTCATCATACCAACGGTCATTTGGATCGCTCGAATATTTCTACACATTTCGCAGAAAATTCGATTTAATTGAAAATCAACTGAACTATAGCCCACAAATTCAGAGCCAGAAAAATCGAAAATCTGCAATTGTGCTCCGATTTTGAGCACTTTCAATAGGTGTTGGGGCCTACAATCGTCATGTCAACGGTCATTTGGATCGCCGCTCGAATATTTCTACACATTTCGCAGAAAATTCGATTTAATTGAAAATCAACTGAACTATAGCCCACAAATTCAGGGCCAGAAAAATCGAAAATCTGCAATTGTGCTCCGATTTTGACCTCTTTCAATAGGTGTTGGGACCTACATTCGTCATGTCAACGATCATTTGGATCGCTCGAATATTTCTACACATTTTGTAGAAAATTCAATTTAATTGAAAATCAACTGAACTATAGCCCACAAATTCAGAGCCAGAAAAATCGAAAATCTGCAATTGTGCTCCGATTTTGACCTCTTTCAATAGGTGTTGGGACCTACATTCGTCATGTCAACGATCATTTGGATCGCTCGAATATTTCTACACATTTTGTAGAAAATTCAATTTAATTGAAAATCAACTGAACTATAGCCCACAAATTCAGGGCCAGAAAAATCGAAAATCTGCAATTGTGCTCCGATTTTGACCTCTTTCAATAGGTGTTGGGACATACATTAGTCATGTCAACGATCATTTTGATCGCTCGAACATTTCTACACATTTTGCAGAAAATTCAGTTTTATTGAAAATCAACTGAACTATAGCCCACAAATTCAGAGCCAGAAAAATCGAAAATCTGCAATTGTGCTCCGATTTCGATGGTTGATACATTTTCAATAGGTGTTGGGCATTACATTCGTCATACCAACGGTCATTTGGATCGCTCGAATATTTCTACACATTTCGCAGAAAATTCAATTTAATTGAAAATCAACTGAACTATAGCCCACAAATTCAGAGCCAGAAAAATCGAAAATCTGCAATTGTGCTCCGATTTCGATGGTTGATACCTCTTTCAATAGGTGTTTAGCATTACATTCGTCATACCAACGGTCATTTTGAATCGCTCGAATATTTCTACACATTTCGCAGAAAATTCAATTTAATTGAAAATCAACTGAACTATAGCCCACAAATTCAGAGCCAGAAAAATCGAAAATCTGCAATTGTGCTCCGATTTCGATGGTTGATACCTCTTTCAATAGGTGTTGAGCATTACATTCGTCATACCAACGGTCATTTTGAATCGCTCGAATATTTCTACACATTTCGCAGAAAATTCAATTTAATTGAAAATTAACTGAACTATAGCCCACAAATTCAGAGCCAGAAAAATCGAAAATCTTTAATTGTGCTCCGATTTCGATGGTTGATACCTCTTTCAATAGGTGTTGAGACCTACATTCATCATACCAACGGTCATTTGGATCGCTCGAATATTTCTACACATTTCGCAGAAAATTCAATTTAATTGAAAATCAACTGAACTATAGCCCACAAATTCAGAGCCAGAAAAATCGAAAATCTGCAATTGTGCTCCGATTTCGATGGTTGATACCTCTTTCAATAGGTGTTGAGACCTACATTCGTCATACCAACGGTCATTTGGATCGCTCGAATATTTCTACACATTTCGCAGAAAATTCAATTTAATTGAAAATCAACTGAACTATAGCCCACAAATTCAGAGCCAGAAAAATCGAAAATCTGCAATTGTGCTCTGATTTCGATGGTTGATACCTCTTTCAATAGGTGTTGAGACCTACATTCGTCATACCAACGGTCATTTGGATCGCTCGAATATTTCTACACATTTCGCAGAAAATTCAATTTAATTGAAAATCAACTGAACTATAGCCCACAAATTCAGAGCCAGAAAAATCGAAAATCTGCAATTGTGCTCCGATTTCGATGGTTGATACCTCTTTCAATAGGTGTTGAGACCTACATTCGTCATACCAACGGTCATTTGGATCGCTCGAATATTTCTACACATTTCGCAGAAAATTCAATTTTATTGAAAATCAACTGAACTATAGCCCACAAATTCAGAGCCAGAAAAATCGAAAATCTGCAATTGTGCTCCGATTTTGACCACTTTCAATAGGTGTTGGGACCTACAATCGTCATGTCAACGGTCATTTGGATCGCTCGAATATTTCTACACATTTCGCAGAAAATTCAATTTAATTGAAAATCAACTGAACTATAGCCCACAAATTCAGAGCCAGAAAAATCGAAAATCTGCAATTGTGCTCCGATTTCGATGGTTGATACCTCTTTCAATAGGTGTTGAGCATTACATTCGTCATACCAACGGTCATTTTGAATCGCTCGAATATTTCTACACATTTCGCAGAAAATTCAATTTAATTGAAAATCAACTGAACTATAGCCCACAAATTCAGAGCCAGAAAAATCGAAAATCTGCAATTGTGCTCCGATTTTGGCCTCTTTCAATAGGTGTTGGGACCTACATTCGTCATACCAACGGTCATTTGGATCGCTCGAATATTTCTACACATTTCGCAGAAAATTCAATTTAATTGAAAATCAACTGAACTATAGCCCACAAATTCAGAGCCAGAAAAATCGAAAATCTGCAATTGTGCTCTGATTTCGATGGTTGATACCTCTTTCAATAGGTGTTGAGACCTACATTCGTCATACCAACGGTCATTTGGATCGCTCGAATATTTCTACACATTTCGCAGAAAATTCAATTTAATTGAAAATCAACTGAACTATAGCCCACAAATTCAGAGCCAGAAAAATCGAAAATCTGCAATTGTGCTCCGATTTCGATGGTTGATACCTCTTTCAATAGGTGTTGAGACCTACATTCGTCATACCAACGGTCATTTGGATCGCTCGAATATTTCTACACATTTCGCAGAAAATTCAATTTTATTGAAAATCAACTGAACTATAGCCCACAAATTCAGAGCCAGAAAAATCGAAAATCTGCAATTGTGCTCCGATTTTGACCACTTTCAATAGGTGTTGGGACCTACAATCGTCATGTCAACGGTCATTTGGATCGCTCGAATATTTCTACACATTTCGCAGAAAATTCAATTTAATTGAAAATCAACTGAACTATAGCCCACAAATTCAGAGCCAGAAAAATCGAAAATCTGCAATTGTGCTCCGATTTTGGCCTCTTTCAATAGGTGTTTGGACCTACAATAGTCATGTCAACGATCATTTGGATCGCTCGAATATTTCTAAACATTTTGCAGAAAATTCAATTTAATTGAAAATTAACTGAACTATAGCCCACAAATTCAGAGCCAGAAAAATCGAAAATCTGCAGTTGTGCTCCGATTTTGGCCTCTTTCAATAGGTGTTGGGACCTACATTCGTCATACCAACGATCATTTGGATCGCTCGAATATTTCTACACATTTTGCAGAAAATTCAATTTAATTGAAAATTAACTGAACTATAGCCCACAAATTCAGAGCCAGAAAATTCGAAAATCTGCAATTGTGCTCCGATTTTGGCCTCTTTCAATAGGTGTTGGGACCTACTTTCGTCATGTCAACGATCATTTGGATCGCTCGAATATTTCTACACATTTCGCAGAAAATTCAATTTAATTGAAAATCAACTGAACTATAGCCCACAAATTCAGAGCCAGAAAAATCGAAAATCTGCAATTGTGCTCCGATTCCGATGGTTGATACCTCTTTCAATAGGTGTTGAGACCTACATTCGTCATACCAACGAACATTTGGATCGCTCGAATATTTCTACACATTTCGCAGAAAATTCAATTTAATTGAAAATCAACTGAACTATAGCCCACAAATTCAGAGCCAGAAAAATCGAAAATCTGCAATTGTGCTCTGCTCCGATTCCGATGGTTGATACCTCTTTCAATAGGTGTTGAGACCTACATTCGTCATACCAACGAACATTTGGATCGCTCGAATATTTCTACACATTTCGCAGAAAATTCAATTTTATTGAAAATCAACTGAACTATAGCCCACAAATTCAGAGCCAGAAAAATCGAAAATCTGCAGTTGTGCTCCGATTCCGATGGTTGATACCTCTTCAATAGGTGTTGGGACCTACAATAGTCATGTCAACGATCATTTGGATCGCTCGAATATTTCTACACATTTTGCAGAAAATTCAATTTAATTGAAAATTAACTGAACTATAGCCCACAAATTCAGAGCCAGAAAAATCGAAAATCTGCAATTGTGCTCCGATTTTGGCCTCTTTCAATAGGTGTTGGGATCTATAATCGTCATGTCAACGAACATTTGGATCGCTCGAAAATTTCTACACATTTCACAGAAAATTCAATTTAATTGAAAATCAACTGAACTATAGCCCACAAATTCAGAGCCAGAAAAATCGAAAATCTGTAATTGTGCTCCGATTTTGGCCTCTTTCAATAGGTGTTGGGACCTACTTTCGTCATGTCAACGATCATTTGGATCGCTCGAATATTTCTACACATTTTGTAGAAAATTCAATTTTATTGAAAATCAACTGAACTATAGCCCACAAATTCAGAGCCAGAAAAATCGAAAATCTGCAATTGTGCTCCGATTTTGGCCTCTTTCAATAGGTGTTGGTACCTACTTTCGTCATGTCAACGATCATTTGGATCGCTCGAATATTTCTACACATTTCGGAGAAAATTCAATTTAATTGAAAATCAACTGAACTATAGCCCACAAATTCAGAGCCAGAAAAATCGAAAATCTGCAATTGTGCTCCGATTCCGATGGTTGATACCTCTTTCAATAGGTGTTGAGACCTACATTCGTCATACCAACGAACATTTGGATCGCTCGAATATTTCTACACATTTTGCAGAAAATTCAATTTTATTGAAAATCAACTGAACTATAGCCCACAAATTCAGAGCCAGAAAAATCGAAAATCTGCAATTGTGCTCCGATTCCGATGGTTGATACCTCTTTCAATAGGTGTTGGGACCTACAATAGTCATGTCAACGATCATTTGGATCGCTCGAATATTTCTACACATTTTGCAGAAAATTCAATTTAATTGAAAATTAACTGAACTATAGCCCACAAATTCAGAGCCAGAAAAATCGAAAATCTGCAATTGTGCTCCGATTTTAACCTCTTTCAATAGGTGTTGGGACCTACAATAGTCATGTCAACGATCATTTGGATCGCTCGAATATTTCTACACATTTTGCAGAAAATTCAATTTAATTGAAAATCAACTGAACTATAGCCCACAAATTCAGAGCCAGAAAAATCGAAAATCTTTAATTGTGCTCCGATTTTGGCCTCTTTCAATAGGTGTTGGGACCTACTTTCGTCATGTCAACGATCATTTGGATCGCTCGAATATTTCTACACATTTTGTAGAAAATTCAATTTTATTGAAAATCAACTGAACTATAGCCCACAAATTCAGAGCCAGAAAAATCGAAAATCTGCAATTGTGCTCCGATTCTGGACTCTTTCAATAGGTGTTGGGACCTACATTCGTCATACCAACGGTCATTTGGATCGCTCGAATATTTCTACACATTTCGCAGAAAATTCAATTTAATTGAAAATCAACTGAACTATAGCCCACAAATTCAGAGCCAGAAAAATCGAAAATCTGCAATTGTGCTCCGATTATGACCTCTTTCAATAGGTGTTGGGACCTACATTCGTCATACCAACGGTCATTTGGATCGCTCGAATATTTCTATACATTTTGCAGAAAATTCAATTTAATTGAAAATTAACTGAACTATAGCCCACAAATTCAGAGCCAGAAAAATCGAAAATCTGCAATTGTGCTCCGATTTTGGCCTCTTTCAATAGGTGTTGGGATCTATAATCGTCATGTCAACGATCATTTGGATCGCTCGAAAATTTCTACACATTTCACAGAAAATTCAATTTAATTGAAAATCAACTGAACTATAGACCACAAACTCAGGGCCAGAAAAATCGAAAATCTGCAATTGTGCTCCGATTTTGGCCTCTTTCAATAGGTGTTGGGACCTACATTCGTCATACTAACGGTCATTTGGATCGCTCGAATATTTCTACACATTTCGCAGAAAATTCAATTTAATTGAAAATCAACTGAACTATAGCCCACAAATTCAGAGCCAGAAAAATCGAAAATCTTTAATTGTGCTCCGATTTCGATGGTTGATACCTCTTTCAATAGGTGTTGAGACCTACATTCATCATACCAACGGTCATTTGGATCGCTCGAATATTTCTACACATTTCGCAGAAAATTCGATTTAATTGAAAATCAACTGAACTATAGCCCACAAATTCAGAGCCAGAAAAATCGAAAATCTGCAATTGTGCTCCGATTTTGAGCACTTTCAATAGGTGTTGGGGCCTACAATCGTCATGTCAACGGTCATTTGGATCGCCGCTCGAATATTTCTACACATTTCGCAGAAAATTCGATTTAATTGAAAATCAACTGAACTATAGCCCACAAATTCAGAGCCAGAAAAATCGAAAATCTGCAATTGTGCTCCGATTATGACCTCTTTCAATAGGTGTTGGGACCTACATTCGTCATACCAACGGTCATTTGGATCGCTCGAATATTTCTACACATTTTGCAGAAAATTCAATTTAATTGAAAATTAACTGAACTATAGCCCACAAATTCAGAGCCAGAAAAATCGAAAATCTGCAATTGTGCTCCGATTTTGGCCTCTTTCAATAGGTGTTGGGATCTATAATCGTCATGTCAACGAACATTTGGATCGCTCGAATATTTCTACACATTTCGCAGAAAATTCAATTTAATTGAAAATCAACTGAACTATAGCCCACAAATTCAGAGCCAGAAAAATCGAAAATCTGCAATTGTGCTCCGATTATGACCTCTTTCAATAGGTGTTGGGACCTACATTCGTCATACCAACGGTCATTTGGATCGCTCGAATATTTCTACACATTTTGCAGAAAATTCAATTTAATTGAAAATTAACTGAACTATAGCCCACAAATTCAGAGCCAGAAAAATCGAAAATCTACAATTGTGCTCCGATTTTGGCCTCTTTCAATAGGTGTTGGGATCTATAATCGTCATGTCAACGAACATTTGGATCGCTCGAAAATTTCTACACATTTCACAGAAAATTCAATTTAATTGAAAATCAACTGAACTATAGACCACAAACTCAGGGCCAGAAAAATCGAAAATCTGCAATTGTGCTCCGATTTTGGCCTCTTTCAATAGGTGTTGGGACCTACATTCGTCATACTAACGGTCATTTGGATCGCTCGAATATTTCTACACATTTCGCAGAAAATTCAATTTAATTGAAAATCAACTGAACTATAGCCCACAAATTCAGAGCCAGAAAAATCGAAAATCTTTAATTGTGCTCCGATTTCGATGGTTGATACCTCTTTCAATAGGTGTTGAGACCTACATTCATCATACCAACGGTCATTTGGATCGCTCGAATATTTCTACACATTTCGCAGAAAATTCGATTTAATTGAAAATCAACTGAACTATAGCCCACAAATTCTTCAGAGCCAGAAAAATCGAAAATCTGCAATTGTGCTCCGATTTTGGCCTCTTTCAATAGGTGTTGGGATCTATAATCGTCATGTCAACGAACATTTGGATCGCTCGAATATTTCTACACATTTCGCAGAAAATTCAATTTAATTGAAAATCAACTGAACTATAGCCCACAAATTCAGAGCCAGAAAAATCGAAAATCTGCAATTGTGCTCCGATTATGACCTCTTTCAATAGGTGTTGGGACCTACATTCGTCATACCAACGGTCATTTGGATCGCTCGAATATTTCTACACATTTTGCAGAAAATTCAATTTAATTGAAAATTAACTGAACTATAGCCCACAAATTCAGAGCCAGAAAAATCGAAAATCTACAATTGTGCTCCGATTTTGGCCTCTTTCAATAGGTGTTGGGATCTATAATCGTCATGTCAACGAACATTTGGATCGCTCGAAAATTTCTACACATTTCACAGAAAATTCAATTTAATTGAAAATCAACTGAACTATAGACCACAAACTCAGGGCCAGAAAAATCGAAAATCTGCAATTGTGCTCCGATTTTGGCCTCTTTCAATAGGTGTTGGGACCTACATTCGTCATACTAACGGTCATTTGGATCGCTCGAATATTTCTACACATTTCGCAGAAAATTCAATTTAATTGAAAATCAACTGAACTATAGCCCACAAATTCAGAGCCAGAAAAATCGAAAATCTTTAATTGTGCTCCGATTTCGATGGTTGATACCTCTTTCAATAGGTGTTGAGACCTACATTCATCATACCAACGGTCATTTGGATCGCTCGAATATTTCTACACATTTCGCAGAAAATTCGATTTAATTGAAAATCAACTGAACTATAGCCCACAAATTCAGAGCCAGAAAAATCGAAAATCTGCAATTGTGCTCCGATTTTGAGCACTTTCAATAGGTGTTGGGGCCTACAATCGTCATGTCAACGGTCATTTGGATCGCCGCTCGAATATTTCTACACATTTCGCAGAAAATTCGATTTAATTGAAAATCAACTGAACTATAGCCCACAAATTCAGGGCCAGAAAAATCGAAAATCTGCAATTGTGCTCCGATTTTGACCTCTTTCAATAGGTGTTGGGACCTACATTCGTCATGTCAACGATCATTTGGATCGCTCGAATATTTCTACACATTTTGTAGAAAATTCAATTTAATTGAAAATCAACTGAACTATAGCCCACAAATTCAGAGCCAGAAAAATCGAAAATCTGCAATTGTGCTCCGATTTTGACCTCTTTCAATAGGTGTTGGGACCTACATTCGTCATACCAACGGTCATTTGGATCGCTCGAATATTTCTACACATTTCGCAGAAAATTCAATTTAATTGAAAATCAACTGAACTATAGCCCACAAATTCAGAGCCAGAAAAATCGAAAATCTTTAATTGTGCTCCGATTTCGATGGTTGATACCTCTTTCAATAGGTGTTGAGACCTACATTCATCATACCAACGGTCATTTGGATCGCTCGAATATTTCTACACATTTCGCAGAAAATTCAATTTAATTGAAAATCAACTGAACTATAGCCCACAAATTCAGAGCCAGAAAAATCGAAATCTTTAATTGTGCTCCGATTTCGATGGTTGATACATCTTTCAATAGGTGTTGAGCATTACATTCGTCATACCAACGGTCATTTGGATCGCTCGAATATTTCTACACATTTCGCAGAAAATTCAATTTAATTGAAAATCAACTGAACTATAGCCCACAAATTCAGAGCCAGAAAAATCGAAAATCTGCAATTGTGCTCCGATTTCGATGGTTGATACCTCTTTCAATAGGTGTTGAGACCTACATTCGTCATACCAACGGTCATTTGGATCGCTCGAATATTTCTACACATTTCGCAGAAAATTCAATTTTATTGAAAATCAACTGAACTATAGCCCACAAATTCAGAGCCAGAAAAATCGAAAATCTGCAATTGTGCTCCGATTTTGACCACTTTCAATAGGTGTTGGGACCTACAATCGTCATGTCAACGGTCATTTGGATCGCTCGAATATTTCTACACATTTCGCAGAAAATTCAATTTAATTGAAAATCAACTGAACTATAGCCCACAAATTCAGAGCCAGAAAAATCGAAAATCTGCAATTGTGCTCCGATTTTGGCCTCTTTCAATAGGTGTTTGGACCTACAATAGTCATGTCAACGATCATTTTTATCGCTCGAATATTTCTAAACATTTTGCAGAAAATTCAATTTAATTGAAAATTAACTGAACTATAGCCCACAAATTCAGAGCCAGAAAAATCGAAAATCTGCAATTGTGCTCCGATTCCGATGGTTGATACCTCTTTCAATAGGTGTTGAGACCTACATTCGTCATACCAACGAACATTTGGATCGCTCGAATATTTCTACACATTTCGCAGAAAATTCAATTTAATTGAAAATCAACTGAACTATAGCCCACAAATTCAGAGCCAGAAAAATCGAAAATCTGCAATTGTGCTCTGCTCCGATTCCGATGGTTGATACCTCTTTCAATAGGTGTTGAGACCTACATTCGTCATACCAACGAACATTTGGATCGCTCGAATATTTCTACACATTTTGCAGAAAATTCAATTTTATTGAAAATCAACTGAACTATAGCCCACAAATTCAGAGCCAGAAAAATCGAAAATCTGCAGTTGTGCTCCGATTCCGATGGTTGATACCTCTTCAATAGGTGTTGGGACCTACAATAGTCATGTCAACGATCATTTGGATCGCTCGAATATTTCTACACATTTTGCAGAAAATTCAATTTAATTGAAAATTAACTGAACTATAGCCCACAAATTCAGAGCCAGAAAAATCGAAAATCTGCAATTGTGCTCCGATTTTGGCCTCTTTCAATAGGTGTTGGGATCTATAATCGTCATGTCAACGAACATTTGGATCGCTCGAAAATTTCTACACATTTCACAGAAAATTCAATTTAATTGAAAATCAACTGAACTATAGCCCACAAATTCAGAGCCAGAAAAATCGAAAATCTGTAATTGTGCTCCGATTTTGGCCTCTTTCAATAGGTGTTGGGACCTACTTTCGTCATGTCAACGATCATTTGGATCGCTCGAATATTTCTACACATTTTGTAGAAAATTCAATTTTATTGAAAATCAACTGAACTATAGCCCACAAATTCAGAGCCAGAAAAATCGAAAATCTGCAATTGTGCTCCGATTTTGGCCTCTTTCAATAGGTGTT